>NC_061157.1:22623141-22670641 GCF_022113875.1 Hydra vulgaris | reverse complement strand
TTTCACTAATTTTAGATTTTAAGGTTGAAAAATACAAATGTATTTTTAAGCCTACATATACATACAAATATATTTTTTTACCCTACATATACATACAAATGAATGCAATACACTTTTGGTGTCAATTAGATAATTATTTGATTTTACTACAACATTTATAAATATGTTTCAATATTTAAACATCCTAAATAATTAATAATATAAAATGTATTCAACTCTGAATCACTGAAGTGTTTAATTTCTCACGAAAAGTTTAACTTGTGATTACCATTTCTTTGCATTAACTTTTTGATAACTTCTTGATTATCTGGAATCTCTATGCGTATATATCAATGCTAAACCATTCAAACGATCTCCAGACATAGTTGATATTGACCAGGTTTTTAATCTGCGAAGATTTGAAATAGATCTTTCACAAGAACACAATGTCACAGGTGAAGTTGCTAATAACTGCAAACAAACAAAAATATTGGCAAAAGTTTTTATACATGAAATTGACTTTATAGTATCAGACACATTGTTTGGAATGGGATAATTAGTGGTAGTCCAGTATACCTCCCAAAGACCACACTCTGCATCTAAAGCTAATGGATTTGGCAAATCTTCAGAATTAAAAATCATAAAAAATCTTGAAGCTCTCCCTCTAATTTTTTTCTGAAGGACTATTTAACAAAGAAATTATTTTATCAGGGATAATACTCAAGCCATGGAACAAAGTTAGATTGTCATTGATCAATCTTTCAGAAAGAGCTAAATCTAGGTGATCAACTGCAGGGATGGTTTAAACATGTTTATAATATTCTCATGTATTCTCTGCTGGATAATTGCTGGATGATTTTCGCAATGGATTTGCCTTCCAACAGCTCTTCTTCTACATTCATCAACCCCAATTTGTTCAGCAATAAATTTAGTATCAAAATAACACCTATCATGCAAACCATCAACTTTGTTTTTAATAGCCGTAATTCTATCAGTCAAAGAACGTTCAAGATCTATACTAGTTTGAATATCTAAACTGCTGGATTGTAACATCTTACTCACTACACGGATTTCATCAAAAACAGCTCTAGTCACAACCATAGAAGTAATAAATTCAAAAGTAGCAACCAATATCAATAAAGATGTAGCTCTTTGGGAGTCTGCCCCAAACTTATATATGTCATTGCTTAAAGCTTCAAGCAAATAAACTACTGCAATATACAACTCCTGAAATGTGTGCAAAACACCTATTCTTTCAAGCCACCTAATTCGATAAACATCTTTTAGGTTTTTTTTCCTTTTTATCAGGACAGTGCTCTAAAATCATTGTCTCTAAGACATAATTTCTTTTGATAGAAAGATTAAAATAATAGAAAACCTCTTTTAAATGGTTTTTAGCATTACAGAGAAGTTGAACTTCACAAGAATTACACACTACTAGATTTAATCGATAACTAAAACAATGGGTGTATAAAGCCTTGTTGTTTAACTTTAAAATCCTTGTAAATAAATCCATAGCTAAAACCACTAACTAGCTTTTGCATTTGATATGTAGTTCGCACTGAAACATTATTTTACAAGTTAATCTGTAAGATTAACTTGTGATTTGCTAGCAAAGTATGAATAATTTGATACTTATGCTAATCTGATGAAAACCTCTGATTAAATAACTTAATGTGAACAAAGCAGTATAAACAAATAATAACTTACAGAATAGGTACTAGTTTATCCAATTTTTCATTTTTGTTTAAGTAGGCTTCAGCGCATATATTTCGTTTAAAGTGAACTTGATTAATTAATGAATGCAAGTTTTCTTCAGTCAAAAAAACATAAAGAATCAATTGGAGGAAATACTTCTTGTTAATCTCCTCGAATTTTATTCGTACATTATCAAAAATCTTAGACATCTTAAAGTAAATACTTGAAGAAAGAAATGTTAGGCGTAAAAAGCCTAACATAATTGACCAAATTGTCGTATTTTCCAGACTTTTTATGCGTAAACTACCGTAGAACGGGGTGACTTTGATACGCGGGGTGACTTTGATAATTTCGTCTGTTAGTTACAAAAATAATGATTTGAATGTGAAATTGCACAATTAGAGACTATTTTTTTTTTTATTCTTGTACATAATTATATTCTGCTAATATTTTTGAAATTTTAATGATTGTGAAGTGATTCTAAATTGTGCAAATGTGTTAGGAATAACATGACTATAACAAAAAAATAACGATTTTTACACGTACCAAAAAATGCCAAAAAATCTTGTGATTTTAATTTTTTTGAAATTTTTTTTTTCTAAAAATCTATACTTAGATGTTCAAGTGGTATTTTCCAGTTATAATACCACTGGAATATACCACTCGTGTTTGGTTACTCTCAATCACATTTGCAGAAAAATCAGTGTAAATCAAGGTAAATCAGTACTTAATATTTATATGCAATTAGTATTATTTTTTTGTTAGTGTTATTTTATAACTGCTAATTACTATAACAATTTTATTGATATATTATTTTTCTGTGTTTAGCATATTAACATCAAATTTATTTTTGTTTTTTCTTTGTCCATTCTGTAGATATATTCGATAACCAAACTTGTTGTATAAATTTATAATTTTACCAGTAAATCTTATAAGTTTATTAATATGTTGTGTTCTAATTTAGTAAAAGTCAAAAAAAAAGTATTAGCGACACTGTAAAGAGGGTTAAATCAATAAGCCATTAAGAAATAATAGACTATCAAAGTCACCCCAAACGACGGGGTGACATTGATAACATTTTGGATTAAAAATATATATATTAAGACAAAAAAAAATTAAAAATATTTAATGGAATTATATAAAGGAAAGGTATAATGTTATAACGGGAAAAAAAAAATCAGAAAAAATTGTAATGAACCAGATTTATTTTGCAAAAATGCTCAAAATCCTAACAAAGTCACCCCGTTCTACGGTATATCCCAATCGGCCAAATTTTTTTAATTTCCAGACTTTTTATGTCTAAACTTAACCCAATCGGCTAAGTTTCAGGCAAATATGGCTAATTTTCTTAATTTCCTGATCAGATCGCCTCAGATCAGGCGGCCTTAGGTATAAAAACCAACCGGCCAAGTTTAAACTAAATCGGGCTAAATTTCTTATTTTCTAGATTGCCTTAGATAAGGCGAAATTTGTTTCGCCTTATGCATAAAAAAGCCATTTCGCCAATCATAATATTTAACAACCTCGCTCATTTTTGAGGCTTCAAATCCGAAACCGTGAAAAAAATCCTAATGAATTTATTAAAATTTTAAATTTAAATTTCGAAAATAAAAATTTCGTAATTTTTACTTTAAAAAATGTATAGTAAGATACACCTTAATTATAATGTAATATTTCTCCTTAGGCGGCCGCCTAATCTGCAGTACTGTAGATCCGCCACTGAGTATGGTATATTATATCATATAGAGAATTTTTTATTTACCAGAATGATAATTAATGCCAATTTATATAAAATCTTATTTAGTAGTCAAATAAAAAATGAACTTTTTTGAGATCCAAATTAGTGATGGTAGTTCAAAAAATGAACTATCATCACTAATCTGGATCTCAAAAAAGGAAAGAAAAATTGTCAAGATTGAAAAATGTAAATGAAAAAAAAACTCTACTTCAAAGATATGGATTTTCAGTGTCTTCGAAAGAGAAAGATTTAGAAAATGAATATCATAATGTAGAAGCTAATTTTACCAATAACAACAACGTTGTTGAAAATGCTGCAGTTTAATTAATGTGACTGCCGAGTTTCCAGATCCTGATAACATAGAAAATAAAGATGACGTGGAGCCCGGCAATCTTTTAGTTCCTATTAACAATATCTTTGAGAATTATAAATCAAATATAACTGATAATAAAATTACTAAAACAAAACTGCTTGACTTTGATGTTGGTAGTCTAAAAAATGAAAAACCAAATGCTTCTGAAATTGAGGAAGCAGTTTGTAGGGGTCTAGAAAAGATCCCATCTCAATTTCCAAAAGATGTGAACGGACATTCATTTTCTGTTTGTATACTACATACAAGTATGAAAAATGGAGAATATGTTCCCCGTGATTGGCTTGTTTGGAGCAAAGTTAAACAATCGATATTTTGTTTTCCTTGTCGCCTTTTTAGCAAACTACCAACAGCAAGTCGCTCACGTTTAACAACTATATCTGGGTATTGTTTTCAAAGAAAATGGAAAAAATTACATGACAAAATTTCAGAGCATCAAAACAGCAGCAACCATAAATATTGTTATATTAAATGGTGGTTATTGGAAAAAAGTATTGACTCTAATTCCACTGTCGATATTATGTTGCTGCAGGCCATTAAGAATCAAGCATCACAGTGGGGACAGGTTCTTCGCCGAATTTTAGATGTCACATTGTTTCTAGCCGAACGAGGTTTGGGATTTAGAGGAACAAGTGATTTTGTTGGAGTTGCAGCAAATGGCAATTTTTTGGGCATTTATTTGAACTATCTGAACAAAGTGATGAAGTCGCAGAAAATGAAGAGAAGACAACAAGCAAATTACCTTTCACCGGAAATACAAAATGAGTTTATTTGTTGTGCCAAAAAAGTATTAGACGTTATTCTAAGTGAACGAGAAGCAGCAAAATATTACTCAATATTTGTTGATGCAACCCCTGATTCAGCACATATGGAACAAACTGCATTTATATTGCGTTATGTTTATTTAAATGACGAAAATAGTCTCTACGAAGTTCAAGAGCGATTTCTAGAGTTTGTTGACTGCA
The DNA here is from genome assembly GCF_022113875.1 of Hydra vulgaris. Classification (NCBI taxonomy): domain Eukaryota; kingdom Metazoa; phylum Cnidaria; class Hydrozoa; order Anthoathecata; family Hydridae; genus Hydra; species Hydra vulgaris. The sequence goes on along the minus strand of NC_061157.1, from coordinate 22,665,891 downwards.
ATCAGAAAACGGAGAAAGCTATTGCTGAATTAATTTGCAGTGTTATTAAAAAACACAATATACCAATGATAGACTGTCGTGGTCAAAGTTATGACAACGGTAGCAACATGAGCGGTCAATATAAAGGAGCACAAGCAGAGATAATTAAAGAGAACCAATTGGCAATTTATTCTCCATGTGCTTGTCATAGCTTAAATCTGTGTGGTGTCCATGCCGCAGAGTGCTGTGCAGAGGTTATCTTACTGCCGAGACTCGATCAGATATCAAACGTATTGAGAAATACTTGGGTTCATTTGAATGCATTATACTCGCAAGCACTTGGTTTAAAGTTCTAACAAGCATCAATTACAGAAACACAGTTCTGCAAGCCAGAGATGCAACTTTAGATGTGGAGGTTTTAAATTTAAAAAACTTAATTGATGACCTCTTATTATTGAGAAACAACTGGGATTCAATTTTAAATTAATGTAAACTTGTTGCCGAAAATTTGAGTATGGTTTCCAATAACATATTCCCGGGGAAAAAACGCAGCCGAAAAGCTAGATTTTCAGATGAGGAACAGAATAATAAATTAGGCAACACCAGTGCAGAATTTTGTTTCAAGCGCGATGTTTTTTATGTTCTTTTAGACTGTGTCATTGGTAATATGAATTGGTGTTTTGAGGCAGCAAAAGGTCTTGAGGAAACATTTGGTGTTGTATGGAAATACATGACATTAGATAAAGATCTGCTGCGTGAGAAAGCTTCATCTATTTGCGTTAAATATAGCATTGATGTTTCTCTCGATTTAATAGACGAGTTAGAACATTTAAAGGCAATTCACGCATCAAATCTTGGCATAATACAATTATTGTCGTTTCAATTATTAAACAAACTCCATGAGTTGAAGCTTGATTTTCTTTTCCCAAACATTTTAGTTGTTCTTAGAACTTTTTGTACACTTCGAGTTACCGTTGCACAAGCAGAACGCTCTTTCAGCACCCTTGCAAGAGTTAAAAATGTTTTACGTTATACGATGTGTCAAGATCGACTTTCTAATTTGGGAAGACTAGCGAGGCGCCACTTGAAAGGAAACTAGACTTTGATGCAGTTATCGAACTTTTTGCAAGCGAAAAAACCTCGCAAAGCTTAATTTGGTTAAGTGCAGTACAATTAAATACAATTATTTATTTTGAACAATTAGAATTCAAAATATTCTTTTTTTAAAAGAAAACCAAAGAATATACTTGTTAGTCTGTAAAACTCTCTTAGAGAAATTAGAGTCTTTATTAATACTTTTTATTTTAATTTACATTCTCTTCTTTTTTATATTATAAAATACTATAGTGACCCCTCGGCCTTGGGAAGGCGAATAATGTGAAAAAAAAAAGTTCTAACAAATGCAACTTATTAAAAAAATAAAAGGATTCGTTGGCCAACCTAACTAATTAAAGGATTCGTTGGCCAACCTAACTAATTAAAGGATTCATTGGCCAACCTAACTAATTAAAGACACATCTAGTCCTAGACTTTAAGATTGATTTTGATTTAAGTTCTTTTTTTTTACCGCGAACGGACGTGTTTTAAGAGCTTATTAAAAAACTTATAATAATGGCGAAGAACTTTACACCAGCACAACTTAAAGAAATCCTTGAAAATCACGAGAATACTATGATGAAAATTTTTAATGATCGGATAGAAAAAATGGAAATTAAATTTAATAACTTAAAAGATGAAAACTTTACGTTAAAAAAAGAATTATCTGAGGTACAGAAAGCTGTCGAATTTATAAGTAAAAGCTATGATAAAATAATAATTGAACTTACAGAATTAAAAAAAATAGAGTCTCAAAATGATGAACGTAATATTGAAAATGGAACTAATAACATAAAAGAGAAAATAGCAGAACTAGAAGACAGAAGCCGTAGAAACAATTTGAGATTTATTGGGATTAGAGATAAAGCTAATGAAACTTGGGAAGAAAGTGAGCAAAAAATCAAAGACTTCCTCAATACAAAGCTTAATATACAAGAAAAAAATTTAATAGATAGAGCCCATCGAGTTGGAAAAGAAAACGGAAAAAACAGTATATATCAATAATTGTTCGATTTCAAAACTACAAAGACAAAGCCCTAGTGTTAAACAAATATACGACGATGAAGCTATGGAACGAACGATTGTACGTTAACGAAGACTTTAGCGATTTTACAATGGATTTACGAAGAAAGCTTTTCAAAGAAGTGAAAGAATTGAGAGCGAAAGGTAAGTTTGCTAAAGTAGTTTACAATAAATTAATTACGCGCGACCTATAATTATAAAGGAATTCTTTTAATATTCTATAATTAAATTTAAAAACAAAAATGGATGACTACGAATCCATTACTTTTAATTTTCATGATAAGTACTTAAAATCAAATTTTAATTCAGATCCAGATGTCAACTTTTTTAATGATGTGAACACATGTTGTTCTTATTTTTATCCCAACGAGTTAAAAGAATTTCTTAATAAAAATGGCACTGAAAATCAAAAAATCAGAAACCTTCACATTAATATTAGAAGTCTAAACAAAAATTTTGAAAAGTTTTGCGATTTTTTAGATGAAACTGAAAATATTTTTAACATAATTTGCTTAACAGAGACGTGGATTTCTTCAAATGATTTTAAAAATAATTCTATTTACCATCTTCCAGGTTTGAAACAATTTTATAGGGATGTACCGAAGCTTCGGCTTCGGCTTCGGTTCGGCCGAAGCTATGGGCGTTTTTTGCCGAATCATTGGCATCGGCAAAAAAATGGACATTACTAAGCTGGCATTCGACTGAAGAAGACATTTTTTAAACGTTCACACGACGTCTGTTTTCCGAATAAAACGTAGTTGAACGTTCAAAATTCTTCTTTTTCTTTTCTTCTTCTGGGAAATTTAAATAAGCCTCTGATCTATACAGTTGTGAAGATTAAATGAATCCAGCAACGGCTTTTGGAGTTGGCAAGGCCGTGTGCAGGGCGGCCAAAAATGGCTCCATAACGGATAGAAAGTAAAGTTAATTAATGAAACACATTGATTTTTTTTTATAATCACTCAATATAAGCTGATTTAAACTGTAACATTATAGTAAACTTTATATAGTTAAATACCATAACCCTAATATTTAGTTATGATCACTCGAGCTTAGCAATAAAATTTATTTATGCATTAGTTGGTAGTAAAATAATGAAAAATAATTAAAATTTAATTTTTTTAGCATTTAGTTATTAGTTAGCATCAATTTCTAAAATCCGAGTTATATTAAATTATATATAACTACTTTCCATTTTTTCTATGTAACAGCTATATTGGATTCATTGAAGTCCATTTCATTTGGCTTTGGCAAAAAGTTCGGCCAACAAATTTACAAAACCATCTGAAAAAAGTACATTACAATATACATAGCATGATTCTTTCTCAGAAGAAAATTGTTAACCACGAATCTTTACCAAATCCAAATGAAAAGTCTATAAAACAATTTTGCACTACTCGAACAATATGCTCAGATAAAACAAGCTCTGCTGAATCAGTGCAAATTATTACCAGCACTGCCACAGATGAAACGCAGGGAAGCTCGCGTGTGTCTAATAACACAATTGCCTTTTTTTAAAAAGCATCGACACAGGTAACTCAGCTAACTGTAGCTGAATTCATTTACTATTCAGTATTCATGATTTTGTGACTGGATGGGGGCATGTCTTGTCGAAAAATTATCTTTTGTATAGAAAAAAGTTAACTTAACTTATCTAAGCTTATAATATTATAATAAATGTTCTGGTGAGGGGGGAAAGATACATACCTCTATCCGCCACTTAGATCCGTCGCTGCCCATTGTTAGTTACAAGTTGCTAAGTAATTTTTTTAATTCGTTGAATTTGTTTCAGTTCTCACTGCGGGAGATTTTACAAAGAAAAGAATTGTGGCAACTTGATAATCCTAAGGCTCAAGCTATTACCAAGCTTATTGGAGAAATGATATGTTTAGACTTGCAGCCATACTGTATTGTTGAAGATAAAGGTTTTACCCGACTTTTAAAGAATTTAGCTCCAAACTATACAATACCTAGTCGAAAGTATTTCTCCACAAAAGTCATTCCACTGATGTATGAAACCATAAAAGCCAAAGTAAAATATGAGCTTGATCAAGCAGATTTCCTAAGTTTAACTAGTGATGGTTAGACCTGTCAGCACACAATTCAATCGTATTACGTATTAAAATTCATGCAGTTTTAACTGATAATGCAGCCAATGTAATGGCTACCATTAAAGAGTCAAATTTGGGCGATAAACATCTTCCATGTCTGACACATACTTTACAACTTTGTATTCAGAAAAAGATCTTTAGAGAACAAAGAACAGCAAGTGATACAATAGCTGTTTTTCCAGCATTAGCAGGACATTTCCACCACTCATCTAGTGCTGTGGCTAAACTAAAGGAAATTCAAAGTCAACTAAAATTGCCAGAGCATAACATAATTCAAGATGTTTCCACAAGATGGAGTTCAACATACTATATGCTTGAAAGGTTCATTGAGCAGAAAAAAGCTATTACATTGTATTGCATTACCAGAAATCAAACAAATGCAAAAAATCCTACGGAAAATCAATGGCAACTTGCTGAAATGCTTGTATGCATATTAAAACACTTCGAAAGTACTACAAAAGACATGAGTAAAGAAACTGCATGTATATCAGAGATTATACCATTTATCTATGCAATGGAAAAGTTTCTAGACTACGCTTGTGACACGGCAACTGAAATAAAAACTGTTGTTGATGAACTTAAGAAAGATTTTAACTGTCGTTTTCAAAAATACAAGGATAATGTTGATTTAAAAATCGCGATGATGCTCAATCCTCGTTTCAAGTTAAAGTTTGTTGAAGACAAGAATCATGATATGTTTAAAGAAATACTCCATCTAGAGTTCTACCGTTTTTGTTCCAAATCTCATTTAGAACAAGTAAAAGAAATTGAATTTGGTGTAGCAAGAGGTTGTGGATCAGACTCAGAAGAATCATTAAGTTCATTTTCAGAATCTAAAATTCATGAGTCCGACTCAGATTTTGATGGCCATGGCTCTCCATTAAAAAAAAAAAGCTAATGAGCATAGACATATATAGCTTGTTCCACCAAATCGGTGCAAATGAGTATGCTCTACAAAATTCAGAAAATTCTGACGGACGGAGAAAAAAAAAAAAAAACACTAGTTCAATGGGAAAAACTCTAGCTGTCAAAGAAAAATGGTAAGAAAACAGAATCTATTTTTGATTTTTATATTGTTTATACATTAAATATTAAATATTTTTTTTATCTCAATTCTCAATCTCTATTTTTTATATTTCAAAAGACGGATAAGAGCATTCTTTTATTTTGTTTAGTTGATTAAAAATATTTTAAAAATTTAAACCTAAAATTATCACCTATACTTTATGTATCAGCACCGATGAAGTCAACTTCTACTTTAGCCTTCCAATACTGCCAAAGAATGAATGCCCTTATAAGTGGTGGAGTGCATACCGTTACACTTCCTCTGATAAAGATACTTACAAGTTGAATTTGTCAAAGTTTTCAAAGAAAGTTTTGTGCGCGCCTCCCTCATCTGTAAAAAGTGAACGCTTATTTAGCACATCTGGAAACATATTTGAAGCAAAAAGAAACAGACTATTACCCGAACATGGAGAACAGATTGCATTTTTAAATCATAATATGCCTGCTTTCATTGAATAAATTATTATTAACTAAATAATAGACTGTAGCTTCTTAGTTCAACTGATTCAACTTTTTAACAAAATTTAAAACAAATACCAAATTTTATGTTCAAATTAAAATAATGACTACTTTTATATTTTTACATTTTACGTGTTTACATTTTTATGAATTCTTTCAAAGAATAGACCATAAATTACCTTAAGTATCAGTAAATATCTAAGATTTAGTGATGTAATCTTTCCTATACCTGCTAGATATATAGAGTTAAGACTCTAAATTTCACTCTCTAAATTTTTGTACAAAATTTGTTTAAATTTTTTATAATATTGGTTTTGTTTTATAATTTTCCTAAAATGGGCATGTAGGTCAAAACATTCAAACCTAAAACATTGATATATAATTTTAAAAACAACTTGATTATTCAAATCACCGTGGTGAAGTAAATTGAACTTTAAATTACGTATAACTTAAGCCGAAGCTTCGGCTTCGGCTGAAGCTTCGGCTTCGGCAAAGTGGCTTCGGCCGAAGCTTCGGCTTCGGCAAAATTGCAGCTTCGGTACATCCCTACAATTTTATTAGAAAGACAAACAAATAAACGCGGTGGAGGAGTTCTGATTTACGTTAAGGAACACATTGCACATAACATTAGGAATGATATGTACGTTTCTGACGGTGATAAAGAAATCGTAACTATTGAAATTTTAAACAATAAAAAAAATAGTATTCTATTAAGTTGCTGTTATAGACCACCTTTGAGTCTGAATATCTTAGTTTCTTTTTACAGCAAAATATCATTCACAAAGGTAGCAAAGAAAACAAAATTACTTTTATAATTAGAGATTTCAACATGAACTGTTTAATTTATAATAAAGATAAAAAAATAAAAAGTTTTTATGATGAAATACTTATGGCAGGAGCTCTTCCTTTAATTAATCGCCCTACTAGAATAACCAAAACTTCAACTACGTTAATTGATAATATTTTTACAACAGATATTTATAATAGGAAATTAAAAAAAGGAATTATAAAAACCGACATATCCGATCATTATTCTAGCAATTCTGTATCCTCTAATAACTTTGAAAGACAAAATATAATAAAAAAACGTGTCTTCAATGAGAGCAATATAAAATCCTTCCAATATCAATTATCACTTCTGCATTGGAAACATATTAACTTTAATGAAGACGCAAATACAATATATAAAAAATTCTTTGATACGTTCTTCTCAATATACGATGCAAACTTTCCACTTTGTGAAAAAATAACAAAAATAAAATCCTTAAATAGTCCATGGATTACCAAAGGACTTAGAAAATCCTTTAAAATCAAACAGAAACTATATATAAAATATCTAAAAACAAAATCAAATGAAAACCAACAAAAATATAAAAATTACCAACATTTGAAAAAATTCGTAAAAAATTAAAAAAAAATTATTATTCAAATTTAATTAGTAAATTTAAAAACGACTCAAAAAATACTTGGAGAACGTTGAAAGAAATAACAGGAAAACAAAAAACAAACTCAAACTCCCTTCCTAAAGTAATTAAAATAAATAAAACAAATATATATGAACCAAACGAAATTGCAAACGAGTTTAATAAATATTTCATTGACATAGGAGTACTCTGATAAATATCTTGGCCAAGTTTTTTTGGTTTCTGAAACAGAACTAGCTTTAAAGTCAAATGTATCAGCTGTGACCCAAGAGTTTGAACGCAATAAAAATTTAGCAAGTGATAAAATTTATAACTCAGTAAATCAAGAGCAAGCAACTCATTTGAGCGAGTGAGATCTAATAAACTGTTTTATAATAATTCAATAGGATATATGATGATATAAGTTTTATACTTCGGTGAGAAATAGAGTTTTGTTTTTATCAATGACTGAAATAATTTTTTCTAATTTTTAAGGCCAATTTTTACTGATTTTTTTGTTGTTGTTGTTGATAACAAGTAAAAGTTAATAAACGGGGAGGTCTTAATAAGCTGTATAGGGTGTATGTATGGGGTGGGTGGCAAAATTTTCCAAAAATTAATAAACGCGCCCCCTCTTTTTTTTATTAAGTACTCGAGAGTAGATACGGGAAAATGGACATATCCAATAACCGACTCTCAGCGTTATGACTTGATTCAAAACAGTCCCCATCAAAATATAGAGAAATCTGATGAAAGTTACCCCAAAAACGCAAATAACAGACGTTTTTCTAAATTTCATTTAGGTAACTTTAGAGATTTATTTAAATTGTTATCCAAATATGATCTGACGCTAAAGGAGCACTTGCAACGAATTAATGAAAAGCAAATTGTTCAAAATTATCTGAGCCACGACATTCAAAATGAATTAATTACATTGATGTCTGAAACAGTTATTGATGAAATTATAAACAGAGTTAAACAAGCAAATACAATGCCTTTTTGCTCGATTGCGCCAGAGATGTAAGTCGTATTGAACAAATGTCAATAATATTAAGATTTTGGAATTCCTCAACTGGAACAATAGAGGAACATTTTGTTTTTTTTTTATTGACGTTACGGAAACAACAGGAGAATATTTAGCAAACTCCATATTACAAGAACTAGAGAGAAATGGTCTGGATTTACAAAATTATCGAAGACAGCGATATGATAATGGCGCCAATATGGTAGGCATTAATAAAGGTGTCACAACAAGAATACTCAACATTAATCCAAGAGCATTAATTCCAGCTATGACATCCGCACGGTGTGCGGATGTCATAGCTGGAATTAACTTTTAATAGATGCAGCTAATTCTTCTACAACAGCTAAAACATTTTTCGGCTTTATTAATAAAATCTATGTACTCTTTTCGAAGTCAAGCAAGCCTTGAGAACTTACAAAAACTAAATTAAAACTATCACTAAGATCTCTTTCAGAGATTTCTTTCAGAGAGTGGGAGAGTAGAATAGGAGCAATAAAAGCAAATTAATAATGTTATCGAATGTGTAAATGACTTGAAAAATAAAACGGACAATTCGGAAACTCTTAGCAATTGCAAAGCAGTTTTGAACGAAATGTTAGCTTTCAAATTTATTGTTGCCACACACGTGTGGTATGAGATTTTATTACATGTAACTAATATAAGTAAACTATGGCAATCGATTCCAGTAAAAGTCGCTGTTGATACTTTACGTTCATTTTGTACTTGGATTCAAGAATTCTGTGATACTAGATTTGAGAAAAGCGTTGCAGATGCTCGATTGTTTGTGCTTACAAAATTGAGTCACAATTTAAAGATAAATGAATAGCGCAAAAAAAAAAACGAATGTTCGTTTATGAACCCATGGATTAACCGCTGAAACACAGTACAAAGTAAATTTTTTCAACACAATGGTAGACGCAGTCATAGTCGACACTGAATGTCAATTCAAAGCACCTAATGAAAATTTTGACCGTTTTGGTTTTATTTATGATATCAATTATTTAAAATTTTTGCCAAGAGAGGACCTGCTCAAAGCATTGAAATAATTTAGATACAATACTTTGGAAAGATGAAAACAGCGACATAGATCCTTTCAAACATTATGAAGAACTGCAAATTTTAAAATCCACTTTACTTAAAAATATAAATGATGCAAAGCAACTTATACAGTACCTTTTAGAAAATAATTTTGAAGAAATCCAAATCTTTACATAACACTCAGAATCATGCTCATAATTCCAGTAAGTATAGCTTCTGCTGAGAGAAGCTTTTCAAAGTTAAAACTGATTAAGACCTACTTAAGAAGCACGATGAGCCAAGAAAGATTATCTGCTTTATCCATTTTGTCCATTGAAGTTGAAATAGCAGCGGGTGTTAGTTATGATACAAATTTAAAATGATTTAGCGAGGCTAAAAGCCGAAAGGTTCGTCTTTTTTAACTTGTTAGTTCGTGTAATTATTGTTGTTAATTTATATTATAATTAACAATGAAACTTATATGCTCCTCCTAAATTTTTAAACTTATAATGAAACCTAATATTTAAATATTAAGAACAAATAAGTGTGAATACGTTTAATATAATTAACAATAACAGCTCTGACTTGTGTTTAAAACTTTCAATAAAATATAGTGCTTAATAAAAAGTCAAGCCCGGAAATTCGGCCAATCCAAGGTTTTTATTTTTATTTTTTTTGTTTTACGTAAAAGGGCCTCGCAAAGCTAATTTTGCCAACGTCAACGATTTGCCTAGCACTGGTTAAAATTATCAAAAAAATACGACAAGTGTTACCCATTGATCAATGAGTTAAGAAGTAAGCAATGTAGTTAAAATAATAAAAAGAACTGTAGTTAAAATAATAAAAAGAAAAAAAGATGTTGCAAAAGTGAAAATAAAAGCTTTTGGCTTAAGACTTTCTTTATGAAGTCCAATTGCAGCAAAAACAAATGGCAAACTAAATGAAAGAAAGTCAGAAAGGATTTTATCAGCAGCTGCTATAAAGATATTATTGTAATACTTAAATATGAAAAAATGCTAGAAAGATATTATTTTAATACTTAATGTAATGCCTTTTTTTATTTAACGAATTATTTGTTTTAAATTTATTGTACAAGATTGATCTCCAAAAACCATATTTTAAACTGTGTTTTTTTAGATTTTTTTTTACGAAGTTTGTAACCTACTTTGGTTAAACTAGATTGGATTAGCAAACTGTGTCTAAAAGTCCAATACTTTTACCAGTTTTACCAGAGGTTCAAAATTATTCATCTTATTGATTAAATCTGAACGGTTTAAAAAAAATGTCCTTGATCGTTTTTTTAATTGTTGCTGAAACATTCACGAAAAAACGTTTCTTATATGATTATAAAATGGAGATTTAAATTATTTTTTCTACATTTTGTAAAAGGGATTAACCTTTTAATTAAAATTATCAACTATTAACGTTTTTAAATAGCCATCATCGAAATTTAAGAGAAGCTAATACAATTTTAGTTATTTAGGTGCTCCAAGAAGTCCTTACGGTCTTATCACTGAGCACCGCGGAACAGCATTTAACCAGGAAGTTAATGGATTCTCCCTTACCCATGATGCATATGGGGTTTAAGTCGACTTCAAGCCACGGACCTCCAGTTCTGAAGCCAGAACTCTAACCACTACACCACGGCTGCTATAAACATTCATTAATTAAATAACAAATTTTTCTATTATCTAAAATAGTTTCCAAATAATCTCATATTCTTTAACTAGGTTTATAGATATAATTAAAAAAAACAACAGAAAAGTTTTTATAAACATAAAAATTATTATTATTTTTTTTTATTCCATTATTTTCGTTGTCACCCATACATAATATTTAATATTTTTAGTTTACTAAATATAGATGTTTTTTTTATAGCACAAATAAAAATCGTTAAAAAAAGTTCATGAAATATTCACATAAATTAAAATACATACATCATCCTGCAATAAAATATTAACAATTTCTATATACTGCTTTTTTTTACATATTTTATATATTGCCTTTTTATATCCTACATACAATTCATACACATTCTTATTTTATATTTCTTTTTTATTTGTTTCTACATACTCAATTTTTATCACGTATTAATGTTGTATTAATATATATATATATATATATATATATATATATATATATATATATATATATATATATATATATATATATATATATATATATATATATATATATATATATATATATATATATATATATACTTTTTAAACAAAATAATTACATTTTTATGTAAAAGAAAAGTTCGCATTTTGCGAGAATCCGCACCATTGCGATAAGAAATGAAGAACTTGCTGGCATTCGGGACTTCGAGAGACCTATCAGATGAACATTTATGAATATTTAAACGGTTACATAAAAAAAAATTTTAAGTCAATTTTAAAAGTTAAAATCTTCAATAAAAAATTTTTTTTGCTAGAAGACTTATTGTTTAATTATCTCTTGGACATGTAAAAGTATTATGTTAAAAGCTCAATTTCCTATTTTGATCTCATTCATAAATGACATTACGTAACTTTGATCTCCCCCCTAACCTTTGTAACACATTACGAAAAGGCAGGCCCCTTCAAATATAACGTCTACTCATGTCATTCTACAGTTTGAACAAAAAACTTTCAACATATAAAATAAAAATTTATTTATATTGGTTTACCTAAAGAGAAAAAAAGTATAAGAAAAAAATATTTTTACGATCTGTGACAAATAGTTTGTTCACTGAATATAATACAATATCTGATCCCTAGGCAAGATGGAATGTTGTTCACAAACCTACTTAACATTTGTGAACAACAATTAAACGTAAACAAACTTTATAAACAATGTGGAATTTTTTATAAAAAATTTAAGATTACAAATTCAAACTAATATTTTTTACAAAATACCCATAAAACTATTTAAATTTAGCGTGGCTTGCAATCAAATACACATTTTTAACATCTGTTTTATAATAATTTCAATAGGATTTAATAAGATTTATACTTCGGTGAGAAATAAATTAAAAGCTCATTTCCGATAAATCGAGATTTACTTGGTCGGTAATTTTCAAAGCCTGTTTACACTGAAAATTTTTGATTTTATCAGTGACTAATAAATATTTTCTAATTTTTAAGCCCGATTTTTTTATTTGATAACAAGTAAAAATTAATAAACGGGGGAGGGGGTCTAAATAAGCTTGGGTAGGTAGGAAAATTTTCCAAAAATTAATAAACGCCCCCCCCCCCCCTTGTATTAGGGACTCGAAAGTAATGACAAAGGTAGATTCCTAAATATTAAGTCTACATTTTTCAACTCTTTTTCAACAAAACCGTTTAGCTGGTTTTAATGCTTCTGTAATTATTAGTATTTCCTTGTTTATGAGATGTTAATCTATTCATAAAAATATTCAAAATAGTTTCAAATAGGTTTCAAATGGTTGATTTTACTCGATCTGTGTTACGAGATCTTTTTTTAATTGTGGAAAGGGCCTTTAGTTCTTAAAATCAATCATAAGATTTTCTTTTATTCTATTTTTAAACCAATTTTTCGTGATAATTCTTTTTGTACTTTATAAAATGTACTGAAACATTCAAAATTCAAGAAAAATTCAAAAAGTTTTTTTTTTATCGGACATCCGCAAATAATTCTTTAAAAATATTGTAAAAATATTTCAAATTTTTAAAAATATCAGAATTCTAAACAAAATGTACGTGAAAGTTATTGTAATTTTAGATTTGATTGGTAACTAAAATTCAAATGCAATAATCTAATGAACTTTAAACTTACAACTTGTAAATTATTTAATTTAATTTATCATGTTAAAATAGCAAAAAAATACAACATATCAAAACAACATTTCAAAAAATAAATATACATTTTAATTAAACTTGCTAAAAAATAAAATTTTATTAAATTTGGTGTTGTTCTTTACTTAAGCTTTAAGTTTGACAAAGGAAGTTGAAAACATAGTAAATTTTTTTAAAATAAAATTTAAATTTCTCTTCCTAGTCTCAGACACTCACAAATATCATCCTCTTCTTCCCCCATAAGAACCCATAAGGTTGTTTATGGATTTTCAAAAACTTTTCTTATTAAATTATTAAGTTAACTTGCTGACTTATTAAAGTCAAATGACCAATCTTCAAGTTTGAACCCATAATAATTAACCACCCCAAAACTACATATAATTTGCATTTTGTAATTTTTTAATCTTAATACTGACAGTACTATCTCAGTTATTCATAAAGAATGCAAGATGTGAAAAGGATCTACTTAAGGCCTATAAAAGATTAGGTTGAGACTATTTTGCATCAATCAAGTTAGTAATTTCATAAACTTTCATAGTCTTATTGACCATTTATTCTATTAATTTAAATTTCTTTCCCCAAAAACCATTAATTTGGTAGCACCTTAAACAATTAAAACTATTAAAATTAAAAACAACTAACCTTTGTTGCCATCACAAATTTGTTCCAATCATCTTTATTGGCCATTTTATTTGGTTTTTTAAATTCGATTCCATTGGTAAGTACTGGATAACCTATAAAAGTGGTTTTATATTAGCTTTTGTTCAAAACAAAATCCTATTCACTCCCAACAAGGCTTTAAGCAACCATTATTATGTTGGGAGTTACTAGAAATAAAAAATAGAGCTAAAGAGCAAGGAAATAGTTGACAGAAGATTTAAAAACTGAAGGTTGCATGAGTCAGGAAAACATGAAGTTGGGAGAAAGTTCCAAAGGAATAAAGTGCGGGGGAAAAAAAATAAATAAATAAAAATTTTTAGAGCATGGAGGGACAGAGGCAGTAAAAAGATGAAACTTTGTTGTATGACCAGTCAAGCGAAAATGAGTTTTGGTTAATGGAACTAGAGATAATAGCTCTTAGAACCATGATAGTATTTGTAGAAAAGAGAAAGAGATGCAACCTTACAATGATAGGAAATTAGCTCAAGCTTGGAAGATAAAGCAGGTCCAAATACATTTATAATGTAATTTTGGACCTAGAAGTGAAAGAACATCATTAAAAGAACCAACTCAAATATGACAATAATATTCCATACAAGGATGAATAAGAGATTTGTAGAGGTAGTGAATGGAATAAGGAGTAAGATAATGGTGAGCTCGATAAAAAGAAGCAACCTTAGCAGATGCTAACTTAGCAATCAATTGTATATATGATTTTCATGAGAGGTCAATAGTAAATGATAATCCAAGAATATGTAAAGAAGAGGACTCAGTGATAGGGTTGCCATTCATTAATATAGGAATGTTGACAGTATTGTGATAGTTGTTTGAAATAAATAACTGAGTTTTGTTGGAGTTAGAATTCACAAGTCACTGCAAGCCCCAATCTGTTACAGAAGTGAGATCAGATTCAAGATCAGCTGCCTGTTCTAAGTGATCGAAAAGAAGACTTCTTGTTGAGACAGGAATATAAAGTTGAGCCATCAGCAAATAGAACCACTTTAGATCTAAAGTTATCAGGAAGTTCATTAATATATAAGAAACAAAACAGGACCAAAGATAGAACCTTGAGGTACCCCAGAAGAAACTGGAAATGAAGAGTATTGGCTTTCAAGGATGACTTTAATAAAGCAATTAAAAAGAAATGATTAAATAACCTAAAAAACTTTCCCAGGTGAATATCATGAATACCATTCGAAGTAAGACCAATATGCCAAACCTTATCAAAAGCTTTAGATATCTGAAGAGCAATAGCCCTTGCCTTGCCGCCTCCATCTAATGCACAACAGAACCTTTCAGTCACAGCAATTAGCAAATCAGTTGTAGAATGAGAAAATCAAAAACCATATTGATTGTCAGAGAGTTAAATTCATTAGATTCAAGCTGAGAAAGCTGTTAGAAATTTAAGCTGAGAAAGCTGTTAGAAATTTATTGATCAAAGACTCAGAGACCTTGCTTATAATAGAGCTTGCTTATAATAGAGACCTTGCTTATAATAGACTGATTGGACGATAGTTGGTAGGATCAGAAGGTTCTTCAGAGTTTTTAAAAATTGGAACCACAGATGCCGTTTTCTAGCAGACAGGAAAACAAAATTCAGTTAAGAACTTATTAAATAGTTTAGAGAAAATTAAAGGGAGGTCTTTAAAACACTTTTTTAAGACTATGACAGCAACATTGGACCACAAACCATAGAAGAGTTCAATTGAAAAATGATTTTAGCAGCAGTGATTTGGATGTCAAATAATGGGTTGATCTATTTAAATGGAATGGATGGAATAGTACGGAAAATAGTTTCAAAAGTCGAATTTAAAGAAAAGTTCTTTGCAAACACTTCTGCCTTATCCTTGGAAGTGGTAATAAGATCAGATCGATGAATTAGAGATGGAATATTAGACTTACCTTTGTAAATGGTGCTGTTGAAGGTTTTCCAAAAGTCTCTAGAGACTAACTTCTGTGATATGATACAAGATTTAGTAAACTGGAAATAATGGAGCTTAGCATCAGACAGCACTTTTTTGCATTGATTTTTTGCAATAATAAGAAAGTGACTGGACACATTCAAGTTCAAGGAGAAGGTTTTAAGGAGATGTTAATAAAAAAATTTTTCAAGTCAACTTTTCATTAAGTAAAATAATTGAAAAACTCAAAGAATGGGGATTAAGTAGTGAAAAAGTTTTTTTAACGATTTTCGCAGATTCGGAATTTACGGGCAAAATAAATATGTATATAAGCA
This sequence comes from Hydra vulgaris, assembly GCF_022113875.1. Lineage (NCBI taxonomy): Eukaryota > Metazoa > Cnidaria > Hydrozoa > Anthoathecata > Hydridae > Hydra > Hydra vulgaris. Next base: position 22,650,019 of record NC_061157.1, on the reverse strand, counting down.
TTTCCATAAGAATGACTTGGTTTTAGAAAATCCTGGGGGTTTCCTTGGAACACCTAATATTACATACACATATTGTTTGAGTTGCTGCAACTGAACCAAAATATAACGAAAGTCCTGTGTGAAGTAGTACATAACAAGTGATAACAAGTGAAGCAAAACAACAACAAATATTTGGTACCTGAAATAACACATGGAAGAGCAGTTTCACCAGTTTTAGGTGTGATTAAAGATGCTTCAAAAGTATTTCTATTGTCCATGGGAAGATTTTGTTCAACCTTTTGATCCATTGAGATAGCAAGTACCCATTCTTTTACCTCTTCTCGTTGATCTTCCTAAATAAGACAGATAATTAAAAATATATATTTTTTGACATATTTCAAATCCTCTATGACAAAAATCTATGATAAAATTTAAAATCACCAAAATAACATACAGCAACAAATTGAGCTTCAGGAACAGACACTTCCATAGGTATATCTGTATCTGTAAAGTCAGTATTATCAACTGAATCAAGGTTGCCTTCTTCAATTCCCTACAAAAAATATATATTTGATATTTGGTATTTAAATCTTCTGTAAAACATCAATTATGTTTTCCCCTGCACATCTATTGTATTCAGACTATTCTAAACACAACAAAGAATTCACTTATTAAATCAAAAAACAATTGATAGTGCAATGTATTATTAAGAACTTTTTTTTAAAAAAAAAAAACATCTTCATTCCCAACGAGGCTGCAGCAACCGCTATTAGAGTTGGAAATTACTGTAAGAGAAAAGATGAATTTTATAAAGCAAGATAACGATAAACAGATGACTTAAAAGGTTGAAAATTATATGAATCAGGAAAACAAGATAAGGGGAGTGAATTCCAAAGAACTGATGTTCAAGAAAAAAACTAGACAAATTAGAACTTTTGGAGCACTTAGGAACAGTCACAGTTGAAGGATGAGATTTAATTTAATAACAAGTAACAAAAGAATGAACTTTAGTAGATAGCACAAGAGACACTAGCTCTTTAGAGCAACGCCCATTATAGTATTTATAGAAAAAACAAAGAAAAGACAATGTGATAATGGTTGAAGGTTGGCTGCAGGTCAAATGTTTACAATGTGTTTTTGCAACTTGTCTAAAAGTGAAAGGGCATCATTTGAAGATCTGCTACAGATATGGCAACAATATTCCATACAAGGATGAATTTAAAATTTATAGAGATAAAGAATAGAATCTGGTGTAAGAAAGTGACAAGCACAATAAACAGATGCAATCTTTCCAGATGCTAATTTTGCAATGGATTTATATATGGTTTCTGAGAAAGATCGGAAGTAAGAGTTAATCCAAGAAGATGAAGGGCAAATGACTCATTGAGTACATTACCATTCATAAATGTAGGAAGATCTAGATTGTTGTGATAAAAATTAGCTGAAAAAAATGGAGTTTATCTTAGTTAAAGTTCACCAGCAACTGAGAGCCCCATGCTGTAGCAGAAGTGAGATCCTTTTCAAGCTCAATCGCTCCCTCCAAGCAATTAAAGAATATTGGCTTCTTATTAATACAAGAATAAATGGTAGTGTAATCAACAAACAAAGACACTGTAGATGTGAGAATTTCAGGAAGATTGTTAATGTAAATTTAAAAAAGTATAGGACCAAAGTTATAACCTTGAGAAACTCCTGGAGTTACAGAAAATGATGAAGAGTGCTGCCCGTCAATGACAACTTTAATGCTGAGATTGGTAAATAAGAATTCAATAATCCTAAAGATTTTACCTGATACACCGTAAGAACAGAGCTGATGGAGAAGACCAGCATGTCAAACTTTATCAATGGTTTTAGAAATTATCAGGAATTTATATTAATGATCAGAAAGTATATTATAAGATTCAAGATGAGAGGTTTAGTGTTTCTTAATTAAAGACTTGAACCTTGCTTATAATAGAAAGAAGACTTATGGGATGATAGTTAGACAAGTCAGAACGCTCTCTAGAATTTTTGAAAATAGGGATAACAGATGCTGTTTCCAGCAGGCTGGAAAGCAAAACTCAAATAAACACTTGTTAAATAGTTTTGAAAGTAAAGACTACAGCTCTGGAGAACACATCTGCAAGACAATAACAGGTATGTTGTCCAGACCACAAACTGTAGAGGAGTCTAAGCAGGAAATCACTTTAGATACAGAAGCTGGAGTGATATAAATGTCAAGCAATCGATCAGCCTGTTTGTTGGCTACCTTTTTACAATGGTTTCTAACAATAGTAAACAGACATCTGTTTTCTGTTTTGGTAATAGATATGGAAGTAATGGTTACGATTGGAAATTACAGCAGCACAATGTGAGGAAAACCATGGAGAAGAGTGAGGCTTGACTTGGAATTGTTGAGAGGGAATAAAGGATTCCATGCCAGCCTGAATCCAAGAAGTTACATAAGAAGCACAATTGTCAACAGGAAGATGAAAGATTTCTACCAAAAGGCCATTATGAAGAAAATCATGGAAAGAGTCCCAGTGAGCTTTAAGGTAGTTGTAAGAGGTACAATTATAAGGAAATTCTGATGATAAAGAAGAATGAGATAATAGTTTTAGAGAAATCAAGCCATGATCAGAAGCACCTAAGGGTAAATGCGAAGAATCTGAGCACTGACTATGATCAGAAACAAGACATAAGTCGAGTAGAGAGAGTCAATGATTCAGATTGTCTGGAAAGTGAATAAGACTGTTGACTATTTGTGTTACAGATTAAGAAAAGCAAGTTGTGGGCCTTAACACCTGCAGAGTCACTGACACTAGAACCAAGCTATTCAATATGATGAGCATTAAAGTCACCAAAAGCAATAATATTGGCTAAAAGATAAAGTGAAAGGGCTTGGTCAATTTGATCAGAAATAACATCAAAAAGAGTGCAGTCTTGAGATGAAGGAGAGCGATATAGAAAAAAATACAGACAATGTTTAATTTCCAAGACAACCACCAATAAAGCTATAAAAACATCTACTCTGAACTCCAGTGTCTAAAAATTTTCAAATTATTTCTAGTTTTCATACCCTTGTACATCATGTTCTTTTTTATGTCTGTTTAAACAACTTTTGTTATGCATAATAGTAATCTTTTTAGAATTTTTGTTTCAAAAGTTATAAAAAAATTAGAATTACATAAAAAAATGATTTGAATAAAAGTTAATATTAAATCTTACTGCGTCAATATATCAAGAAATCTCGCCTCAATCATATCAAAATATTTTACCTCACTTATATCAAGATATCTGTTAAGAAAAACAAAAGCCATATTGTCCCAGCCAACAGCCTAAAGATATTTTGTAAACAGTATTTATTAAACAGTATCAAATACAGTTGAACTTATGTAATTGAAATCCTCAAGAGATCTCAAATTATGTTCATCTTATAGAAGAATTATAAGAGTTCAACTGTATTAATAAAAATTAAATAACAAATAACTGTTTTTAAATAAAATAATAATAAGGTAATAAAATATAATAATAACAAGGTAACTAGATAAAATAATAATAAGGTATTTAAATAAAATAATAAGGTAAATAAATAAAAATACAATAAGCTTATGTACAGTAATTTTTAACTTTCAATATAATACAACTGCATTTAAACTAACTTAACACACAATTGAGATTAACTATACTTCATATTAAAAGTGTCAAACGTCTAAATATGATTACTTGATAAAATAAAATTTTTCTAATAACCATATATGGGATTCAGACAAAAAATCAATTAACAATGAGCAATGAACCAATGTACAATGACAAAAAAATTTAGTGTACGCATAAAACTTGTGAAGCATGTTAGACAGCTTTTTTTTTTTATTTATTTTAATTCACCTCCTCAAGGCCAAGAAGGCCACTACAGACGAGGAGGCTACTTATTTGTGGTTATAACCCTCTCTCAACTCTATAACTCCGAAACCCAAACCTTGACAAACAAGGCCGCTGCGCGGAGAAACGAGTTGAGCGCGGTACTACCAGGGACGTGATGGGGATTGAACTAAGAACCACTCGTTTATGAAGCAATCACTCTACCACTACACCACTACCGCATTGTAACCAAGATACAGCAGCTGTAACCAAGATAAACATCGCTGCTGTAGTCACAAAAGTAATGATAATCAGTGTCATTGATTTTCAAGAGTTTTTTTTTTTTTTAATATTTTTAAAAGCTATTTTATTTCTAATAAACTTATTTATAAACTTTTGACCTTCAAATAAGTTTTAATTAGATTAAAGAAACTCATTAACCAAATTAAACTTATTATAATCAAAGAAAAGATGAAACAGATTTAATTAATCTTTTTAATATTAAAAATAATTTGTGTTAAAAAACATTACTTATGTGTTAAAAAACATTACTTATGTGTTAAAAAACATTACTTATGAAAAGAGCTAGATATATATTTTTCTTGCAAACCACATTGTTCAGCAATGAAATTTACTTGCTCAAGCAAAAGTGATGCAATCTTAGTGATGCTATATAAAATACTATTTAAAAATAAACTTTATTGAATAGTTTTAATAAATATAATATACTATATAAAATGCTATTTAAAAATAAACTTTATTGTTTTAACCATTATTGTGATTATTTTTAATATTATTGCTGAACTAAAATTAGCGAGAACTGTTATAAATCAACATCTATTAATGTTGAGTTGAGGTTGAGCGCAAAATGTACTCTTTTTGAATTGAACATCTACTGTTATTGAACTGAAGATCTACTGTGGAATTTATCATTTACTGTTGAGCTCAATAAATAGTTTTGTTGAAATCTTTTTTTATGAATTGTTTTTTGAATATAATGTAAATAAGTTTAAAAATATACTAAAACAATTCAGAACAACTACGTGAAAGTTTCAAAACTTTTCACCAAATCACTTTAAAATCTTTTACGATATTTTTGTATTCTTGTGTGAAATTGACAAAAAAAAACTATATATATCAAGTTTATAATTTTTTATGATCATAATTATCATTATCATCATAAATCTAATTATATAAAAAATAATAAAATTTACAAACATTGATAAAAACAATAAAGTTAAAAAATGAAGAAAAAAATACTTTGCAGTCAATGCCAGCTTCATAAAATGCTTTATCACAAGGTATCATATCAGAGTAGCGAAGCAAGGAAACTGATATCTTGGTACGAATTATTTCCTAAAACATTTTAAAACTATTGTAACTTATTATCTTTAATACTCCACCCACCCCAGAATACTTTTTATCTTAAATATGCCACCCACCCCAGAGTACTTATTTTTTGAATATGCCAGCCACTCCAGAACACTTATTACCTTGAAAATGCTACCCAACCACAGCCAAAAATCAACTTAGTAAGTAGCAGTAAAATTAAGATAGCAATATTAATTTAAAAACCAGAAAGTAAAAAAATTAAGATAGCAATATAAGTTTAAAAACCAGAAAGTAAAAATTCAAAAAAAGAAATCTACCAGTTTTTACACTGGCAGCTTTAAAGAAATCTAAAAGACAAAGAAAAATTTTTACAAGAGCTTTATGTGGTGTAACAGCAGCACGAACAGCGTAGTAATGAGCTACAAGTAACATGGTATTAAAAATCTTCATAATGGCAGGATTTGTTGGTTTCTTTGTGAAGCCTTCACACTAAAATAAAAATAAAAAAATTCCTAATATATATATATATATATATATATATATATATATATATATATATATATATATATATATATATATATATATATATATATATATATATATATATATATATATATATATATATATATATACATTGAAGAAAACAAACAAAATGTTTTTTTTTTTAAATTTCTTACTGTTTTTTTTTTTTTTACAAATTTATTCCTCTTATTTAAAAACATTCAGTATTCTTTTTGTAAAACACACTAATTCAATTAATAATTCTTAATAGACACATGTTTTTGTTTTATCCTCTCATTGTTTGTAATCTTAATAACTTGAAATCATATAATTTATGCAACACTGTTACATCAAGTAAGTAATAATACATAAAGTTTTGATTTTTTTCAACAGAATCTTGACAGATTTTTTCAATTTTAGAATTCTTAAATTAAACAATTAAAGGTTTCCAAATAATCCATTTGTCATAATCCATTCATTCAAAATTTTCTTCATTCCAATTTTTTTTTTTGCTAATAGAAAACCTTTATTTTTATCAAAAAAATTCAAAACAACTGTAAAATATCTTCTGAAAGTGTTCATGTAGACCAGGATGATCGCATAGTTTTTAAACAAAAATCTAAAAGATATATATATAAATATATATATATATATATATATATATATATATATATAACCTATAAAAATTTTAATAAATTTATAAATTTATTATTTCTTGGTTAAAAGTATAACTATTAAATTATATTAGTAAGTCACCAGTGGTGTCCCACAAGGATCTGTTCTAGGACCTCTTATATTCATCTTATACATAAATGACATTACAGACCTAGCAATCCAATGAAGTTATATGCCGATGACAACAAAGTTATTTCCACTAACTTGACACCTGAGAGCCCAGCTTTGCTTCAGAAGGATATAAATCACATTATGTGTTGGACTTTAACCTGGTGCTTATGTCTTAACTACAAAAAATGCCTTATCGTACGTTTTAACGAAAGTAAAAATCCTAATCACAAATACTATACCTTGACTCAGCAAGGAATGCAGCTTCTTGATTCCTCTTACAACAAAAGAGATCTTGGCATTTGCATTTCATACAACCTCAAATGGGACACTCACATTGAATTATATTATCTAATGCTAACTCTGCTCTTGGTCAACTAAAGAAATCTTTTCTCTATAAAAATGGTCATGTTTGGAAGACTATACACATCCCTTGTCAGACCTCACCTCAAGCATGCTGCTCCTCTAAGGAATTCTCTTTCTGCACCCAACGTCAAAAAACTTAAAAAAGTCCAAAACCATGCCCCTAAAGCAATTCCGTTTGTAAGAGTGCTATTCAGCGACACCAGATTATCATTTCTTCACCTCACCTCACTAAATGAAAGAGGCATTCGAGGTGATTTAATCTACAACTTTAAATTTATTAATAACTTAGAAAATGTTTATTAGCTTAACCCACAAATTGTCAATCCATCTGTCCAAATAATTCAAGAACACTCTCAACATCTCATCAAAGTATTATTTAGTACTTCAGATCACAACAACAACATGCGAGCTATCTCTATTAGGCTTAATTTCTTTCTTAACAGAGTAGTCAGTCAATGGAATTTACTCCCACAAACTGCAATTGACTCTGGTAACCTAAATGAATTTAAACATTGTATAGACAAACACTCTATCCAGCACTAGTTTTACAAATTATTACCAAATTGCTGGGACAGCTCATCGTTTACCGACAAGGAGCTAAAGGGTTGCTACCCTTTTCAATAGAGATAAAAAAAAAACTCATTCAATTTGTGTTACTAGTTTTATCCTTATATAATACAGCTTATCATTATTATTATTATTATTATTATTATTATTATTATTATATTATTATTTAACTTCCAAATTTTTAAAAATTTGGAAATTATTTTATTGTTAAATATTGAAAAAATAGAGATGTGAATAATTTTAAATATAAAATTTTGAAAATATTTTACTCTGGTGTTTTTATTTCCTAGGTGTAAATAAAATTTCATGTATTCAAGAAAACTATAGATAAGTTAAAATACAGAATTATGTTAATTAAAGAATTATTAAAGAAAACTACAGTTTTAATTCAAACTAATTGTCACAAATAAACAAAAAATATTGACAATTAGTAAAAAAAAATAAAAACAAACTAAAAAATAATAAAAGAAAAACATAAAAATACCAAATCATAAAGCATTGATCTAAGATTTGCCCAAACTTGGTATGAATCTGCTCCACTTAACCCTGGTTTTGCAAATAAATCTTCAACTAAACGTTTGTAGACATTGAAGTTCTATTGAAATGATTTTTATTATTACAAAAATCACATTTACCCAAATTAAAAACTTCAAAAAAGTTATTTTTAAAAGCAGATCAATAATTTAAAAGCATAATTTATTTTAGTTTTAAAATTATTATAGCTACCTGTTGATTTGGTGGGGCACCATGTTCAACAAACAATGATAAAGCTCCCTCTAAATTTCCTTCTTTAATAAGGTGTGCAGCATACAGTGTTACATACTTTGTTAAAACTTCAAATGACTAAAAATGAATCTTTTTTTATATTTAAGAAAAAAATTTCAGGATAAATAATAATATTGGAGAATGGATATTATTAACTCATTCCATAATATATTATACAAAAAACTTAAAAATAATCAGAAAAACCTGCTTTTTGGCTTGCTCAATACATTTCGCCCAAGCTCCTTGTTCAACATACATATCCAATGCTGCTATCACATCAACACCTATTAACTAAATTAATATATGTATAAACAAAATAATTTTCTAAACAACTTATTAAGACTTATTAGATTAGATTAGACTTAGAAAGATCATTGGCGTAATATCTGCACACACCATTAAGTTATTTTATATTAGAGTGTGTGGTAAACTGTGCATTGTAAACATAGACTCTACAATGAAATAACTGTACTTATTACAACTTTTTATAAATAAAAATTTGGAGCAAATTCAGAATACACTGCTATTTACACCATTATATATTTTTTTCAGTTGCTTAACGTGACCCTAACCTTTTAAACAAAAGCTAACTGAAAATATTAAAAAGCAGGCTATTCTGAAAATTTTAGGTTTATTAAAATATCAGTATCACACATGGATAGTTTATTCCTTTCAGATATTTGAAAAAAGCATGCTAAAGTTATCTTTATTTACTAAAGATTTTGCCCCCTTGTCAAAAATATTTTGGATTAACAGATTCTTTTGCTATTGGTAACAGATATTACCAATAGCAGTTAAGTGTAAAATATTATTAGCCCCAAATTGTGCATAAAAGGTGTGTTGGCCAACAATTCTGATGTGCAATTTTACAACTTGATTTACTAACAGATATATTGTCAGAAAAAAGGATGTTGCTATGTTTAGCTAACTATAAAATGGGTTTGCTTTGTTGCAAAAACCTTTAGTTAAAAAAAAACTTCAAAGTTTCAGAATTGAACTTTGAGGAAGGCACATTTAAGAATTATCAATGTAAAGTGAACTAATCTTTTTTTCTTAAGGTATAGTATCCTATTTATTTAGACTACACAACGTTGATTTTGGAATCTGAAGTTTGGTAATATAGAAATTTGTTTATTGCATGAAAAGTATTTGGCCTTAAGACTAAAGTGAATATTTTCAAGCAAACTTTCAAAGAAGAGTAAAATATGAAATAGCACTAAAAACAATTTTGGTTAAAGTCCTCTTATGAATACAGAAACACCCACACAATAACAACTTATTCGTGATTTTGATTTTCTGATTAATAGTTATCCAATTTATTGTTTAACCATAATTGCATAAATTATAGCAGAAAAAATAACCTTGGTATGGAAAAAAGTAAGTCTTTGTTTAATGTCTACGTATTGTAAAGAGTATGAAAGTCTAAGTAATTCTAAATACATCTAGACTGATAAACCAAATTAAATACATCTAGACTGATAAACCAAATTAAATACATCTAGACTGATAAACCAAATTAAATACATCTAGACTGATAAACCAAATTAAATACATCTAGACTGATAAACCAAATTAAATTTAAAGACAAAAAATACTTCTAAAAAAATGGTTTTTTAATATCAGTTTACATGCTTGTGATTTGAACGATGTTCTCTGTGATGATAAAAATACCAAGGGTAAAAAAGATAACAGTTTCAAGATTAATTTTTTATATACAGGTAGCCCAGATAAAAAAGTATTTACAATGTTATTTTTTAATATATAATAGATAAATAAAATAAAAAGAAAATATTTTTCAACAAAAATAATATTAGCGTATAATAAAGCATAATTTTATGTGCAATTGTTCAATATTGTTAATCATTATCTAGACTTCTGCAAAATATAAAGTATAGTCTGTAAAAAACAGATTATACTATATAAAAAAATTTAGATAAAAAACTACAAGAACAGATAAAAACAATTAAGCAAGAAAATATTGATAATAGAGAAAAGTCCAGAAAAATTAGTTTGATGCAAAGGGTTCATTCTGACTTTTAGTTCAGTCGATTGACCTAAAAATAAATCTTCAAAGAAACATAAAACTGAATATAAATATCTTGAACAACCATTGCAACAGAAAATATCTAATATGCTTCCAGAAACTGCATTTTTTAGAATCTTTAAGTAAAAGCTCTAGTGAGGTATATAACATTTGCTGGTAACAGTATATACAACAGATCATGTGAAAATTATACTATGAGAAAAACAGTTGATTATAGCAACCTGCCAAAAAGTGGTTTGCTATAAACAATGAAGAAAAAAGACGTCTAGGTATAAATTGAAGAAAAAGACGTCTAGGTATAGACTCAAGAAAAAAGACGTCTAGGTATAGACTGCAAAAAAAAGGTGTCTAAGTATAGACTTAAGAAAAAAAAAGCCTAGGTATGGACTGCAGCAAAAAAGATATTATATAGAGTATATAGAGAAAAATGGATTACAGTAAAATTTGAAAATTATCTTACTGGTATGGGGTCGTCCATAAAGTACGTAAGCTAAAAATTCTAAAATTTGACAACCCCTCCCCCTGTTGCCATGCGTACTTTTAAGTGCCCACCCCCTTAAAAAGTATGTACGTTTTTCATGCCCCCCCCCCATTTTTTTTTATTATTGAAATAAAAAAGGTGGAGGAGGTAACCTCCTCCACCTTTTTTATATCAATAAATTTTTAAATAAAAAAATAAAAAAATAGGCGGGGGTGAAAAAAGTGTAAAGTATTTATACAACCCTAAACCCCCTTGTTAGCGGCAAAGGATCCCAATTTAAAAAAACGTCATCAAATATATATACAAATAATAATTTAAATAAAATTAAATCATGCAATATCAAAGAATTCACTTGGCTGAGTGGTTAATGTGACCTGAGTTCAATTCCCGGTAAAGTCTTATTTTATTTATTTTTTTTTGTTTTTTTGCTTTTGTTTAATGAGACACATCAAATATAAATAAACTATACTTAAGGCAGACATTTTTTTCAGGCACCCCTCTTTAGTAAGTCTGTAAGAAGCGAGCCTTACGCGAGAAGAGTAATATTGAAAACAAAGCTTAAAACCCAGTGCCAAGTGTAGGCTACCCATACCCCGTAATTAGAGGGGGTGGGGTGTTGTGGGGGAACAGCAAATTTTGTGTCCTTTTGCTATTTTATTTTAGCAAAACCTAGCGGTAAAATTTGGAAGATTTTGAGACCCTAATGACACTTTTTTTCTAAAACTTGCTTTTTGTTGACTCAAAAAATAGACAATCTGTTTTTTGCACATGCATGCACACATGCCACCCCTTATATACTGGCCCTGAGTATACTTAGGGCTAGTATATAAGGGGTGGCATGGGCGCCTGCGGGATTTTTTGATGTTCCAGATAGGACACTTTCACACATTGTGTAAACTCCAAGCTTAAGTATAGTTATATCTATGCAAAATGAGGTGACCTTTTAAAAAATTGGGATAGTAGAGACCTGTGAACAAATAGCACTGAAACGCTTGCCTACCTGCTCAAATGTGAGGGCACTTATGTAGTAAAATTTTTAACTTAACGATTTAAAACTAAATTTAAATTTATTGACAGAATTTAAACTTCATTGAAAAATATTGTAAATTACAAAAGTTATGTCGATGCAAAATGTTCAGCCCCTCATTTTTTTTAATTTTTTTTTGGGGAGGGGGTCAGAAAATTTTACTACATTAGTGCCCTCTCAATTGGACAGGAGAGGGGGTGCAAGCATTTAAGGGCTTTTTTGCTCCCAGGCTACCGCCATAACAACTTTTTGCAAAGCCTCTTCAAATGGCATAGGTATAAACATACTTAAGTTTGGAGTTTGCACAATGTGTGGAAGTGGTTTATCTGGAACATCAAAAAATCCTGCGGGCGCCCATGCATGTGTGTGCATAGAGAGAAACTATACCTTCTACTTCCTATACAATACATCTTTTTATGTTGGCAAACTAGGATCTTTAATCAGAATTTTAACTTTCCTATTGACTAGCTGGTTAATTGTGTAAAACTAGAAAATCGAAGTGCATACTTTTAAATTGAACCCTCCCCCCTCCCCCATATGCTTTCATATGCTTTTTGAAGACCTCCCCCCTCCCCCCTATGAGCGTATGTACTTTATGGACAACCTCTATTCAGTGGCATAATATTTTTATGAGGTATTGACATATAAAAATAATTCCTAGAACTCTGAAGCCTTTATCTTTAACAAAAGCTTTGTCTTGTAACAAACTGAAACTAATTTTTGGTTTTTACTGCTTAAAACTACTATAGAAAATTTGATGAAATAGACAAAGAATATTATCAGGATAAGAAATTATCAGGATAAGAACATGGATCAGAAAAAGTTTACTTTTTAACAATATTAGAATCAGAAAAAAAAATTTAATTTTAATTTTATTGGTTTAAAAGTATTTGTATGCAGAATGGAAGAATGGTAGCCCCAAAGATGCTTTATGTGATTAATGGTGGTCCCAAAGATGCTCTATATGATGTGAAAAAAAAAATAGTTTGGCAAAGACAGACATTTTTACAAGACACACAAAATACTATTTTGTTTTATGGCAGAAAGACACTACAAAACTCATTTTTTTATGTTTAAGTTTTTGTTGTTTTTGTTTTTGTTATTGTTTGTAGTTTTTGTTTTTGTTTATGCTTATGTTTTTTTATGTTTTGGAGTGTTTTTCACAAAAGAAGCAATTTTTAATAAAAATAAACTAATAAAAATTTTTTATTAGTTTATTTTTGTCATTATACTGTTTCATTATGCTGCAACCACTCAATGTGAGTGTTATTAGCCAAGTTAAATATGTGTAGCATGATATTCTTGGTAAATAGTATACATAGTAAAGGCATAATGGTATACAGAGTAAAGGTATAAAGAGTAAAGTAATGGTATACAGAATAAAGCCTATTAGTAAATCTGTATTTCCTTGTTTATTAAAAAAACTGTATAAGTTAAATTCATTTAAATCAGTCTATCACCAAACCTGGAATTTTTCTATTTGATCCATCTTATAGCGTCTAATAAATTGAGCCCTACTAAAATTTAAAAAAACTTTTTTTTCTCAGAAAACAAGTTTAGTAACTTGTTTTCTGAGAAAAAAAGTTAATATTAATCTAATATTATCTCTCAAAACACTTTAAATAAATATTGATGCACAAGAAAATTCTTTAAATTTAACCTTTGACTTTAATAATAATCAACCAACCAATCAGATAATTGCTCAATATAAGCAACCAACCAATCAGATGATTGTTTAATAATAAGCAACCAACTATATAAATCAGATGAAGGATGTTTCAATGAAAATAGGATCAGGATAGAAGTAATAAAATAATATAACAAATAAAAAAAAGTCAATGCACTTAATGAAAAGCCAAAAAACTAAATAAAAAAATACAACACAAAATACAACTGGTTTTAACAAAAAATAACAAACATTAACAAGTCAAAAAAGTTCACTTTACCTCAACCTTTTTTTGAATTTTAGAAATTATTATTAGTTTTATTATTTTAAATTAAATTTTAAATTAATATTATTTTTTTAATGCTGTAATAATAGTTCACTTTACCTCAGTTTACCTCAGTTTTTAATGCTGTAATAATAGTTCACTTTACCTCAGTTTACCCTAGTATTTACTTAGTTTTTTAATAAACCTTTAAGCATTACTCTCCCCTACCTAACTATAGAGGATGGGAGGAGGGTCAAATAGTTCAAGGGGAATAGACACAACAGTAAAAAAATCATAGATTGGGGTTTTGTATTTGTTGGGGTGGGTTTCAAATTAGAGTTGATTGGGGGAGCGGGTCATTAGATTGGGAGGTTAGAGGTTGTAATTTTTCTTTTAGATTTTTTTCTTTCAAATTATCAAAAAAAGTTAATTTTTTCTCATTCATTATTTATAAGTGACCACATAGCTTTCTGCAACACCTTTGAGTTTTTAGGCTGAAAAAAAGACGCAAACTTATTTGATGACGTTGATACTTTAATTAGGCTTTTATGTTTCTCACTGTGAACATGGCGTTCCAAGTCAGTAGTTCCTTTGTTAGTTATGGCCTAAATTACCAACAATCCCAGTGGCATTTTTACCTTCAAAACGAATTAAATTTACACTTAATGACTATTCTGCTCATCTGTCTCCTCAATCAATTCTGTTCTTTTTCGAAAAGGTTACTTTTTAATACATATCGGTAGTGGCATAACTGGGGATGTCAAAGTAAACGATACCTCATATCATAGAGAAAGCAAAGCTGGTTACAGGAAAAAGTAAATGCAATTGATGCTGGACTTTCTTATTAAACATTCAGACAAAATACCAGTGCCATCTAGGTATCAGATGATACTAATGTTCAACGATGCATGGGATAAAGTTTACCGTAAAATTGATTGTGAAGATGTTTACAAGAAAAATATGATGACTCTGGCTTTTGATGGTTCTGGAGATTACTTGGCTAGAAAGAAAATTATGGATCTTGTAGGGAAGGAGTGCTAGACTTCAGTAAGGAGCTAATTAAATGGAAACAACCAGAAAGTTTAAAATATTTATAAAAACAGATAACACCTCCTGAAGGTGTTTATAGAGGAAAATGTTCCCAACATAATGAAGAAGAACTTGCCAACGAAGGCATAGAGGCTGTATGAGGGTGATGGGGGTGATTTGGATAAAAATGAAATCAATAACTCAGATGTAGATAGTAAAAATGACAAAGCCAACGAGCAATCTGATTTATCCCCAACTGACAGGGAAGTGGATGCAGATTCTGAAAGTCCACTCTCAGATAATCAAGATTTAAAATTTGTTAAACAACTCTTTCTCAAGATAGAAGACGTTTAATGTCGGTGTAGGAACTCCCTGTTGCCATGCCTTGTAAAAATAGAGGGACAATTCAAAACTATTGGAAGACAATTGCAAAAAGAATCAATATGTTTACTACTAAAATATTCTTTGTTTGGGGGGGGGGGGGGGGGTAGTAATTATTTGAAATTGAGGAAATTTTTTCCAAAAATCAGAAATTTACCCCCTCCCTCCACCAGCAATTAGATAGGGGAAAGTAAAAATATCTTTATTTTTTTTTTATTTTTTCCAGATTTATACAGTATGTAATAATCATCCAAAGGACTAAGGAATATAGTTTAACTCAATGAATGTTTGACTAAAGCGAATTCCCATTATGTTGTAATATTTGGCTGATAAGAAATATTAATTTGAGCTAAGGAGATTTTTTTTTAACCTAAGTTTATGCATTAAATATACACCATTATACTAACAAAAACGTGAAAAATGTTGCAGTAAAAGAAGTTACATATTGTATTCACTTCGTTTATTATTTGGTAATAATTTGAGTCTAAAAGCTAGTGAACTTTTATTAATAAAATTTTTAAAAATTTTATTAAAAAAACTTTAAAATAATTGCTTTTTTAACATTATTTTGTTAAGATTTATTTTGGAACAGTTTTATCTAATCTATTTAAATCTAAATACAACGAAAAAATATAGAAAATATTAGGCTACTATTATTTATGTTTTATATATATATAAATATATTTTAACATCTTTGCTTCCAACAAGGCTGCAAGCAACCACTATTAGAGTTGGAAGTTACTGGAAGAGAAAAGTTTATAGAACAAGATAACTTTTGACAGACGACTTAAAAGATTGTAAATTATATGAATCAGGAAAGGAAGATGAAGGAAGCAAATTCCAAATAACTGATGTTTGAGGAAAAAAACTAGATGAATAAGAGTTTTTGAAGCACATAGGAACAGTCGCAGAAAAAGAATGAGACTTAATCGAATGACAAGTAACAGGAGAATGAACTTTACTAGATGGCACAAAAGTTGCAAGCTCTTTAGAAAAGAAAAAAAAGACCATTATTGCGACGATGTGATAATGGTTGGAGGTTGGCTGCAAGAGCAGGTCCAACTATGTTTACAATGCATTTTTGCACTTTGTTTAGAAGAGAAAAGGGCATCATTAGAAGATCTGCCCCAGATATGGCAACTATATTTAATACAAGGACGGATTTGAGATTTATAGAGATAAAGAATAGAGTCCAGAGTAAGAAAGTGTCAGGCACGATAAAGAGACGCAACCTTAGCAGATTATTTTGCAATGGATTCTATATACGGTTTCCAAGAAAGATCTGAAGTAATAGTAATCCTAGAAGATGAAAGGTCGATGACTCATTGAGTACATTACCGTTCATAATTATAAGAAGATCTAAATTATTGCGATAACGATTGGCTGAAAAAAATTGGGTTTTATCTGAATTAAAGTACACCAGCCATTGTGAGCCCCAGACTGTAGTGGAAGTAAGATCCTTTTTAAGCTTAAATGCCCCCTCCAAGCAATCAGAGAGTGTTGGCTTCTTATCATGACAAGAATAAATCATAGTATCATCAGCAAACAATGCCACCTTAGATGTGAGAATATCCGGAAGATTGTTAATGTAAATTAAAAAGAGTATAGGGCCAAGGATAGAACCTTGAAGAACTCCTGAAGTTACAGGATATGAAGAAGAGTGCTGTTCATCAAGGAAAACCTTTATACTACGATATGAAAGAAAGGATTCAATAATCTTAAAGATGTTACCAAATACACTGAAAGAAAAAAGCTTACGGAGAAGACCAGCACGCCAATCTTTATCAAAAGCTTTAGAATTGTAAAGAGCGAGAGCATTAAACTCTCCACCTCTATCTAATGCACAATAAAACCTATTGGTTATTACTGTTAGCAAATCAGCTTAAGAGCAAGAACATCAAAATTCATATTGATGATCAGAAAGTAAATTATTAGACTCAAGATGAGAGATAAGTATTTGTTGATTGAAGATTTAAAAACCTTGCTTATGATAGGAAGAAGACTAATAGGATGGAAGTTAGATAAGCCAAATTGCTCTTCAGAATTTTTGAAAATAGGGATAACAAATGCCGCTCTCCAGCATGCTGGGAAGAAAGACTCTTCCCAGCATGAAGATAAACCCTTGTTAAATAGATTTGAAAGCATGGATGAAAACTTCGGGGAACACTTCTGCAAGACTACAACTATAACTACAACAAGACTATGTTGTCTGGACCACAAGCTTTAGAAGAGTCTAAGCAAGAAATCTTCTTAGACTCTTCTACAGCTTTAAATACAGAAGACTGGAGTGAAAACTTTAGATACAGAAGCTGGAGTGATACAAATGTCAAACTATGGATCAACCTGTTTGAAGACTATATCAGGTAGAACGCAACTAGTGGAATCAAGAGATGATATTGATGAAAAGTTCTTGGCAAACAATTCAGCTTTGTCTTTAGGTGAGATGACAAAATCTGAACCATACAAGAGAGGTGAAATAACAGATTGCCCTTACTATTGATACTGTTAAAGATTCTCCAGAAGTCATGAGAGCCTAACTTTTGTGATAAAATACAAAATTTCATGACCTGAGAATAGTGGGCTTCGGCATTAGACAAAACCTTTTTACAATGGTTTCTAGCAATAGTAAACAGACATCTTTCTTCTGGAGAATTATTTCGTTGATAGATATGGAATTAATGGTTTCGATTGGCAATTACAGCAGCACAATGTGAGGAAAACCATGGAGAAGAGTGAGGCTTGCAGAGCCACTGACACTAGAGTCATTCAGTGTGATGAGCATTAAAGTCACCAACAATAACAATATTGGCTGATGAATAAAAAGAGAGGCCTTGGTCAATTTGATCAGAAATAACATTAAGAAGGGTGCAGTCTTGAGATGAAGGAGAGCGATATAGAACAAAGAGAAAGGCGATAGAGTGAAGTGGTGCTAACGAAAGCACATAAAAGAGTAGTCTGTGGATTCAAACCTAGTTTCCCAACAAATGAGAAACTCTATAACTCTCTCAACTCTATAAGTCCA
Organism: Hydra vulgaris; assembly: GCF_022113875.1. NCBI lineage: Eukaryota > Metazoa > Cnidaria > Hydrozoa > Anthoathecata > Hydridae > Hydra > Hydra vulgaris. Next base: position 22,631,971 of record NC_061157.1, on the reverse strand, counting down.
AAACACGAACCTTGACGAACAAGGCCCCTGCGCAGAAAAACAAGTTGAGCGGGGTACTACCAGGGATGTGGTGGGAATCGAACTCAGAACCACTCATTTATGAAGCGAGCACTCTACCACTACACCACTACCGCATTTAATTGATTTATTATATTCATTATAATAATATAATCATATAAATCATGATTGATTTTAGGTTTCAATTGTTGTTAAATATTAACTAATAAAAATTTTATCGTGTGTTTTAAATAAAATGTTAAAAAAATGTTTGCATTTAAAAAATACTTTGCATTTAAAAAATTATTTATTATTATAAAACTAATTATTAAATAAATTACATACTTCTAAACATAATAATAACTAATTAATAAATATGATTAGTATAATTATAATGTATATTAGTTATAATACCTTAGAATCAATTAATAAAACATTTCAATAAAAAAACTAAAATTTAATGAAAAAAGAAAAACCTTTTCAGCCATCTGTTTACTCTTGAGATACTCAACATATTTTTCTTCAACATATTCCTCATACCTAAGTAATTAATACATTTCTTTAACAGCATGTTTAGACTGGTATAAAAAGCATGTTTAGGCTGGTATAAACTATATAAACTCAATATCAACTTTAGTAAAATAAAGTATGGTATGTAAAGGTATGATTTAGCAAGGTAAGGTAAAGAGGAGGAGGAAGTGGAATTGTATTTTTTCAAAATTTTCACCCACAAAATCATTTTGTAATGAATAATTATAGATAAATATTACCAATCAACAAACAATAATTTTTATAAACCTATCTAATCAAATAAAAAAAATATTTTAAAAGGTTACTTTGGAGCAATATCAGAAGCTATAGATCTTGCTTGCTGCCAGAGTTCTCCAGAAATACATGCATTTATTGCTTCTTTGTGCATTTTTACTACAGAATACAAATCACTTGCCTAAAAAAAATATCAAGTTTTAAAATCTTTTAAACCAAAATCATAAAATCAAAATATAATAAAAATTATATATATATACATACATATATATATATATATATATATATATATATATATATATATATATATATATATATATATATATATATATATATATATATATATATATATATATATATATATATATATATATATATATATATATATATATATATATATATATCATTTTGTTTTTTAATATATTCCTAACATGGGATGGGTCTTTGGGTAATACCATGCTTTTTTCAGACAATGGTTTACTAATAAATTTACTTTTGATATGGGAGAAAAGCCATCCAGCATAGCTAGCTTTGACACAATTTTCTCAATAGTCTGTTGTTAAAAAACAGTGTTATTATTTTGCACATTTCCAATTTTCAACCTAGTTTCTTTATATGAATACATCATTTTTAAATCAATTTTTGATTTGTCTTTAAATCTAGTTTTTGATCCTAGTCAGTGGTGAGTTTCTCCACATTCACCTTTAGGTGCTTCTAATCACAGTTTAATCCCTCTAAAACTATCATCTCATTCTTCTACTTTCAAAATTATTTAATAAGTGCTTATCAGAGTCTTGTTTTCCATCTTGCTAGAAAGTGGCATATTCCATATCCCTATTCCAAATATTTTTCCTGTTATCCCTGTTTGCAAAAATTCTGGAGTGATCTGACTCGTCTAACTGCCTTCCTTTTAGTCTTCTTACTATCATAAGTAAAGTTTTTCAGTCTTTATTTAACAAACACTTAATCTCATCTTGAATCTTATAACTTATTTTCTGGTCAACAATATGGATTTCAATCTTTTCATTTTACTGATGATTTGTTAACAGTAATAACTGATAGGTTTTATCATTCATTAGATAGATGTGGAGGTTCAAGGTTTTATCCTTGGCTCTATACTTTTTTTAATTTACATTAACGATCTTCCAGAAATTCTCATAAGGTGGTATTATTCACTGATGATACTAACATTCATTCTTGTCTTGATAAAAAGCCAACACTCTCTGATTGCTTAGAGGGGGCATGTGAGCTTGAGAAGGATGTCACTTCTGCAACAGCATGGGGCTCTCAGCGGCTTGTGAAATTTAACTAAGATAAAATTCCATTTTTTTCAGCTAAATGTTATCGCATTTATCTAGATCTTCCTTTATTTATGAGCAGTAATGTACTTAATGAGTCATCTGCCCTTCATCTTCTAGAATTAACTTTTAGTTCCAATTATTCTTGGGAAACATATATCAAATTAATTGCAAAATTAGCAATGCTAAGGTTGCATCTCTTTATCGTGCTTGCCACTTTCTTACTCGGGACTATTTTCATTATCTTTATAAATCTCAAACTGCCCTTCTATAGAATACTGTTGCCACAGATCTGGTGAGGATCTTTAAATGGCCGGCCGGCGCCGGCGTGAACGTGTTAAATGATACCCTTTCTCTTTTAGTCATAGATGAGTATTTGATAAAAATCCTGGAAATGTTTTTCTATGAAATTCCCAGAAAATTATTTTATTAAAAATTGATCGTATTAACAGACAACAAAAACTTTCGTAAACTTTTCAAATGGAATTTATTTTATTTAACTTTTTACAAAAAGGAATTTCTAATATTCGAAAAAGTTAATTTGATTGAAATAAAAAGCAAAAAAAAAAAAGAAAAAAATTGTTACAAAAATCTCATGAAAATTTTAATTATAGAAAACATATTTGTTTAAATGCAAAAGTTTCCATATTTATAATTTTATGTAAAAATATATAAATTTTTTTTCAAATTAATAACAAAAAACATCCGGAAATTTTAGGAAAATTAAAAAATTTTTAAGTGAATTTCCGGAATTCCAAAAATTTCCTTAAAAAAATAATCTATGATTTTAGGCAAGGTACAAAAAATATAGTTTATAACTAAATACACACTTCTTTGTGTGCATTTTTTAAATGACCAAGGAGACCGCTTGTAGAAAACCGTTTGCACATTATTTTTACACCACACATTTTGCAAGTGGCAAATTTACCTGACTTGTATATAATGATATATTTTCCAGCCAAATCTAATGTGTTTACTATTTAAATTAAAGATTTAGTTAAACATAATAAACATGAATAAACTTATATAATGAATAAAAACTGCATGAATAAGCTTATATAAATATATTTTAAATCAATGGCAAATAAATTTAGTATATAAAATAATACCGTTTCGTAAAGTTCTAAAGTAAGCAGCCGTTTGCACACTTCTTGCGTAACACTGATTGCTCTGTCTTTTGAAAACTTGACTGCTAACTCAACAGCTTTTGAATAAACTTTTTCTAAAAGTTCTTTTTTATTTGTCATTTCAGGTGTCACTTTTAGATAAAGATCAATAGCACGATTATACTCTGCCCTTGTTTCCCAATCACGACCTTGTGAAATAAATGATTCTGCTCCTCTATGTAATTATATTGTTTTTGTATTAAATTACAATATTTAAATTAATTTTATTGATTAATACAAGTAGATGTATAAAGTACAAGATATAGATATATAAATTATAACAGGTAGGTATATAAATTATAGCATGTAGATATATAAATTCTAACAGGTATATAAATAAACAGGCATATAAATAAACAGGTATATAAGTAAACAGGTATATAAACAGCTGTGTAAATTATTAAAGGTAGATATATAATAAAGATTATTACTTATCATTGCGACTCATAGATGCAACCTTTTCATACTCATCCTGCAAGCTATTTAACTAAGATACAAAAAAATATATTAAAACAATATAAAATATGCCCCCAAAAAAAATTATTATATTTATAATTTTCTTTATTATAAAATAAGAAAAAATTATAAAAAGAGCAGATCATCTAACTTTGTGAGGAAGATATTCTTTTGCAATTCTCAAAACATCTTGCCACATATTGTTTTCCTAAAAAAAGTAAAAAAAAAAAAATTGTAAGAAGTGTTTGAACAATTATAAAGTAATTATAAAATAGTTGTTTTTATTTAGAAGTTGGAATTTAAAACAATATAAATACTAGTCATTTATATTTCCATAACAATAAAAATATGGTTTTCTAAAAGAACAATCATAACAAAGAAATTTCTATCATTATTAAACAGAGGGTGACTGATTAAGTGTGAATTTCATAACTATAACAGTGAATCTGCATAAGTGGGACCTGGATAATTGGACAAACTGCACAAGTAAATGCAAATTGTAAGTAAGTACAAACTGAATAAGTAAGTGCAAATCATAAGTGCAAACTGCATAAGTGCAAATCGGCACAAGTGCGCTTAGAGAATTTCCAAACATATTATAAAACAATTATAAAATAATTACTTTTTACATACTAATATTTGCTTAAAGATATACATAGACATAAAATACAGAGGCACAAAATAGTTTTAAAAAAACAGATATCAAAGCCTAGTAAAGTATATATAAAAAATCTTAGCAACAAAAAATTTAAATCAATTCTTAGAATAAAGTAAATATGCATTCGTAATTAATATTTGATTATTTCAAATAAATATTTATTAAAGAAAACAAAGTTAAAAACCATACCCTATAAAACTTAATGGCAATTTCTGGCCGTTGAGCACGCAGCAAAAAACTTTCTCCTTCCTCATAATTTTTCTTGTCAAATGAAATTTTAGCCTAGTGTAAAAATGTTTAAAAATAAATGTAATTTTTATATCAGAAAACTTAAGTAATAGAAACAAATAAATTTTACAGAAACATACTTGCGCTATCAAAACATCAACTAAACTATTGGGATCATGTTGTTCAGCAACTCGAGTCGCATTGGTCCAATCAACTTGATGAACATACATAAGGACAGCTTCTTTAGGTTTTCCAGCTTTTATGAACTGTTCTTCAGCTTCCTTAAACCGACCTTCATCTTCCAAAAACATTGCATACTTTGCATGGATTTCTGATATTTTTTCTTTAGATGAAGTTCGTGCTAATTCAAATGCAAAATCAAATTGCCTAAAAAATAAATAAAGCTCCTAAAATTTAAATGTTTTTATCTTACAATAATTTCATTTTAGAAGAATCGCAACTCAAGAGATTTAAATTAAACCTTTACATTACAAAGAACATTACAATATATACAAATTAATTCTAATCTCATTTTTGTTTTCGAATTATCATAACTTACAAACAAGCATTAATATCATGAAAATTATTAGCATAATCTTACGCAGTATCAGTGGCATATTCTATACAACTATCAAGCATATTAAACTTTTGTAGAAGTTTGATTGCAGAATCTCCGCTCAATGTCTTAGCCCATAGAAAAGCAACTTGTTTTGATGAATTAACACCACCGTACTGTTTTGCAACCTAAATTTTATTGGATGCAACAAATATTATATTGAATACAACAAAAAGAGTAAAGAAATATTAAACAAAATTAAAATAAATAAAAAATTAAAAAGCATATTCATTTAGTTGAATTAGCATCATAGCTTAAGATACCCCTTTAAAAAATATCAGTTGTTATTAATTCACATTTCTTTTTATTTTGTAACCTGTATGAAGTACTTGTTAGCTATTTATTAGAAGAAAAAGAATTTATCTTTAAATATAGGTAAAAATAGATTTTTTGAACTTTAGTCTAAATATACCATAGCTAAAGGAAATTTATCTAGATAATTTTTTTTTTTAATAAAATTTTTTTTCTAAATTTTGTATTTTAAAATTATTACAAAAAATAGGCAAAAATATTTACTCTAAAAGCATCTTCCCATAACTCTTGCCCTCTATACATGTTCACTGCAGCTTTCCAGTCTTCTGCCTCTAAATAATGATGTTCTGCAAGGGTGTACTGCCTTTCAGATTCTAATTCCTAAAACAATATATTGTATGAATAAAAACTTTATAAACCATAAAATAAACTTTATTATTTTTTCAATAATAAAAACACGATACTCATTTAATCCTTGTTTACATTACGTTAATGTAAATAAATGTAATGTAAACAAGCCACTAAAATATTAATTTAGTAGCTTTGTTAGTTTAAGATTTCAAACATTTTTTTATTCTTTTGTAACCGCAGGGTGTTAGCCAGGAATCTTTTTTTCACTGCATTTTTGCAATATTGTGAATATTTATTGTTATTATTTTACAAAATATTGGGAATTTTTATTAAAACTGCTCTATTACTTCAAATAATAAAAAAAAGGTTATTAAATTTTGTAATTTTTAGTGCCATTAGGCTGGCTAACACCTTGAACTGGTTATATAAAACTATTAGCGTGTATATATATTTATATTTATATGTATATATATATATATATATATATATATATATATATATATATATATATATATATATATATATATTGAAAGCAACAATGTATAAGAGATAAAAAAATGAATATTTTAAGAAGACATCAACAAATAGGTGTTTCTCTTAATACAATATTTATTTTTATAGGTAATTTTCATTAAATTATTGTGACCAGTGTCTTCGCTTAAAAGTTGTTTGTTTATTTTTCTTTTTTTATTTTTAAACAGCAGTTCTATTTTACATCAATGTGATAGTTTCATCTTAATTTGACATAAATGCTTAAACATTAGTGTCCAACATTTTTTTGATACATATTGTCCCTCGTCTAGATTGATGTTGTTTTGTTGAGAGGCACATTAGCAGTACTGTATTTCAGGTGTCTCATAAACTTTCCTGTCAAATTATTTAGTACAATAGTTATTTAACTACTATTATTTCTTCTATAAATATATGTATATATACTGTCCCAGTCAACTTGTAACGTGGAATGTCTTTTGTGTGTGATTAATACAGACTGTTCTGTTCTATTTTATGTTGGACTGTTTTATCTGCATTTTTGATTCACCAATATACCTTTTGTTGCCTTGAAATTTAATAAGGTAGACTCTTGGATGGTTGTTGATTGGTAGTTTATATTTATTTATTGATGTTATTGTCTCTAGTCTTAAGTCTGATTAAAAGTTTTATATCCTGCTTTTCTACACACTTTTTGTAATTGATATAAGATTTTGTAAACATGAAATAATGGAGTTTAGCATCATTGTTTTTTCTAAAGATAGTTTTTCCTGTGAAAAAGTTGAAAAAAATGATTACATTTAGATATAGTAGCTGCACAAGAAAGTGAAAACTATGGAGTAGAATGAGGCTTGACTTGAAACTGAAGAGAAGGATTAAAAGCTTCTATAGCTGACAACAGTGGAGAGACAAGAGACATCCCAGGGATCATCATGAAAAAAATCATGAAGAGAATCCCAGTCAGTTTTAGAGTAGTAGTAAGCAGTGCGATGATAGGAGGAGTTAGATGAAGAAGTACAAGGTGAAAGATTCATAGAGATCATTGCATGGTTGGAGTAATCTAAAGGAGAACAAGGAGAAACTGAACACAAGCTAAGGTCAGAGACAAGCATTATTTCAAGGAGTGAAGGTAAGTGATTATGATTGTCAGGAAAACAAGTTAACTATTTGAGTAAAAAATTATAAGCTGAGGTTATAAGCTTAAATTCCAGCAGGATCAGTGGTGTTAGAATGAAGTCATTCAGTGTGACATTAAAGTCACCAATGCCCAATCATTAAAGTCATTTTGATTGGCTGGTCAATTTAATCAGAAACTACATCTAATAGGGTGAAGTCTAAGTCAGAAACTACATTTAATAGAGTGAAGTCTTGAGAAAGAAAATGATAAAGAACAGTAATTGATAAAGAAAAGTAATTGAGCGAAGAGGTGCGAAGCGAAAGCACATAAAAGAATGGTCAGAGAATTCAAACTTAATTTCTTAACAAATAAGTGAATTAATGCAAAGGTGTGAACCAAACATGTCTTATTGTAGCCTTTGCAAATCAAAGAATAATAACCATCAATACTGAGATCCAAAAAAGAAACAGCAGAATTCAAATTCAAAATTATTTTTATTAACTCAGGTTACTATTTTGGTTACTGATTGTCTGTAATGCTGTATTGATCACAGTTACTTGTTAATGCTGAAAATCTTTATCAACATTTAGAGTATGGAGACTTATTCATAGCCACTTCTTGATCACTGTCTACAACAGGCTCAACTGAAATTAAGCCCAATCAAAATACTTTAACATATAGTACCATTGCTGTCAGTTAAAGCACTTGATTCCAACTAACACTAACTTAGCTGTAAATCAAGAAAAAATCTAAAACAATACACTAAACACCATCTCTCTCAGCTGGAGGATGAAAAATGTCATATTTTCAACTGAAGGCATGCCATTGCAATGCTGTTCCTTATTTTTTCTTATGACTTTTCACTTTTCAATTTTCAAACCTGTAAGACATCTCTATTTGTAATATACCATACAACTTAAAATTGTTATTTTTTTGTTACTGATTTAACTAAAAACCAAGTTTTGGCACTGAAGTTGAGATAGAAGTTAACTTCGCCTTTCAGTAAACTTCATAGTCCAAATTTTGATAAATCTTCACCAGTCTTTAATCATAACTGATGTGATTGATGTTTACTGTACTTATAATGATTGGAGTGAATCACCAATAGTATTGATGTTTACTGTACTTATAATGATTGGAGTGAATCACCAATAGTATTGATGTTTACTGTACTTATAATGATTGGAGTGAATCATCGGTAGTATTGATGTTTACTGTACTTATAATGATTGGAGTGAATCACCGATAGTATTGATGTTTACTGTACTTATAATGATTGGGGTGAATCATCGGTAGTATTGATGTTTACTGTACTTATAATGATTGGAGTGAATCATCGATAGTATTGATGTTTACTGTACTTATAATGAATAGAGTGAATCATCGGTAGTATTGATGTTTACTGTACTTATAATGATTGGAGTGAATCATTGGTAG
>NC_061157.1:22582164-22617144 GCF_022113875.1 Hydra vulgaris | reverse complement strand
CCTTCAAATATTGAATAATAATCACACGTTTTCTTGCTGAAATCTCCTTTGCCAGACCCATTATGATTAAACTATACCTCTCAAAAAGCGAAAAAAATGAAAATTTTCTATGCTATTCCCAAGTATGGTTTCGTAAGAAAAATCTATAACGCAGCACGTTTAACTATAATGACGTCATAATTTTATGTTTACATAGTGTGCTACTGTTTGGTTTTATCATTTTTGTATGAATATATGATATATAAACATCAAAATCATTTCGAATTTTATAAAAATGTTAAATTTAGAAAAGTTGCAATACTTTTCACCAACATATATGTATATATTCATCAATTATTGTTTATGGTTGTATGATTGTACATGGTAAACTTAAAGTTTTACAAAATAAGTTAATCACTTTCATTTTATTGTATAACTTTGTTAAAAATAAGGTCAAGACTTGATTAATAAACAAGACATGATTAATAATACATGAAATATATTATACATGAAATATATTTAACTATATATACATAAATCTATATATAAATTTATTAGAATATATAAAGTTCATATCTTTCAAATACCGTTTTAATTTTATATACAGGGTAGAGTTAGATTGGTTGGAACAGATCCTTAATTGCATAGTTTGATTTTATTTCAAAAAACAAAATGTCATCTACTTATACTTTGCATTCAACTAGGTAATCTAAGTTTGTATAATGACTATTGATTGCACATGGTATTTATTAATTAGCAAAGTATTTATAATTATTTATAACAATCAGTAGAGCAACTAATTCTACTAATTAGTAAGGTTGAATGTCTATAGTTATTAGCAAATAAAGTACCATAGATTTGTCATTTGCTGTAAAATGCTGTTTACTACCTTAATGTTCCAATTTAGGCTCTCCTTCTTTTAAATTATTTTTTTCATAAAATTTGTAAAAGTTTTTACTAACAACTTGTATTAACTTTAGAATCGATAACTGAATTCAGCAACATTGAAATTCAAGGGTGCATTTGAAAAATATGAAAAGAAAGAATAGCGATAGGTGCTGAGACATCCCTGATTTGTTTACTTTATTTGTACCTTTTATTTTAAATGATTTTATGGCTGGAAATTTTTGTTAATTATATTATAATATTACAGCGGTACTAAATGTACTTTTGAATGTCCTGTGTGTACATCTTTCAAACCTCCTTTCCAAACATTCTTTGTAAGACCTTAAAAAGTATCTTTGGTAATTTCATATGGATACTAAATTTGAACCATTTGAAAACATCCAAATCAGCTGTCTTTTGAATGTCTGAATTAGATGTCTTTTAAACATCTGATTCGGACATCTTTTGAATGTCCAAAATGGACGTCTTTTGAATGTCCAAAACGGACGTCTTTTGAACGTCTTCTTGGAACGTTTTTGGTAATTTCATCTGGGTACCTAAAAAGAACCACGTCTGAACGTTCCAATTGGACCTCTTTAAAACATTTTTTGAACATAAAAAATGCCGGCTGGGTATATATACACACACAAGAGTAAATTGTTTTCTCTTGTTAAACATTTTTCTATTATAAGAGTCTAGCATAACAATGTAACAACATTCAATAATCTATGCCAATAAAATTAATTAAAAATATTAACTGTTATGCAAAACACTGTGATACAAGCATAAAAAGTATGATTGATAGCAAGTTTTGCCATTAGTGTGTTTGTAACTACATTTATATTTGTGAAAATATATATTTGGACATATGACAAACAATTAACTAATTTCAGACTTTTTTACTTCATTAATTATACACCATATTGTAAATAATATCTTGCTGTGGCATACCTAACATGTATTTTGACTTTTGATATTACTCTGACAATGAACTATGGAGCTTTAAGTTGAAATATTAATAATAAACTTAGTTAAGGTTTTTTTTTCTCTACTTAGCATAAAAAAATATTAATAATTTAAGTGTAATTCTTTTTGAAAATGATAAAAAAATTTGTCTGATGATGAAGTTGTTTTAATAAAAGTAAACATGATATAATTTATTGCTTATTATAAACTGACATTTGATGTTTTATAAACATTGAGAAATTTTAATAAATTATATAATGATATTTGTTTATTTGCAGGTTTTTAAATTATCAGAGTATAACTGTCAAAAAAAACCTTTCTTCTAAAATAAATAAATTTGGGAATCACTTTTGATAAGGTTTGAAGTAGCCAAGAAAGCAAGAAAATATACAAAGGTTGTTGACAGAGTTGAATGAATAGAATGCCATAAGGATGCCATATTGTGAACAAATTTAAATGTTGCTGCTATTATGAAAAGTAAACAAGAGTTATGATTGTAATTTGGTAAAAATCTTAAGAAATAAACTTTTTCAATTTAACAAATGATTTTCATTGCAAATAAAAACTGAAAATATACTAAAGAGAATTGATAAAGAAGAAAAACCAGGAACACATGACTCTACCAACTTATCAATATGTTGAAATTTGGACAATTTTAAATTACAATACGAACCGTTGAAATTCGGATAATTTTAAATTACAATAAGAACCGTTGAAATTCGGACAATTTTAAATTGCATTATATCAAAAATTACATAATTAAATTACAATTAAATTACAATTAAAACTTTTTTTTTTTTAATGATGTGTTTATATTTGGTTTTTATTTCCACACAAAAAGCCTTAACTTTATAATATGCAAGAAATTTAATTTTTTTTAAAGTATCAAATCCATAATTTGACTTTGTGTCACTTTTTCTGTAGTATTAACCCATAAATCTCAAATTTTGTTGTCACTATTTGTGCATTTACCCCTTTTCCTTAGTATTCCTTTCACTATTACCCAGTATGATTTGATGGCTTACTGGTCAGAAAAATTCAGTAGATGCCAGATCTAGCCATTTTTCCCAGTGTTCAATCAAATATAGATCTAATATCAAAGTTTGATTTGTTATGAAAGGAGAACTTTTGAAGGCAAAACTGCAAATAATCTGCCATACAATGAACTTTTTCTTGTGATAAGTTTTCATATTTTCCTTTTTCAATACTCTTTAATAGTTCTACTACATTGTAGCTAAACTTTGTTGTAGCTAAACTTTGTTGTAGCTAAACTTTGTTGTAGCTAACTTTTGTTGTGACTGAACTTTGTTGTGACTGAACTTTGTTGTAGCTAAACTTTGTTGTGACTAAACTTTGTTGTGACTGAGTTGGATTTTCATGAATCAAGTCAACTATTGATTTTGGCTTTTATTTACCATTAAATTTTGATTTTTCATTGCATCCTTTTTTTCTGTTTATAGTTTTATTTTCCTTATATCGCTTTATGTCAACTCAAACAGTTGGTTTTGCAACTTTACATAGACTTTCTATAATAACTTTCAACTTTATTTTCGATTTACAGACTTTTTATTTAACAATACAAAATCAGTTGTAAACAAAACTACACCCACCCATAACATCCACACACCAACGCATCAACATCCACACACCCATATGTACTTATGTATGCAAAATCACCATGCACAACATTCACACACCCATATGTACTTATGCATGGAAAATCATTAAAATTGAAATATAAAAAAATCTTCAAAATTGATAAAGTGGTTTTTGAGGAAGTACAATTTAAAACCATCCAAATTTCAACTAATCATAATGATATTCAATGTAACTTAAGAAAAAAGAGAATGGTTGTGCCAGGAAGGCGAAGACTTCTATAATTTTTAAATGTCAACAAAGGGTATAAGTGGTTACTGCACTACAATTCAAATAAAAAAATACACAAAGATTTTATCCAGTTTATTAGTATTAAGAAGGACAAACAAGATTCTGGCAGTGATTTTAAATATGTAAAGACTCGAGTTCAAGAAAGGCATATAAAACCTGTAAAACTTTTTCAATCAGTAGAATTTCAACTCGAATTCAAAGTCGTGTTTAAAAAACCACAATTAAAGCAAGAGAAAAATTAAAAAAGCATTTTATGGAACTTTTAAAAAACAAAATCTGGAGCTTGCACTTTGATGAAAAGCACGTAATAAAGTTTTAAAATGAAGTTTTTTTCAAAGAATTGTAAACATTTTTAAAAAATATTTACAATTAAACTTTGAATGAATGAGTTTAATACTTTGATCTATAGTTATCTGTAATTTTAATAATTATGTAAATTGCTGTAAACAATTGTTTACATCAATTAAAATGTAAAAAAATAGTTAATAAAATTTATGTAATAAGGTAGTAAATACATGTCAGTTAAGTAAAGTAGTAAATATACTGTTTTATTTTTTATTTCTATATTATAAATATAGAAAAAAATATAATAAAAATAACAGTGTTAAATAATTTTGATATAACTTATATAGGCACATATTTTTATAATACATAATTTTTGGAATCATTTCAATGTTCCTATGGCAACTTTTAAATAACTGAAACAACTTTTTAAATGAATTTTTAAATAACTTTTAAAACAATTCTAAAGAAAGTTTTTACATTTAAGTTACTTAAACTGTTTTGTTCACTTTTTTATATTTACAAAGATACTTATACTTTCGTTTATATAATTTCATAACTGTTATTATTAAATAAATTTCATAAACTTATTGGGTAAATTTTAAAAATATCCTGTGTTTTAAAACACATAGTAAAAATGTAATGTCATTGGAGATTTAATCTCATAGCTCATGTAAAAAACAATAACCCACACAAAAAACTACTCAGACACTCAAACAAGCAACTCACATGGCTTGTCAGTGCATTGTAAACAAGAACTTTCAGCTTATAAACTCATTTTTTTCAACCAAAGCATTTAAATATATATATATATATATATATATATATATATATATATATATATATATATATACATATATATATATATATATATATATATATATATATATATATATATATATAAATATATATACACATATATATAACGGCCGGTTAACAGTCAATGACTGCCCAAAATGAGTAAAATTGCTATTTTGACCTCCCAAAATGAATTCTTTTTCTTTGTTTTCATTCAAAATGAAAACAAAGAAAACAATAAAAATATTGACCACCCAAAAAAAACAGTTGACTGTCAATTCCAAGGGTTAGATGGTCAAATTAACTGCTTGCTTTCGATTTCTTATTTTACACCCTGTATACAAGCCTTCCCAGGAAAGGCGTGCGGTTTTTCGTCTTGTATGACCACACGCGATAATAATATTTTAGAAAACGTGAACACTGCCGTTTGCAAGTTTTATAATAATGCTGAAAAAGTTTCAAAACCAAAAAAACAAAACTAACAAAACTAACAAAACTAATAAAAGAGATTGAAATAGAAAAAAATAAAAACAAATTAATAATTTTAATAATTTGTGTACTGTTTTTATTTTTGTTTCTTTAGATTTACATTCAGCAACAAAATTAGATAAGGCGAAGCAAAAAAAAAAAAAAGTTTGAAGTCTAAAATAAAAAAAATGATTTTCCTTTTATTGATTTTTTTAGGAGGATTGCAAAGATGCAAATTGCAATGTGTTTGTAAAATTTATTTGTATAATTTTAATGTAACAACAAGGGTTGAATTAAGCAAATGCAAAACGCAAAATCTGGAAAAATATCTAGTATTCAAAATTTTAGTTTATACAAAACCGTGTTCCTTGTTTTTAAGGGGAGAATCAACTTAAATTTGTTAGCGAAAAAATAAAAAGTAAAACAATAAACTTACGATTATAAAAGTAATAACACTCTAGTCACTAACTGCATTACAAAAGTAATAACACTATAATAGTGTTATTACTTATATAACGCACTTATAACTTTTAAAATTCATTCTTTATTCAAGCAACATTAGTATTCCCAAATTTTAATTGAAGTAGAAAAATATCTAGAAGAATAAAGTGGATGTTCAAATAATATTAAAACTAAAGTAACTTATAAAAACATGACAAACAACTTAATGAAAACGTATCGTATTAAAAGTTTAGCATTATGAAAATCTTACTAATGAACTGTAAAAACGCGCATTAATTTTTAAATTAACCAATAAAAAATTTTTATTGGTTAATTTTAAAATTAACGCGCGTTTTATGTAACGTTTTTCATAATGCTATACTTTTTATAAAGTACTTTTTTATGACGTTATTTGGGTGATATGTGAAAGTTCCTGGAATTTTTAATAATACTTGAAAATCCGCTTTATTTTTTCTAGATGCTTTTCTACTTTAATAAATGTTTGGAACTAATAATGTTGTTTGAACAAAGAATGAACTTTAAAAGTAATAAGTGCTTTATAAATGTAGCAACACTATTATAGTTTTATTACTTTTATAATGCAGTTAGTGACTAAAGTGTTATTACTTTTGTAGTCGTAAGTTTATTGTTTTTGTTTTGTTTTTTGTAACTTTCTTGCTAGCAAACTTTTTATAATTTGCTCCTTATAAACAAAGTACACAGCTTTGCATGAACTAAAATTTTAAAGACCTAATATTTTACCAGAGTTTGCAAATCGCGATCGTATAATTTAAGTCTTGATATAAACTTGTTACATTATAATTATACAAATATATTTTACAAACAGATGACGATACATATTTTCTCTTTCCTCTTTAAAAGAAAAAACACATAAAATATGGGAAAGTCATCCTTTTTAACGCCTAAAACCGTTTTTTTGTTTTGTTTGTTTTGACTTAATGAATTTTGTTGCCGATAATAGTAACCGCTGGGAAAAAACAAAAATAAAAACAACACACAAATTATTTGAACTATTATTATTGTTTTCTATTTAAGTTTACTTTAATTTCTTATGTTGTTATTAAATTTAAAACAATTTTTCAGTAATGCAATTTGCGCAAACGGCCGTGATCACGTTCTCTAACTTAAAAAACGATTTCGTGGTCGTACGAGACAAAAAACCGCACGCCTTTCCTGGGAAGGCTTGCTATATATATATATATATATATATATATATATATATATATATATATATATATATATATATATATATATATATATATATATATATATATATATATTAGCATATACTTAAGGCTAATTTTATAAAATTTTATACAAAATTATACTGTTTTGTTCTTAAAGAAAAATGAGTAGTTGAGAAATGAGGAGGTTATTTTATATTAATTTTAAATATAATGGAACAGTAAACATATTATATAAATAAAATATCATTATTTTTTATTATAAAAAAAAAGTTAAAATAATTAATTTAAAAACAAAAAACTTGGTTTACTTCTCAGCTTCTTTGTATTTTCCTTGAGATTCCAAATGTTCTGCTTGACTGATATATAAGTTAGAAACTTCTTCTGGATTCATACATCGAATAGCAAGCTATAGAAAAATTCATAATAAATTATCTCATTAGCATTTATGCTCCATTGCAAATGATTACAAAATTAATTCTACTGTTAATGATAAATAAATTCAAATGAAAAATTAACCAAATGGCACAGTAAACATAACTTTTTTTAAAAAATAATAAAGAAAAATGCACCTTGTGAGCTTCATCGTACTTGTTTGCTTTTGTATACATTTCAACAGCTTCTCTAGTGAGACCAGCTTGTACATAAAACCTTTCTGCAAGCTAATAAAAATTTAATGGTCTTTATTAATAGCTAATGTAAATAAAAAAATTATTAATTATATTATTATGTAAAAAAATAAAAAAAAAAAACCTCACCTGGAATTGCTGGATCTGGGCATAGTGCTTAGCAAGTATGGGATAGTATCTGTTAAATAAATATTATTTAGCTTTGAAAAGATAAATATTTTGAAGTTATAAGCTTATAACAACTTAATGTACATCACTGGATTTAAGATTGAACTTACAGTTCAATCTTAAATCCAGTGATGTACACAGTTAAACTATTTAACTGAAATCTTTTTAAAATTTATTTTTACTAAATATAAATTTTTTGCTTAATATAAAATTTGTTAAACTGACATTTAAATAAAAAAAATTAAAAAAAAATTAATAAATTCAGCTGTTAATGTTGGTTAATTAAACAGTTAGAAAAATAAAATAAAAAAATAAAAATAAAAAGCCATTTTAGTTTAATAAATAACTTATTACTTATAATAACATTGCTTATTTTTAAAATATTCTCTGAAATAGTAGTTTATCATAAAAGACAATCATACTTATCTGCAATTTCTTCATCTTGAAGCTCAACTATTTGAACTGCTTTGTTCCATTGACGAGATTGTATAGCAGCTTCAATTGCTTTTACTGAGCATCTTTATTGTTTAAAAAAAATTTTTAAATAAATTTTATTACAAAAAAAAGTAAAATAAAGTAAATATAAAAACATAAAAAAGTTAGAACAAAGATAAAAGTAGTAAATAATAAGACTTATCAAGTTTTTGTATATAAAGTACTGAATAAATACAATTTCAAATTACCCAGCTTCAATAAAGTGATTAATTGCTGCATCCAGTTGTTTCTGACTGATTAGATAATCTCCCCACTCTTCTTCAAGTCTTATTACTTCTTTTGGAAAAGATGAGCGAGCTAACTCGACTGCACGTCTGTATGCTTTACCCTTTCTATATGCTTCTAATGCTCTTTGATATGAATTTGTCTTTTCAAACAGCTCCCCGGCCTAAAATAAATGAAATAATAATATATATATATATAAATAAACTCATTTTTAAATTTTCTATTCATTATTAACAAATACATTAATCATAAGACGCTATTAATTGTGTGAATTACGGCATATACTAACTAATGTACAAATAACTATAAAATTGCACTTAATGTAAGCATTACTTTATTAAATTTATTATAGGGTGTATAAAATATAAAACATTTTTATTTCTCCTTTCAACTTACTTTTTCATAAAATGATCCTTTTAACAAAGATAATGCAATTCTTTCAAGAAGCTGATTATCTGATGAAAGACTCTATTTAACAAAAAACAATTCAACAATTTTTTTATCAAAAAAACAAACAAACATTATTTTGTAAAAACTGCAGTTTAATCACAATTATCATACTGGTATCCTTAGAGCTAATCGAGCAGCACGAGCTGGAAGATTAGCTTTTAAGTAAAGATTAATTGCCTCTCCATATTCACCATTGTTTTCTTTAACCTGAATTAAAAAAGAAGTATTATGTTGAAAAATATTTTTTTTTTTTTTTCTTCTAATTTTAAATTTTAAAAAAGTGTAAAAATTAAAAAACTTTTTCATTAAATTCACACCCAAACAAACATAATTAAATAATTTATAGTTATTAGTAAATTATGTAAATAATTAAATTTAGAAACCAAAGTTACAAAATTATTCAGATACCAAATAAACTCTAAATTTTACAATTTTTTTTTTCCTAACAAACAATTAAAAATGATGAAATTAATAATTAAAAATGAAGAAATTAACAACTAAAAATGAAGAAATTAACAATTAAAAATAAAGAAATTAACTATTAAAAATGAAGAAACTAATAATTGAAAAAAAGCAATTAACAATTGAAAATGAAGAAATTAACAATTAAAAAAAAACATTTTTGTGCTAAATTTAAGAATAACTTTTTCTTAAAAAAAAATCTCAATCAGGTTTGGTATATATACTTTCATAGATACAAGTCAACACTGTTCATAATATCTTTTTCATACTTCAGGGTTTAAAATGATGGCTTGAATCCAGACAGATTTTTTAACACACTCATCTAAGACTTGGAAAACTGAAAAAGTGAATACTAAACTTTCTTGCAAATAGGTCACCTAAGGTAAGGTTGGGATTAGGATCATAATGATCACACAACTAGTAAAAATCAAGTATAACTTGTCCTACTGCATTGTAGGATATGCTTTTCTAGACAAAGACTAGAAAAAGTCAACATTGAATCAAAATACCTCCTTGGTCTTGGAGCTTTTGGGTGAGTAAAGTTTAAAGAGGGTATCTTAATAAAAATATTCATCTTTTGTAGATGTAGATCTTTTGTAATTGCATCAAGATAATATAGACCTAATATAGAAGTTAGGTTCCAGAGACTTTTGGAGTATCTTTAACAATTTCATTAAAAAAAAGCAAGTCTAAGATTCCACCACTTATACATAAATCTTATCTATTAGCTCTCTCAAGTGAAAATATTTGCATTGAACTTTACTTTTAACTTATCTTAGATCTAATGAACACGCTCATCCTGTCATCTTAAAGAAAAACATCAGACATCCAAATCACCATTACTTTTGTTGATAAAGTTACTTATTACTTCTTATTACTTATTAACTTACTAGTTTTTATTTGTTAACTCTTTTGCAACTTGTGGTCCAGATAACTGTCACAATCTTCTAAAATGTGTTATCCAGAACTCTCTAAATTACTATCTAAATTATTTAATAAGTATTCACAAGAATCTTGTTTTCCTTCCTGCTGGAAAATGGCATCTGTGGTTATATTTTTTAAAAGGTTTTTAATAACCTCTAGCATTCTGATCTTATCTATAAGTTTGCTTCATATATCTTGGAAAGTGTAAAAAAAAACTATTAACAAATATCACAATATTGTTGAAATTACTATATTGATAAATGGAAACACTCTTACTAAGCCCTCTAATTTACGCCTTCTCAAATTATCATTTACTACTGATTCATACAAACCATATCATTCACTACTGATTCATACAAACCATAATTACAATCAATTGCAAAGTTAGCATCTGCAAAGGTTGCCTCTCTTGTGTTCATCATATTCTGATTCCATTGTCTACTTCTATGAATCTCTTATTTGTCCTTTTAAGGAATATGTTGTCATATTTGGGCTGGTTCTTACAATAAGACCCTTTCTCTTCTAAATAAGGTCAAAAATGCATTGTAAAATTTGTTGGACCTGCTCTAATGACTAAGCTTGACCCACTGTTGAAAAAAATGAACTTGTATTCAAAAAAAAAAAATAGAAAACAAAATATTGCTTATTATGATGTACCCCATGTAAGTGCTTTTAGACCACTGCTGTTTATAGTCTACATAAATAAATAATCTGTCCAAGGTTCATACCGATATCCTTACTAGTCCTTTGCTGGTGATAGCAAACTAGTAGCTAGGATATCAAATAAAGAAGAGTCACAAAAGCTAAAACGAGAAATAAATGCTATATATATATATATATATATATATATATATATATATATATATATATATATATATATAAAACGAGAAATAAATGCTATATATATATATATACATATAAATATATATATATACATATATACATATATATATATATATATATATATATATATATATATATATATATATATATATATATATATATATAATATACACATATATATATATATATATATATATATATATATATATATATATATATATATATAATATACACATATATAAATATACATATATATACATAGAAATTTATAAAAATACTTCGCCTGCTTTTTCTTCTTGTCCAGATTTCATTAACCACTGAAAATAGGTAGTCTGCAAAGCTTCTAGCTCTGGATGTCTCTTAATTAAGAAATGAATTTAAATAAATAAGAAAGCAATAAGGTTAAAATTATAAAAAATATATATTTTTTACATTTTTCACAAGATTGTATATGTTACTTAATAATATATATTATCAAAGGAAATATTTGTAAATTAGTGTTATTTTACAAAATGGAACACTTTTCACGAAATCAGGGGAAATATTTCTCAAAAATGTTGTTTCAAGAGCCACCCTACTTAATAATTATCAAAAAATTACTTTAGCTTCAGCAATAGCAAGTGCTTCATCCCATTTGTGTAGTTCTTGATACATTTCCATGGCTTCATCAACTAAACCTTGCTCCAGATAAATGCTTTCTGCAAGTTTGAACTGTTTTTCAAACATTGCTAATTTGGCAGAAACACTTGGGTGGTACATTGGATCACCAGCTGTAGTACATGATATTTCATCAATAAGATCATTTATATTATGCAAAAATCGAGCACGAGAAATATCACCAAGGGCAGCATAACACCTAAAAAGCAACATGTAAAATATAATACCTATATAGTAATACACAAAACATGTTAGATAAACATGACACCTTTAAGTAATATATAAAATGTTAGATAAACATAAAATTTCCTCTACTATGAGTTAGACATAAAATAAAGAATATCTTCTTTTGACATTGGTTAGTTCAGTTACTTTTAATTATCACAAAAACTTATTGGTATATCTATAAATGGAAATATACTTAAAAATTCCATATTTTTATGAGTTTTCCGCTTTTATTTTTTATAAAAGTTATGCATCAAGTTCATTTTAAAAATTGCAAAAAATAACTCTCTCCAAAGTGTTGTTTTTCTAAAGACCTATTATCTCTAGTTAAAGCTACTTGAATTCCATAAAATTGTATACAATATTCTTTTACTTTAAAGTTTGTTTGTTATCTGGTTGAAGCCTTGCTTAGAAAAAATTTGCAATAAAAATATTTAAAAAAAATAGTATTTTTATCTTTGAAATCAATTAAAAATATTGAAAAAATTAGGAACAACCTATGTGCTATCTTTAGAAGCCTGTCAATCGGAAGTAGAGTTTTTATGTCAATTTTTTAAATTTTAGATCAATTCAGTTTTAAGGATTATCTATATTATAAAAAAAAACTTACAAAACTAACTTTAAGTTACTATATACTTAAAAAATATTTGTTTTAAAAAACTGGAATTTTTTTTTAATATTAAAATAACATATAATAAACTTACCTTTCAGCAATAAAAAGTTGTTTTTTTTCCATGGCTACCTTTGTCAATGTTTTCCACATTGCTTCTGTTTCAGGAGATAGTTCTAAATTTTCTAAGAAAGCAACTGCCCTAAAAATATTTTATATATTTATATAATAATTTATGTTTAAGCTATTCAATATTAAATAGCAGCAGTTGTGACACAGTGGTTAGAGTTAGGACATAGCCAGATCCAGAACCAATGGGTACCCTTATTGTTTTTTTTTGAGATCCAATTATTTTTACATATAATTACCATTTATAATGTTCATGTTGCGTACCATTATAGCCTAAACATAGTTTTAAACTGTTACACTTTGAAGCACTATACTATTTCAAAGCAATTTAGAAAATTTTAAAATAACTTTCCAAGAATTTAAAAGCAATTTAAGAAATGCTCTTGTTTAGGAGGATTTCTTAAAGTGCAAAGTAAACAAAACTGCTCAATGCAAAACCTGTAACATCATTGTAACAGTCAAAAGAGTCTGCACAAGTGTTATGCGAAAGCATTTAAAGATTAAACATAAAATAGAATTGCCATTATTACATCCTTCAACAATAGTTCAAAGTTCATCCAAAAAAGATATTGGAAATTTTTTTAAACAAAAGATAATATTGCCAATATACTAACAGATCTCATTCCAACTGATGGACTTTCATTTAACACTGTTGCTAAAATTAATAGTTTATGAGAATTTGATTTAGTTAAAGGACAAAAATACCTACTAGTTCAATTTCCAATAAAAATATTATACTGAATCAACTAAAGACATTAAGGCTCAATTAACAGCTGAATTAAAAGACACAAAAGCTTAAAATTTAAGATTTAGCTTGATTGTTAATAAATTTTAATTAAAATGCTTCATTATATGAACATTAATGTGCACACAAATGGAAACCTTTATAATCTTGGACTTGTACATGCTGTCAGGAATATGCTATTTAAAAAAGTTGTTGAGATTGTAAGTAAAAAGTGAATTCAAACTGGAATTTAATAGTGATATTGCTATTACAACTACAGATGGTGCATCTGTTATCATTAAATTTACCTGTTTAATCAATCCACTACATCACACCTGCTATACCCATACAATCTATTTACCAGTAGGGGAAGTACTTTATATCATTGAATTTGAAAATAGTTCAGTAGAGTCTGTTGTTATAAAAGATTATTTTTCAATTTTAAAAAAAGTTCGCACAATAAAAAAGTTGCTTAAAAAATCACCTGTTAAAAATGACGTTATGTTACAGAAGCTTGTAAAATCAGAATTTGGTTACAAACTTAAATTTAATTTAGACCATAAGACATTTTGGAACTCATTATTTGATATGGTTGAATATTTTGTCAAGTTAAGAAAATGTATTAAAATGGTCTTATCCAAGTACAGATAGATACATAAATAATTTAAAAACAAAGACGATTGTTACCTATCATAATCACAATCTTCTATAGCAGTTCCAAACTCAATGAGACCTTCATCTAAAGTGTAGCTAACTGTTTGGACACCTTCATGAACCAAAACATTTGTTTTGCCATCTGCTTTTTCGAGATCAATAATATCACCCTAAAAATAACTTATTACAATTGACTTATTTAAAATAATGATCATTTATTTAAACAGTAATAAACTTATATAATAAAGAAAAACTAAAGAAAAAGTATACTTTAATAGGAAACATTGTTACACGATCTGGTGAGTCAATATTATACCATACACATAGGTCACTTCTACTTTGTGAAACAACTACATCACTCATTGGTACCCACTAAAATTGTAGAAAATAAAAAAAACATCATTATTTTTAAATAGAATTTTTATATGATGATCAATCATATCAACCATTCAATAAAAAATATTTTTTTGATATTAAATACCTGCACATAAGAGCAATAATTGGAAATAATTGTTTTAGCTTCAGTCTGGATATCTGCTAGATAAAGCTTTTGAAAAATATTAAAAAATACCTATTAATAAGATTTATTTCAAAGTTACTATTTTAACATTTTAAAATATGTTTTAACAACTATCTTTACTTCATATATAATTTATATTATAACTTCAAAAATCTTTATATATAATTTATATTATAAATAACTTTACTAAAAGCATCTTTTGCCCCTTAAGAATAGTATAATTTATACCTAAACAAAATTATTCAACAATAAACAAATGACAAAGCAATAACTAATGTTATTGATATGACCAACAATTTATCAAGTTTTATTGAAAAAAGTTTAAGAAAATCAAATTAAATATATCATAAGATTGTAAATAAACTTATTTTTTTTTAATTTTTTTATGTCACCCTCTGATGATGTTGAAAATGAGCCCCACCTCTGATGATGTTGAGCACCTGTTGATGTTGATGTCCCCACCTCTGATGATGTTGAAAATGAGCCCCACCTCTGATGAAAATGAGTCCCCACCTCTGATGTTGAAAATGAGCCCCACCTCTGACAATGTTGGAAATGAGCCCCATCTCTGACTTTTTTGAAAGTGAAATAATAAGTGAATAATAGTATGTAACAGGTGAAATGAAGAAGTTAAACTTATGAAGAAATTTTTTTTTATATAACTAATAAGTAACTTTGACATTTTCATTACTAATTGATCATATTGCTGAGTTTAAATATAAAAAATTAATAACAATAATAACTAAAAAAAAAAAGCTTACTCTCAGTTTTTTGTCCCTAAAAAGAAGTTTTCTTCCAGTTTCATTCATCTTTAAATAAATATGAAAACTCATAATAATTATTATATATATATATATATATATATATATATATATATATATATATATATATATATATATATATATATATATATATATATATATATATATATATATATATATATATATATATATATATATATATATATATATATATATATATATATATATATATATATATATATATATATATATATATATATATATATATAAAACACCTCATAAATAAAACTTTGGACAAAATTTAAAAATTAATATTTTAAGAACTAATAAGTTTTATTATTTAATATTTCAACTGTTTTTGATTATTTTAGTATATGTAATTTATAAATATATTAAAATAATTATTTCAAATACCATATTTAGCAATATTATAAAGTTTTTTTGAAAGATGTTTTATTTGAGTAAGGAAATATTCTTTATTCATCTTTGAACAGCAATATCTAATTCAAGCCCTTTTAAAATCTCAGCTCTCCAATTATTCTTTTACACTAGCCGTTTTAAATCACCCCAAAAGTTTTCAATTGGTCTAGCTTCTGAAACGTTAGCTGGGTGTATATCTTTGGGTACAACTTTGATTTTTTTCAATTTTAAAAAGACGATGACTGACTTTGCGTAATGTGATCGAGCTAGATCAGGCCAGAAGATAAACTCATTGTCTTTTTTATAATATTCTGATACTAGAGAAAGTAAAGTTTTTTCTAGTATCTCTTTATAAGTGTACTGGTTGATTGCCTGCTTACTGTAATGAATATAAAGAGGGCTTATTCCACGGGGGCTGATACAACAAGAAACTAAGAGCTTGTCCTCATACTTTTTACACAAATTGTATCTTACTTCGTCAGAACATTGAGAAGGATCAGCGGCATAAAACCTATCATTACCAGCTAATGTGCTATTGTTTAAGGTAAAATACCTTTCATCATCCATAACAAAATCCAAGTTTTTATAATTTTCGTACAATGTACAACATTTAGGACGCATAGCTTTCTTCTGCTGATGGCTACGATCTACTCGAATGTCAGTCATTATTTTTAATACTTGGGAAATTTGAGTTTGACTACAGTTAAAAACTTGAGCTGCTTTCTTTTGGGAGCACCCTGACTTATTTTCAAAAAATGCAGCAATCTTTGGAATACTTTTTTTAGTAGCTACCTTAGCAATTCGACCACTTTAAACTTTTCTTTTTATAGATCCATTCTCCAATTTTACAATTTATTTGTAAGCAGTTGATCTGGGTAAGCCTCATTCCATAAACCCCATTTCATAACCTAACTTTGATAAATATCAAAAGTATGCGGTTATGCCTCCTGTGCGTCTATGCGGTTCTGCTCCAGAGGACAGTTTTTAGAAAGAATACAGTTTCATAGCTTGCTTATTAGGTTATGTTGGTCAAAAATGGTTTTCACTTGATGAAATAACGTTGATAACACCTATCTTTAAAATTGAAATCAAACTCCTCAAAAGAAAGCTTACTCCTTAAAAGAAAGTCTGGAAAAACATGATTTAAATATTATATTTTTATCAAAATAAACATTGTTATGCACAACTTCTCTGAAACACAACAGGCACTCTTTTTGAAATAAGCTAAAGGGAGGAATCTATTTTACCAATGCCTGGTATGTTTTTTGCTATATATACATATATATTGGGGAAGTCAGGGCATAATCGTTTATGGAGGTACAAACGTTTTTTAAAATTTCTTTTGAAAAATGCTATCTTTTATGGCAAAAAACATATATATATATATATATACAAATAGTATTGCGTACAAAGGTAGGCAATCTGATGTCATATTGAAATAGCCTGCTGCTGGGGACTTCAGTACATACATCGACTGACAAATAGCCTGACTCGCAGTGGAGTACTGCTACATCGACTGAGGGTTTGGGATGGGGCAGCAATCGTTTCATCCATTCTTCGTTTTTTTTCTTCTTTTTCTAAAAAAGCCATATGGGTTAAGGTAAGCAAAAAAAGTGAGCAAATGCTTATAAAAATACACTTTAGTAAGTGTGTGTGTATATATATATATATATATATATATATATATATATATATATATATATATATATATATATATATATATATACATATATATATACAACAAATGCGTGTTTAGATAAACACTATGACATCACACTGAAATAGTCTGCTGCTAGGGGCTTCAGTACATACATCGACTATCTTATACCTTGCAGCTGCAAAGGAGTGCCACTACATCAACTTAGGGTTTGGCATGGAGCAGTAATATTTTCTTTCACTATACTTTTTTTTTTTTCTGAAAAAGCTGTATGCTATAAAGATATGATAACCAAAACTAGTAAACATATGTTTATATAAACATACATCTTTATATATATATATACATCTTTATATATATATATATATATATATATATATATATATATATATATATATATATATATATATATATATATATATATATATATATATATATATATATATATATATATATATATATATATATATATATATATATATATATATATATATATATATATATAACAATTTGCTACCTCAAGCCAATCAATCTTTGTATCATGGGTAACATTTGCTAATGCCATTCCAGATTTTAAATTCACTAAAAATAATTAAAAATGTATCACACAAAAAAAAAGTATTAAAAAAGTATTCAAATTCAGCTTATTTAAAGACAACAATTTAATTTAAATAAAAATGACTTATGTTTAAACAAGAAAAAAGTTCTGATTTTTAATGTTTTTAATTTTTGTAAATACTTTTAGACAAATTACAACTAACTTACTGACACAAATGGTTTTCAGATCAATTAAATATGCCAACTTTTTGTTGTCATCTTGGTCTTTTATCTTCCTTTCATTCAGACGCACACTTTAATTTTAATGACAATTAAAACTGTTAAAAGATATTGAGTAATAAAATAAATTGTTAAAGGTATTGACCAATAAAACAAGTTGTAAAAGCTATTGACCAATAAAACAAGTTGTTAAAGGTATTGACCAATAAAATAAATTGTTAAAGGTATTGACGAATAAAAGAATTTGTTAAAGGTATTGACAAATAAAACTCGAAACAACCTATGCATATAAATTTACTTATACTTTTATGTGCAACATGCTTTTGTCAAACTTTTTCTATAATTGTAATAATAAAACAAATGCAATAATAATAAATATAATGATAACAACAATAACGTATCATTATTTTAATTTCAATTCTTTAATATTATCACTTAGGAAGTATCAATGAACTATTTTGAATAACAAAAAAATTTGAATAATATTTATAATTGAGAAATATTAAAACAACCAATTACCTAATTAGATGTGGATTGATAAACTCAGTTCTAACTGTAGCAAGAACTTCATTTTGACCATACTCTACAAGTGATAACTCACCAGCATTAAAAACCATGCAAACCTAAAACCATACAAACCAAAGCAAATATATTTTGAACCGTTTCTGATATATCAAGTTTTTTAGCTAAAAAATTTTTCTTTGGTTTTTGAAAATTCAAACTTTTTCAATTAAAAATAAGACAAAAATCAAAAAAATTACATTCTCATTTTCAAAAAAAAATTTCTCATTTCCACCAGAATTGTGCCATGGTACCTAATTTAAAAAAAAGAAATAAAAAATTAAATAAGCCATGTTTTAATAAATAGCATTTGCAAAACATTTAAAATAAAATATTTAACCTCGCTTAATTTATTTTCATTTAAGTCACCAACAAGTAGAGTCTCTGTTGTATGAGCAACTAAAAAACGATCTTTTCCCATAATCTTTACCTCATCAATCTGAAAACAACATATAACAGATTTTAAAAAATACACTTTAACAAAACTAAAAATGGTTAAGAATTTGTTTGAAACTTTTTTATATAATTTTTAAATAATTAATTTATTGAATTATAGTTATAAATTTATACTATTCGGTTAACTTTAGGGGCAGTGCCAGCATTTTTTGGTCTTTGAGATAGCTAACTTCCAGACATGGAGCAAACTCCAAACATTTATATAATTATACTTTTGTCAAATAAGGATGCTTTGCAAAAAATTGTGATGATTGGAGCTTGGGAATAAAAAAGCCCCAAAATTATTGCCCCATCCTGCCCCAAGCGTGAGAACAACAAGTTGATGAAACATTTTTTGTACTATTTTCAACTAGACTTATATTCATTGATAAATTTGAAGTTTCATAGTATTATCTCTTAGCGTACAAAAATTATGACAATATATAATTTGCAAACCCCCTAAGTGAGGGGGGTTTAAACTTTATATGGTCATAACTTTTGAACGCTAAAATATTTTACTATGAAATTTAAAAATTATCGATAAATATAAGTCTAGTTAAATATAGTACAAAAATATTTCATCAACTTGTTGCTCTCAGGTTTGGGGCAGGATGGGGCCAAAATTTTGGGGCTTTTTTGTTCCCAAGCTCCAATCATCACAATTTTTTGCAAAGCATCCTTGTTTGACATAAGCATAAACATATAAATGTTTGGAGTTTGCTCCATGTCTGGAAGTTAGTTATCTTAAAGACCAAAAAATGTTGGCACTACCCTTGGTTAACTTTACATAAAATTCTTATATCTATACAGTCATAAACATATATTCAGTAGAAATAGTCAGATTAAAGTTAGTCAACAGAGATCTATCTAATTTTTTTTTGGATTTAATATGCTCGTTCTTAATGTTTCTATTTAAGCATCTAATGTTTCAATTCAAACATATGATGTTTCAATTTAAACATCTGTTTTAATTTAAGCATCTGATATTTCAATTTAAACCTAAAATGTTTCAATTTAAACATCAGATGTTTTAATCTAAACATCAGATGTTTCAATTTGTATACCTGATGTTTACTTTTTTTACTAACTATAAAAAAAACAACTAATTTTTATAAGTTATTTAGTAGTACGATATTCCCTAAATTTACAAATTTAGATATACTTATCTTTTATACCTTTTGATGCAGTATAAAAAAATGCCAAATAAATATTAGTGTTAGTCTGAAAAATATTCTTATCGGGTAAACTGTAATCCAGTTAAATGAATTATTAGTAGAAAACTTTAGAGTTAAGCAGAAAATTTCTTTTTATCAGTCTCACTTCTCCTCTTTATCAAATAGACCTGGTAATAAGGTTTCCAAATTGTGATAGCTCTCAGAGAGACTGATTCTATCAACAGGAGTAAAATATAAAAGTTTAAACAGTGTATAACACTCATGTTTTTCATAGAAATATTCGGCATGAATGTTGTCTTTGTACTGTGCTTTTGATGTGCAATGCTAAGGTCATCAAAAACCATTGTTAACACCAAATCATTTTATCTATTTTTTATATATACATTTGGTCTTCTGAGTAATTTTTTATCCATAGAAAAAAATTTGAAAAATTTACTAGACCTACTTGGTTTTTGTAAGAATAATTTAAATTTGGTTGTTTCATTTTTGGAACTTAGTGTTAAAGGATACCTTTGATTCATTTAGATTTTAACATTCAATTGTTAGGCTCAGGCATGTATGTTTCCTTATTTATTGTGAAATAAAGTTTAAATTCTTTGAATATTATTGTTTAACATCACTTCATCCAATCACTATTCTATTTGTTCATTATTTTTATCCTCCTTACCAAGACTAACTCTTGTTGTGTTATTTCTGATCAAATTGACCAAGCTTTTTTGCTTAGATCCATAGCCACTATTGTTGTTATTGGTAACTTGGATTGCACATTGAATGGTTTGCCTATAGTACCAAACATAGTACGATAACCAAGCTATTGGAAATGAAATATCAGGCATGGAATCTTCTATTTTATCTTTATGTTTTGGCCTTGGCTTTGCTTCCATCTCATTCTTGTGCAGCTTCTGTTTCTAATCATAATAATTTCCTTTATCTTTATCACAAGAACAAATCCTGAAAAGGAATGCATTTTTATCATTGCAAAAAAATCAAAAAAAGATTTTGTTTATGGTCCATTAACGCTAAGCTCCATTATTCTGTGATTATCAAATCTTGTATTTTATTTCAGAAGTTATATTTTAAAGACTTTTGGAAAATGTTCAATAGTGTTATTAACAAATGCAATTCTAACATTCCACCTCTCATACATGGTTCTAACCTTAATACCTCTGTATAAAATAAGGTCAAACTATTTGCCAAAATATTATCCTCTAATACTTTTTTTGAATCTAATGACTTCATTCTTCCTGACATCTAAAAAAAATAGGTTAACTCATTGTTTAACATCCAAAGCACTCTGGCTTCCATTGTTAAAGTTGACACTCAAATAAAGTTTTCTACAGCTTGTGATACAGAAAATATTCAGTTGTACTACTTCTCTAAAAAAAAAATCAATATTTAAAAAAATAATTACCAAGCTTTTAATTAATTAGTTTTTCTATTTGCTGAAAAATGACATTTGTGGTTCATATTTTTTTAAAACTCTGGAGCAATCTCTAACAATTTCTATTCTCTCTATCCCTCTAAAAATTGATTAATTAGTCATCATAATTATTATTCTTTGTTCTTCTTCATAAGATCTCCTTATATATTGTATCTTGGAAAGTTGAGAAAATTATGTGTTTTCTTGACTCCATACAATTTTAAAGTCATCTGTTAACTGTTTTCTTCTAACTTGAATAGTGGTTACTTGCAGATTTGTTGAAAGTAAATTTATTTTTAAAAAATTTGCAAGTTTAATTTCAACTAAAATATTTAAAACTATATTTAAATATCTTCCTTCAAATATCAATTCAATTGACATTAAAGTAATTAAAAATAAACAAACCATCTTTTAAAAGGTATCATGGAAACATTTCTAATGATTATGTTAACACATTTTGTCAAGTCAAAAAAAGTTAAACAGACTTATGTTATATATATATATATATTTTTTTTTTCTAAATTGACTTAAAGCAGGCCAAAGTGTAAACTTTTGCAAGTAACTAAAGTAACAACAATATTTTTCGAAAACTTATGAGTTTTGTGATGCTTTGAATGCAATTATAATATTTTATCTCAGTTTGCATCTAAAAAAAAATTGTCAGTGCAAATAAAATTTATTTTGATAAGGATATAAAAAGCTAAAATGAAAGTCTTAACACAATTATAGCAAGTTATAAGCATGCTTTTATCATAAATAAGTCAACAAAGTTACATCAAAATAAGCATGCTTTAAAGTTTTTTTACACATAAAAACCTAAACTTTAATTATATTTTTTATACTATTTATCTATCTAGATAAATGTGTTTAACAAACTCAGATATAAAAAATAAAGTTGAACACAGTGTGTGTGTATGTGTGTGTTTATAATTTCATAACAAGATACTAAAAAAGAGAGATCACAGATCAAGTGATGAGAATCACAAAGACTTACATTATGAAGTAAAAAATTTCCAAAATATAAAGATGCCATTGAGAAAAATTTCTGGTAACATAATAATTTTAAAAATACCTCATATCCATAGTGAGATTTTAATACAACCCTTTTGCCATTTTCAAGATTTTTAACAATAACCTGTATTTAATTAAATTCTCATAGTTTTTTGCTGCAACAATATACATATATATATATATATATATATATATATATATATATATATATATATATATATATATATATATATATATATATATATATATATATATATATATATATATATATATATATATATATATATATATAGTCTTCTCTATTTGGCCTAGGCTTTTTGCTCAAGCCATTTTGCACTTGCTTACACGCACGCAAATACTTTTAAGAGTGCTCAAAAAAAAGCTCGCCAAATAAATATGTTTCTTTTAAATTGCAACAAACTTTTTTTGTTCATCAAATACTTTTATAAAAAATGAAGATAGAAGATTAGGACCACACAATATTAGAAAACCATGTGGTCTATCAATTAGCAAACAGTGTGGCTTATATATATATATAAATATAAATATATATATAAATATAAATATAAATATAAATATATATATATATATATATATATATATATATATATATATATATATATATATATATATATATATATATATATATATTAGGGTGTTCCAAAAAAAAAAAAAATTAGCATAGATAATTTCCTGGTTATTTATGACAAAATAAGTAATTTTAACAAATTTGAGAGTTGAAAGACCCTTAGAAGTGCTAGGTGTAAAAACTGAAAAACACCAAATATTATTATTTTTTATGATTTTTTGTGTAAAGTTAACATTTTGTCAATGTTTATGTTATTCATAACAATGTTTTCAAATATAAAAAGTTTTGCTAGATGATTACGATGAATTGTCGAGAAGAGAAGATCATCGTCTTTACTAATTGTTTAAATATTTTCACAGAAAGTCGCGTCAAAAGCATTTTGGTACAAATATATCATTTTAACGATAACAAGTGTACAAAGTATATTGTGTGAAACATGAAAATGTTGAACTGTAAACCATAACAAACCGAAACTATTGTAGTTAATAATATGCAATAACATATCCTAAATGTACTTTTTATTTATTTTTCAATGAAAAAAAAATGAGGGGACGGGAAAAAGGAAAAAAAAAGAATTTTGATGAAAAAGTGCTGAAACGAGTATACAGTGTAGTAGAGAATCCAAGGAGACCTCTGTATCTTTTAGACAGGCCCATAAAAGAGCTTCCCAAGTCACAATTACCCACAAATGGAGATATACTTAGAAGATACTGTAATATATTATATCTTCAAAGCAGCTGAGGTTCAAGTCAACTAAGTCTAATATTTGTTGCCCTCTGCAGACGAGTTCCAACCAGCTTACATGTCAAGTTCCTAGTACAGACTGTAAGGTTACAACCTTTTTTTTTTTTTGATGTATCAACTAATGAAGATCCTGAAGAGCCTGGACCATCAACTGGGAAAAAGAGAAAAGATAAGCTAGAGCTGTCTATATCAGCGGATGGATTAATAAAATCTACCAGTGAGGTAGCTACAAGATTTCAGCTTTGTGTTAGGGGTCACACAGCTTTATTATCTTCCATTCTAAGGCATGCTGGGCACGACATGGAAGAAATTGTTCTTTCAAAATCTGGAACCCATAGGAAAAGATTTGAGACAATCAAGAACAAGGGAGATGAAATTAGAGCTGGCTACAAGGATGTTTTAATTGGTAAAAAAACTTGTCCTACACTTTGACAGCAAATTGTGCAAAAAAATGGATTATGAAAATAATATTACTGTAAAAAAGGAAAGGATTGCAGTTAGTGTAACAGTTCCTGAAGATGATAATAGTAACGACATCTTGTTAGGGGTTTTTGAAGCCTATTCTTCCAAAGGAAAAGAACAGACAAAAGAAATAAAGAATGCATTGGAATACTTTGAAATAATGGAAAATATTTTTGCCTTTTGTGCAGATACGACAGCTTTAAACACTGGTGCTCATAATTGGGCATATCAACTTATCAGCAAATAAGTTATTGGAAAGCATATTATGTGGCTTTTATGCCGCAGGCACATATATGAGAGACACATATATGAGAGACACATATATGAGAGACACATTTGTCATTTGGTGCAATCATTGACTGGAAAGACTAAAGCACCGAGAAAAGACCTTTATGCAAGGTTTAAAAAAAACTGGCCAGACAATTTTAAAGTGTGCAATAAGGATATTAACTCTTTTAACAGATTTAATTGGAACATTTTTCAAGCTGGATCATTCATGCATCAGACTGCACAGGAGGCCAAGGATTTCTTGGGAAACGCAATCATCAAGAATACCTTTTTTAAGGACAGAAAAGACTACAAAAGGTTATGTGAGTTAGGTTCATTTTACTTAGGTTATGAAGTTCCAGACTTCTCACTGCACCAGCCCAGAGTGGAAAATAGTAGCACAAAATTGTACCATAAATGTTTTTTGTTCAAATATAGTTCAAATAATTAATTGAACTATAAAGTAAAAAAAGAAAAATTATCAGTGAACTTTACGTTCACTGATAATTTTGGCAGTCACCGAGGCTTCCCGACGCTTTATTTTTATAATTAATTAGTTGCTTAGGTTTCTATAAAAAATGATTTACTAAAAATCAGGTGCGGATACGTGTGGTTTATAAAGTTATAGATAAAAAAGTAATAAAAATCAAAAATCAAAAAACCACTTTTTATCGTGGTTTCAGACTATCTGTTTATAACAAAAGTTTTTTTGTCCGATTTTTATTGAGAATTTATTGAGAATTTTTGATGGACATACATTCAATTATTTTTGCATTTTGTGGTGAAAACTTTATCAGCAATTTGGGAACACTGCGTCATTTAAAAAATATTATATAAAGAGTTTTTTAAAATGACAGCTTTTAAGTGTTTGAAACATCAACTATTACTTTTCTATATTGATAGAGGAAGAACAACTGAGACATTATCAATAATTTTAAAAGAAAATTATAAAGTTTCTCAGGATAGCTTGTGTTTCATTGTTAGTGATATTCAAAGGAACATTATTCCGTCGTTTAATAAACGATGGAACAAGACGTCATTGAAAGTGGACGCTTTTTTATCTAACAGCAGTAATTGGTTAGATTCGGAATACAGTGTATTTTTACCAAAACCGAAAAACGCAATAACAGACTCCACGCCATCTACATCATTTGAAAAACATGGAAGACCGTGCATGTCTTATGGAGATTTGTCAGAGACCAGTAAAAAAAGAAAAAATTCCACATCAGTTAAGAAAACTGTATTCGAGCATATCTTTAATGCATATCTTCAGGCATTACGTTCAATAGGTGAAGAAACAGAAGCAAAGATTGTGGAAACATTAAGGATTGCCGAAAAAAAAAAAAAGGGTTTCTGTCTCAAGTTTTATGGAAAACATAAACAAACGTTTTACTGACAGATGAAGAAGCACTCAGCGTGCTTGTTGATTTAGATTTAACTAAAGCACAATATTTATACTTGAGGAAGTTGACAGACGAAAAAAACTGTTCCTAATTCCCACCCTATTACAAGTTGCAAGAAATTAAACAAACTTGCTATCCACGATCTTCAGCAATAGAAATTACAAACACACAAAATTTATGGAACTGCAAGATTTATTGGATCACACTGTAGATAGAATTTTGCTATAGATTCCGTTATACAATAATAAATTTAAACAATTAATTTTGTAAAGTAAATGGGGTTGTGATGGCTCCTCTGGCCAAAGGGAGTACAAGCAGAAACTTCTGATGGAACCTGAACTTATTTCTGATGGGAATTTATTTATTAGTTCTTTGGTACCAATTAAATTAGTTGATGAAGTAACTAGCACAGTTGTTTGGCAAAATCCGGCTCCTTCTTCTGTACATTTTTGTCGACCTATATGCATAGAATTTCGAAAAGAGACTCCTGAGAAAATTAAAATTGTTATAAATGAAATAAAAAGCCAAATATACTCTTTACAGCCATCTATAATTAACAAAAGTTGTAAAGGAATACAAGTGAAACATGAACTTTTTTTAACAATGATAGATGGAAAAGTGGCTCAGGTATTAACGAATACGTCTTCTGCGCCTATTTGTACAATGTGTGGAGCTACTCCACGACAAATGAATGATTTGACTAAAGTGTCTGCTAGGCCTGAAAATGAAAGTTTGTATCAATATGGACTGTCAACATTACATGCCTGGATTCGGTGTATGGAAATGATATTACATATTTCATACAACCGTCTTTCCAAACATGGTCAGCTAAAGGTAAAGAAAAAAAACGACAAAAGAAACAGAAGAAGACCTTGGTACAGAAGCGTTTTCGTGAGCAGCTAGGGTTAATCGTCAACAAACCAAAACAAGTAAGTGAAAATACCAATGATGGTTTACTGCTAGGAGATTTTTTACAATGCAAACTGCTCTTCTGAAATCACTGGAGTAAATGAAACTTTGATTAAGCAACTTTACATAACTCTACAAGCTCTTTCCTCAGGTGTTATGATAAATGCTGAAAGTTTCGGGACATATGCTATAGAAACTGACCACTTTTATGTGAGTAACTATAGCTGGTACTTTATGCTGTCTTCAGTACACAAAATTTTAATTCATAGAGAAAATATCATAAAACATTTTGCAGTACTGTCTATTGGGCAACTTTCAGAAGATGCCCAAGAATCCCGTAATAAAGATTATAAAAATTTTTGCCTTCATTATGCCAGGAAATGTTCTAGATTAGCTACGATGAGGACGTATTTCATACTCTTCTGTACACTTTCGATCCCTACATCACCAGCATTAGAAAACCGTACAGCAAAATTGTCCAAGAACTCGATGAAAATACTTTGCAGCTTTTGAAAGTCGACTTATAATTTATTCCATAAAAACTCACTGTATAAAATTGTTATTAACAAACTATTCTGAGTATTGCTATAATAAGCATTTTATAAACTCTTGAAAATATATGTCATGTAATCAAGTAAATGTTTAAATATATGCAAATTAATTAATTACACACAACTATTAAAAAATCAAATTAGTAAAGCAATTAAACCTAATATAGGGAAAATTTTTGTTTATAAGATTAAAAAGTAAGTTTTTTTTTTTTTTGTCTTCAACCCAAAAGCTCGTATAAATGTTTTTTTATTATATAAATTTAATATTAATATATTTTCTAAATAAGCATTTTTTGTTGTTTCTAAAAAAGAACATGCTTAGTTAAAAGTAAAAAAAAAGTTAAAATTGTGAGGTTTTTAATTTTTATTTAAAAGTTTTATATTAATTTTTTTATATATATATTTCCTTAGAAGCCTCATATACTTCTTTACATTTGTGCAAAATTTCAACACTTTATCATAAGTAACAAAAAAGTTATTGATTTTTGTAAAATTAAAATTGTGAGGTTTTTGATTTTTATTTAGAAATTTTATATTAAATTTTTTTATAAAATATTTCCTTAAAAGCCCCATATACTACTCTACATTTGTGCAAAATTTTAACACTTTATCTTTAGTAACAAAAAAGTTATTGATTTTTGATCTAAAACAGACCTTTATTTTCCACTGTGCAGCCCCCTGCTTGCCATGAAGCTAGGTTTATGGCAGATGGGATATATTTACTGACACTTGAGCTCACCAACAAAACACTTATGTTGATGACAGAGGAGGGGAGAGAAGAAGTTAATAAAGTTGCACCTTATGTTGCTGTATTTTACATTCCTGGGTTTCTCAAGACATCAATCATATCACAGGTACCTTCTAATGATCATAAGGCTATTAAAGTTGCTGAAAGCGTAGAAGAATACAATGAAATCTAGGTAGAAGTCTTAAGAATTCTCTTTTTAGATATACACGGTACTTGGCAGAAGATGTTGTTATTGTGTAACTTGCTGATTCAAATGTAGATGATGAGGGAAAAGCATTAATGATCCAGGAACTTTTGAAATACCCCTATCCAGAGGATATTTCTTACTTTGATATTAAGAAACCAGATATCAGAAATGACATTATCATTGACAAGAATACTTAGCTGAATGAGTTGGTTGGGAAAAACAGCTGGTACCTGATTTTTATCTTGAACCTCAGCAAAAAAGATGTATTGTCTTGGGTTTCTTTTGGGACATTTGTGGACCTCCAGCCCAGTTTTAAGCTTTTCAATAAATTTGTCTCAAATATCCAATGTACAAACGATTGTGCAGAGAGAAATATCCATCTAGTTCAAGACTTCTTGGCAGATAGTCACATTGCAGTCAGAGACAAAACATTGTGTTGGTGGCTACTGACAACAGAAAGTTGGTTGACAAGTGAATGCTGAAGAAGGATTCAAACAACTTGTGAGCTCTAAGAAATATACTATGTTTTGTTTGTTAATTTTTGTCAATCTTTTGCAGATTTATTGAAAATGGGTTGAAAATTAAATATTTATTAAAAAATGAAAAACTACACCTAGCACTTTCCATATGTTTAGAGATCTAAAACTTGGTGGTTATCTTTTACTCAAGGTATATAACCAGAATATATACCATGCTTTTGATTGCGTAAAAAAACCTATTTTTTGGGACACCCTAACATATATTTATATACATTTATATATATATATATATATATATATATATATATATATATATATATATATATATATATATATATATATATATATATATATATATATATATATATATCATACATATATATATATATATATATATATATATATATATATATATATATATATACATGCGGTAGTGGTGTAGTGGTAGAGCGCTCACTTCATAAACGAGTGGTTCCGAGTTCGATCCCCACCACGTCCCTGGTAGTACCGCGCTCAACTCGTTTCTCCGCGCAGCGGTCTTGCTCGTCAAGGTTCGTGTTTCGGAGTTATAGAGTTGAGAGAGGGTTATAACCTTAAAATAAGTAGCCTCCTCGACTGTAGTGGCCTTCTCGGCCTTGAGGAGGTGAAATAAAATTAAAAAAAAAAAAAAAAAAAAAAAAAAAAAAAATATATATATATATATATATATATATATATATATATATATATATATATATACATATATATATATATATACATACATATATATATATACATACATATATATATATACATTTTGTGCATAAATTGTAGTGGTGTAG
Source organism: Hydra vulgaris (assembly GCF_022113875.1). Taxonomy (NCBI): domain Eukaryota; kingdom Metazoa; phylum Cnidaria; class Hydrozoa; order Anthoathecata; family Hydridae; genus Hydra; species Hydra vulgaris. Next base: position 22,587,141 of record NC_061157.1, on the reverse strand, counting down.
TGGTAGAGCGCTCGCTTCATAAACGAGTGGTTCCGAGTTCGATCCCCACCACGTCCCTGGTAGTACCGCGCTCAACTCGTTTCTCCGCGCAGCGGCCTTGTTCGTCAAGGTTCGTGTTTCGGAGTTATAGAGTTGAGAGAGGGTTATAGCCAAAAAATAAGTAGCCTCCTTGTCTGTAGTGGCCTTCTCGGCCTTGAGGAGGTGAAGTAAAAAAAAAAAAAAAAAAAAAAAAAAAAATATAAAATAAAAGTATTAAATTATTAAAAAGTTTTTAAGATTAAGGGAGAAAACAAGACTTGTTACTATATATATTCTTAACATAAATAAAACATTAAAAATAAAACATTAAATATTTCACCTGACTTAATCCTACATATGTCATTTCAAACTTGTCTTTATAAACTGATCTCTTTAAACAACAATCAAATAATTCCACTCCTCCACATAATGTACCCTACATTTAAAATATCACTTTAAAATAAGAAAAAACATGCTAAAACATTCTAAATATAATGAAACTTCCTACTTACCACCAAAAGTTTAGAGCCATCCCTTTTCCAACTTAATGAACTTATAGTGTATAAATTTTTCATCTCTTTTGACTTAGACTCTTCCCATAATGTTTTTCGAGGACTCCAATTAAAAACACGTAAGCGATCAAAACTTCCTATAACAATAGATTGCCCACTGGGGCTAGTAACAGCAACAGTAAATTCTTTCTCATCCAAATCTTTTGAATAATCAAATGTTTGTAAAATTTTTCCTAAAGAAATTATAAAAATAATTTTCTTTTATAGCTTTATTTTAGTATCTTACAAATATTTATTAAATGCCAGTTAATTTTAATACCTTCTTTGCTGTAAGCAACAATCCGTTTATCACAACCAGCAGCCATAATGGAAGAACCCCAACAGAGAGAATATGGAGGGCATGAATGTTTTACAACTTGACCCTATTGGTAAATGATAACACTAATAAAGTTTATAAATAAATTTTTTACATAAACTGCAAATCTTGTTTATTCCTCAGAATTACTATTAGCTAAGCTAGTTGAAACCATGTATGTAATTATTTGAAATAATGCATATAAATATTTATAAGTTTAATGAAACTATGTTTGTAAATATTTATATTTTAATTTGTATTTGCTGAATTTGGTGTTTTAATTTTAGAAACATTTCTGTTGAAAAAAAATTATTTTTCACTTAGTCAATGAAAAATGTCTTTTGTTTATCTCTTTCAAGTTTTATTTTTAACAAGATCATTAAAAATAAAACTTGTTGACCGTTTTCACAAGATTAATTTTAAGTATCATTATCTCTTGAAAACCATAAATAAGTATCTTATATTCTAAAGAAGTAAGGTACCTGAGAAAATCCAGTTCCATTTTCATCAAACATATATCTAACTATAGCTCCATCAGCATGACCTGAGAGAATACCTTTTCCTGTTGTACTGCAAACAAAAATCAGTTTATATAATTAACAATTAAAAAATACAGAAAATAAAATCTGTTATTTAAAAGACATACTTTGCACATAACGAAACACAATAAATCCCAGTTCCATAAGCAGTTTGTGATTTATTAGTTTTAAGATCTGCAATGCGAACCTATAAACAAAATTAAAATGTGGAGAATATATAAGTGAATAATAAACAGCAAACATACAAATTAACAAACTCCTTTCTTAGCCAAAACACCAAATTTGTCTTTATAATAACTTGTCTGACAAGATTTGTGCTCCAAAGTTATATAAAGTTGAGATAAGAAAAAAAGTAAACTAAAAAGGAATAAATCCAAAGTTGAGATGAGGAAAAAAAGTCAACTAAAAACTAAAAAGGATTTAACTCCATTTAAATAAAAAGCCTTCCAGCCATGATGTAGTGAATTACTTTAAAAAAATAGCAAGCAGTACTATAACACACAACAAAAAATATTTTTTACCCATGCAAACAAATCCAGATTTTTTCTTCATAGCCAAAATTAACAAAATAACAATTCTTTGAAATATTTGTTTATTGTTTCTATTTATAATATGCACAGTTAACCAGTTTTGGATCAAATACATTTGATCAAATACAAATACTTTAATTGTAAATTCTTAGTTACATATTTAAATAGAAATATATTTAGAGCAAGTTTTCCAAATATAAATATAACTATTTGTATTTTAGGTTGAGAATAAAAATAAAAATACTTGAACTTAATATTTTACCTTTTTAAATATTTTAATTTATAGTTTTAGCTTTTACTAAATGATTAAACACAAAGTTTTTAACTCTTCAAAATAAATATAAAAATATGTTTAAATGGGTATAAATTTGAAATCAAAGTTCATTATAAGAGTGATTTGGGTAACAGAAGAATAACCTATTTTTAGGATTCAAAAGATAAACTAGTGTATAAAACTTTAAGGACCATCACAAAGAAAATCACAAAAAAGAATACTAGTCAGCGCTAATTCAGCAGTAAAAAATACAATGATAAGGTAAATTTGATGCAGAAGAAGTATGAGATAAAAGCTTTAGTGAAATCATAGAGAACAAGGACACAAATTAGGAAGAAAATGTAACTGATTAGAGTTGTCAGGAAAATCAAGAGTCAAAAAGACAACTATATTAGTAAGAAATTATGAAAGACATAAATTTTGAGCTTGAGACCCAGCAAGGTCAGTGGTCTAGAGACAAGCCATTTAGTGAGATGCAGATTAAAGCTACCAATGACTTTAAGATAACAATAAACTTATTTAAATTTGGCCATTTCATCTTTGAATCATAGAGTTGTTAGTGTTGATGGCTAGAATCGTTTAATTGCCAAAGACTCAATAAGACATATGTTTGGTATGGGCATATACTTACCAATCAGTACGATTTGTTGTAATATCAGCTTTAAATCTTTTGACTGAATGCCTTTGCTTAGCTGTTTTACTCAAACCATTTTTCTATAACTAATATTATTATATTAAACAACTAATGAATAAAGAAAAACAGCTTGGTCAATTTGATTAGAAAGCATGATAAAGAACTAAAAGAAGTGTGATTGAGTGAAGAGGCGCTAAGCAAAAGCAGATAAAAGTATAGCCAGAGGATTCAAATCTGATTTTACAAGAAACAAGTTGATATGTATATATATGCACAGGCCAAGCATGAAACTATCGAAATCTTTGTGAATTTAAATATGAAAGCCATCAACACTAAAATTCAAAAAAGAAACAGCCGAAATTAAATTACTCTCACAAAGAGCAAGTAGGTTTAGTTAACTTTGCAAAAGATAAGATTTAATGGATAAAATGTAACTTCAAAAACTTAATATACATAGTGTATAACGCCCTTAATAAAACCCGATATGAATAAACGAGTAAATCATGTTAAAATAACTCTTACCATTTAAAATAATTTGGTTTTTTGTTATATTATATATATATATATATATATATATATATATATATATATATATATATATATATATATATATATATATATATATATATATATATATATATATATTTATATATATATATATATATATATATATATACTTACATACAGTATTGTGCAAATTAGTTCGGACAGTGGTTGAAATAACACAACTATTTGCCACATTAAACTTTGATTCAAAAAAAACATGCCAATGGTACAAAATATGATATAATTAATAGGAGATATGACCTCCTTTTGCTTTTACAAGCATTTGAACACGATTTAGCATGGATTTGACCAAAGTTGAACACATTTTAGTCACTTGCTCATCATGATACCAGGTCCTAATTACAGCACTAATTAGCTTTGCGATTGTCAAACAGTCTTCTTTCAGGAGTCTTTGTTTGATTATAGTCCATAAGTTTTCAATGGGATTGATGTCTGGAGAATTTCCAGGCCAGTCTAAAATCTCCAGTCCACTTTCTTTAAAGAATGTGCGCATTTTACGTGAAGTATGGCATTGTGCATGATCCTGCTGAAAAATGCCACCTCCATCAGGAAAGTCCCTTGTCATACTAGGAAGCAAATGAGTTTCCAAAATAGCGATGTATTTATCACTATTCGTCATTCTTTCTACGTTAATGAGTCGTCCAAGGCCTTTAGCACTAAAGCTACCTCAAAACATCTTCTTAGGCGGATGTTTGTGTGCTTCTTGAATATGTCCTGACCGAAGTGGTTCACCTTTGCTTTGTCTCACAAACTTTGCCCTGTAGCCATGGACTTCAAAATGCGATTTGTTGAAGAATACTACTTTTTCCAGTCATCTGCTGTCCATTGAGAATACCTACATGCCCATTGAAGACGTTTTCTCTTCATAACCGATGTCAATAACTGTTTCTTTAGAGGCTTTCTGGCAAATCTGCCAACTTCAAGGAGCCTTCTTCGGACAGTTAAGGAATAAATATTTACGCCTGATGTGGACAAATCTCTCTAAAGGTCTGCACTTGTTTTCTTAGGATCCTTTATACTTTCTCTGATAATAACTGTATCATCGCGAGGTCTTGTCTTGCGTTTTCTTTCAAATCTTCCTTGTTGCAGTGTTGAAGATTCACCAGTATCTTTTTTTCTTTTCAAGAAAATAAGTCTTTTCAAGATGTCACCAACGGTTGACTTAGCCACCTTCATTTTCTTAGAAATCTGTCTAATGCTCAAATCAGCATGTTCTTTAAGAGCTATAATGCTTGCACGTTTCTTGTGAGTGATATTCATTGTGAATACAAGATGAATAATCCGTCACAACCTCCATCACAACCTTTCTGCACAAAGCCTGGAGTAGCACTGAAGCCACTGATGTGTTTGCTAGAATGCCTTCCCGGCAGCAAAGAGTTGCCAGACACCACTAGACTACAGTAAAACACTTATTTATCTGAAAAAACAAGAGAATCTTTAGTATCATAGCTAAAAGTTGGGCATATTGTGAAAATTATTCCAATTTTGCCACTGTCCAAACTAATTTGCACAATACTGTATGTATGTATGTATATATATATATATATA
>NC_061157.1:22349664-22577164 GCF_022113875.1 Hydra vulgaris | reverse complement strand
CACCATATATATGAATATATATGTGTGTGTGTGTATAATATTCCTATATATATTCATATATATATATATATATATGTATATATATATATATATATATATATATATATATATATATATATATATTTATTTATATATATATATATATATATATATATATATATATATATATATATTTATATATATATATATATATATATATATATATATATATATATATATATATATATATATTTATATATTTATATATTCATTTCTATAGTAAAGGCTTTAACTTTACCGTTTGTGGTTAAAAATAGCTCTTAACAACTCTTTATCTTTAAAAATTACAAAATCGTGTGCACTTTATGTTAAAGCCATTAAAGTTAATTTAGGAATCTATTTAAATTTTATTGTTTTTAAAAAACCACAAAAATGCAAATTAATAGACTAAAAAATTTTTATTTTTCAGAATAAAAATAGAAGCATGTTGTCTTGTTTTTTTTTGTTTAATTTTTTTACTGTTTACATACATTGACTGACAAATAGGTAGAATGTTCAAGAAGTGCTGCTACATTAGCTGATAATTAGTTAAAAATCCGAGGAGTGCTGCTACATCAAATGGTTAATAGGGAGAACATGCAAGGAGGGTTCGACTGAGGGTTTTACTGCTTATTATTTTCATTTTAAAATTTGAATAGCTTATCTAAATAACTGAGTATATAAAATACTACCAACTATTAATAGAATACTTATGTGGCAGGTCAGGCTTCTTACCATAAAAATGCAACTCACCATGGAGATGAAAAACTCTTATATATAATGGTAAAAATACTTGTTCTGTAAAGTAGGTTTGAAGTAAAATTCAATTTAAAAAATTGTTTAAAATTCATTATGTCATTTTAGTTAAAAAATTAATATCATTAAAAACCAATTAATATCAATGTTAAACTGTAGGAACTAATATATAATTTAAAAAAATGTTGTTTTTTAATGCTTTGATAGTTTTAGTACTTTTGTATTTCTGTCAATAGTTTCTTTCAATTTACATTTCAGGCAGTTCCAGAAAATCAATCAATTTTTTATCTATGGCTTCATCTGTGGCGCTATTGTTGACACAGTTATAAGGACCTTCTTGTCGATTCAAATCAGAACGAGACCCATTTCCAACCAAAAAACTCAAGACAAGTAAATAAAAAACTATTCATGAGTTCGCATATATGGCTCCAGGGTTTGTATAGGTCATATCCAACTATCCTGACTTGTCAGTGTTATTTGGGATGCAACATTTAATTGATCAACGTTTTGTGCTCATGTTTTTTTTTCTTACGATTCAACATTTACTTTAGAAGATTTTTATTTATCAATTCTAGTGGCTCAAATGAGTTGTTTAGTTTAGAAGCCTTGCATGCCTGCAGCATTTGTGATGCATGAAAGGAAGTTTGATAATGTTCATAAACGTTTCTTTAAAAGGTTTAAAAGTAAAATACGAATTTATAATCAGGTTCTAGTTGTAACAGTTGGTGAGACTGAAATGAGCAAAGCTGTTAAAAAAGTGTTACCAAATTAGAATCTGGTAACTTACTCAAATCAAATAACTGATGTTGAGTTTTGGCTAAAAAACAAGATGCTTGTCACAATGAAATAGTTATATATAAATCTCAAATGCAAGAACTTCTTAAATGAAGGACATTTAAAAGTTAAAATTGACACTTTGAGACCATCGTGGAATGCGGGATTCTTTTTTTTCAGACCAATTGTATTCTTGCATTTTAATAGCCTACATTGGTCATCTAAGAATCTTGGTTTGATTAATTATATTACAAATAATATATCTGATTTATTAAATTCTGTAATTAAAAAATTTTAAAATTTGGAAAAGAGGTGCCAATAGATTCAATGATTGTTGCCATGCATCGTCTTCAGAACATCTGTTCATCAAGCGAAGTTGTCTTGGCTTTGGATTGTACACTTTCATTGATAGCAGTCTTCTATTCGTTATGTAACTTTTAGTATATAATAGTTTAATTATTTCAAAACTTTTTGCTTAATGCTTTTTATTTGATTATAGGATTATTCACAAAACGTTGTTACCAATCAAAAATGATGTTTTGAATTTAAATGAAACTGATTTAAATAATTTTTTAGATAACACGGATGACATATCTAAAGTAGAGGGTCCAGAATTTGTTATTGCAGAGCTGTAAGCTGCAGCCAATATACTAATGTGTGAACGCATACATCCATCTATACGTGTACTTTTAACAAATTCAACATAGTTCGTGTTATAAACCATAAGGTTTTTACAATTTCTCCACCTGATGGCTACGTGCATGTGAAATATACCCAAATGAAAACTACACTTGTTCTTTGTCAACAGTGTGTTGTCATTTACTAGCGGTTAAGCGCAGCATCGGAGTTAAATGTGATGAATGAAAGTTATAAATTTATTTAAGTTTCTATGTAACTCACAGTACCCTTAATTCCACATTATATAGTTGAAAAGATATATTTAGATAAATGAATAAAAGTGTATAGAACGTAAGTTTTAACCTTGATGACATTCTGTTTAGTCTGTTTCAAACAAGATTTATTTGAACACCTCATTTTGAGTATTTATTGAGCTAAACAGTATTAGCAGGGGTTATTAGCTTGAGCTAGGACATAATGAATAAGGATACGAGGATAATGTATAATATGATATAATGTAACACATATATGTACTATTCGGCACTCGGAATTAGGGCCGGCATTTGGCAATTCACGGGCCAGAAATCACTTTTACTGGACAAAACTAATAACTCGTCATATAAAAATGATTTAAGAACCATTTTTGCACTGCTTAGTAATTTGAGGATTGCGGTTTTAATGGTGACATTTTTAACTTTGGGTTACTATGGAGACCTAAATTGCTTAACAAACACATATTTTATTACCTTAACAAATATAAAGTAGAAAAAGTACTATATTGGATTTCTCCCATAATTACCACATTGAGTATTTTGATACTACAAATGTAGTGGTACTATGGATTTTTAATTTGGTTGATAGTGACACCTAAAATGCTGATGCTTCATTTTACATAGTTACTAGCTTAAGTAACTTTTCTCGAAGCATCAATGTTATAACTAGAATAATATTAATATAGCAGTCTGATTAAAAATTATTTTATGCATTTAAAAATTCAACACATTCCCAATTACTAATTTTAAGTATTTTTATGCCATTTCAAGACTCTATTTTATATTTCATGAAACTACTACATAATCCATATAAAAAGAAACCCTGGGTTTTAACCTTTCTGTGTATATAAATTATTAGGATTAGCTAACTTCAGGTTTTCTTATATTATATATGAATAAATATCAATATTTTTTATGTTTTAACTATATAAAAATATAAATTTTATTTACAAAATTTTACAAATAGGTATTTTAGAATGTATAATTAATAAAACAAGTTTGTAACACTAATCTAGTCTTGCTGAGACCCAATTATTACATAACCAGTTAGAATAAAAAACATAATGTTTTTTCCACATAAAATTGGATCTTGGCGTACTTTATAACAGGCCTATTCACCGTGAAGATGACGTCATAAACTGGAGGCGAGTTTTTAGAACAGAAAAAACACTATTAACATGAATTAAATTTGAAATTTAATTTTCAATCAAAAAAATAATAAATAGATTTTTTTACAAATATATCTATAAATAAATTTATACATGAATTTTTAAAAATTTATGTATAAATTTTTACAAATTATCATTTATTTTACGAACCATAAAAACCAAGTAAAACCAAGTTGAATACCTTCACCATCATTCTTCATCATATTATTTTTATTTAAATTTTTTAAAACAGAAACAGTATTTTATGTTGGATTTTTTTTTGAAACTCAGTGTTAAATAACAATGTTATTTAACACTAAGTTTCAAAATTTTTTGTTTTGGTTTTTTTTCTGATCTTGGTGAATACAAACTACAATAGTTTTTAAAGAATATGTTCGAAAGTATAACACCATGTTTTCTATTCATATTCAGTTAATATGATTCTGAAATAAGCATCATTAGATTGCATAAAGAAGAAATGAATGTGTTATCAGCCACTTCACGAAACATAACATAACAATATATAACTCATTGACATACAAAATCACCAGGTACAGTTAATCCTCCACGATTGATTTCGTCAGTAAAATATTTGAATTTCTCATAATAAAAGTATGAGTCATCTGAATCTACATCATTTCGGACAACATACCCAGCTATATAAATCAGACTCATTTTAACATGTATAGATAATATATTTTCTAATTCTGGTAAGTTATCAAATATCAAACATTTCTCTTTGTTCATGTAAAAACCACATCTTTCACAAGAATGCCCTGGTGTAGTATCACCATTATTGTCTAATTGCAAAAGTAGTTTTGTCTATATAATACCAACTTTCTCTAATATTTGTTGTACAGTAATAAAATATGTACCACCTGATCCTTGCCTGAGTTTCCCAAACTGTTTTTCTAAAAGATCAGTGGTAAATGTTCCAAGCAAAACATATTTATGATTTGTAGACAAGAGAAACTTTGACAACTCAACAAGACCATTGCATGTATGATAGAGACTTTTAGAAGTATCTTTTGTGAAACTTTTACAACGAACCTTTTGAGAAGAACACATTTGTTTAGCTGAGTTTCCAAATTCTAACAGCTTTTGAAGATTAAAATCACCAGAAGAAAAAATTGCAGCTCGGTTTAGATCACGCATACGTATATCTGCATAAGGGCTATGAACATTAACAATTCTCCAAAATTCAATTATTATTGAAAGAAATGAAATAGTATTATCAATATTTTTCAAGCCTGGATGAAATTTTAAGGCACAGACCAGGCGCGGACTGGCCCACCGGAGACCGGGAAATTTCCCGGTGCGCCCCACCATCCTTGGCGCCCCCTCCCTTCCAAATCATAAGTTGTACATCTCCATAATACCACATGTAACATATAATTAATAACTATAAAACCATTTAGTGTTACTGCTTCAAGTGCAAGTTCATGATCCTTCACTTTCTCACAATACAATTGAAGTATCATTTATATCAGGGGCGAATTCAGAAATATTTTAGGGGAGGACAGATAAATATTTTTTGACTTTAACAAATACTCACGTGAATTAGTTTTTCTCATGCTGTTTACTTTACTAAATGATAGTTTAAACTAGACCCAAAAGAACTCATCATTTAGATCCCAGACGTTTTAAAGAAATTGTTGAAAATGGTATTCCAGAAAACAGTCTTGCAAAAATTTCTTAACTAACTAAACTTTGTTCTGAAAGATTGAGATCTGAATTGCATAGCTTTGCTATAAATTTTGATAGGCTCTCAAAAACACTACAAGATGAATTTACAGTGAGTCCTAGTGACAAAGGTTCAGAAGAATCGAATTCAGTCTCAGAGTTGGATACTTCAACAAAAGCAACTGAAAATGAGAATGATAGAGATTTTAATAACTTTAAGCGTTGTGTAGGGTTTTGTAAAAAATGTTTAAAATGTTGCTATAGTATTCTATACAAATATTCGTTGAATGCAACTGCTTATTCAAATCTGTTTCTGACTTACGAATATCTATTAATACTTTCATTCTCACAAGTGAGCTGTGAACGGGCATTTAGTAAATTAAAAATTGTTAAAACTAGGCTGCGTTCCTCATTATGTAGTGACAAGCTTGAAACATTTATGTTGATGTCGACCGAGAAGGACATTTTGGATTCAATTGCAGTTGAGGACGTAATTGCCTATTTGTGTAAGGATTCCGTAGAGTTATCAAAGATGTTTCTTCTATAAATTACATTCGTAGATTGTAGTCAGTTACAGTATACACTCCAAAAATGAATTCTTATTTTAAGAAAAAAATTGCTTACCATACTGACAAATAAAAATTTGCTTGTTTTAAGTAAAAAATTGCTTAAAACAAGATCTTTTTTACTTAAAATAAGAATTCATTTTAAAATGAAATCTTATTTTAAACAAAAAAAAACTTGTTTTAAGAAAAAAATTGCTTACCATACTGACAAGTAAAAATTTGCTTGATTTAAGTGAAAAATTGCTTAAAACAAGTTTTTTTTTGCTTAAAATAAAAATTCGGTTATTATTATTATTATTGCTATTGCTATTATTGCTATTATTGCTATTATTGTTATTATTATTATTATTATTATTATTATTATTATTATTATTATTATTATTATTATTATTGTTATTATTATTATTATTATTATTATTATTATCATTGTCTACATAATTATCATGTATATTTCATACATAAGTAAAATGACATACTAAATTATATTGTAAGCCTGAATGAACCTTGAACTTTGAAAGTGTAACATTGTTTTACCTATTCATATTCAAATTAAAAAGACCTTTATATAAACACTAGCCTATTTTCTACCCCTATCCAACGTTGTAGCGCCCCTTTTAGACAAGTAGAAACTTTTTGTCTTTCAATTGGTTTGGGGAATACAGCAACACCAGTAAGTTTAGAGATTTTAATCATTTGATTTGATTCTAATTTATGCAATGCTACAATGTGAGACCATTTGGCAACTTTTTTTTCCTTATTAACATAAAACTCAAGTTCTTGAGTCTTTTCAGTTATCCAATTATTGTGAATATTTTTTAAAAGGTGCACAAAATCATATAAAAGATAAATGTTATCTTTTGTACACCAAGGTACGCCAATGTTATCTTTTGTACCAAGGTATTTTTTTACTGCTTATCTCGTAAGCATTTAAAAATCGAACTGCTTCTACAATATGCGACCATCTATTTAATATGGTAATTCTGTTCTGCGATAGTGTTTTTATTACACACTTGATTCCACAGTGAAATGCTTCGTACTGAAAATTATTATTTATTTTTAGATTAAATAATGGCACATCGGTGTTATGAAAGAACTCTAATGATTGAATTAATACTTGATTGTTTCGTTTTCAAATCATTAATTGATTTTATAACATCTTTTAAATTGAAAGCTGACAATTCGTCAGGTTGAACATTTCTAGATTCTGCATGTGATCCTAAAGTAGTTCTGAGACAACCAGATGGTGAAGGTATTAAACTTGATTTTACGTAAATACAGATGGAGGATCACGAGGTCTTTCTTTCCCATAGTCTTTTGTTAAAACGTATCCAACAGGCCAGTGCCTTTCACAAACTACGGTGTCTTTTTTATCTGGTATATTGTCTCTTAAAGAAAGAAAAAGGTGGTTGGCAGTATAACTGCCAACCACCTTTTTCTTTCTTCTGGTATTCGAGGAAGACGAAAAAATTTTTCTTTGGAACTTTGATCATAATTTCCATTACAATTTGTGACACAGCATTTACGATCCATGTTTATTAAAAATTTAAATTTTTAACTAAATAAATAAATAACAAGAGCTTTGACGCTTAACAGAAAATATGGTTTAAAAAATGTTCGCCTTCAGTTTTTGACGTCATCCGCACGGTGAATAGGCCTGTTATAAAGTACACCATGAATTGGATACATCATTTACCCGGTGGGAGATGAGGTAGTAACTCGCTACTTATGGGTAAAAGACGCTTTAAAAACGTATATAATACGTAGTAATGCGTGTTTTAGACGTTTTAAAAACGTCTTGCGTCAACTAGCTATTTTTTTTTCACCGGTTAACTTGCAAAAGTCATTAATAAAGACCAGGCGGACATCCTCGAATTATGAAACAAATTTATATTAATAATATACATATTGAACAATCTATTACAAGTTTCAAATTACTGGACCGCAAAAGTATTTGACTATATAAGTGAAATTTTAACTAAAAAAATTACTTCAAATACTCCGTCATTTGAAACCATTTCATTTGGCATAAATTACATGCAAAATAGTGTTGTAATAGCTTATTTGAAAGCTATTACTTGATTTTATTAAATTACACAATAAAAAGGTAGGTTTTAAATTTAACATCTATTCCATGCTTATTTGTAACTTAAAATACTATCAAATTATAAAAAAAAAAAAAATTAATTTAAAAAAAAAAAAAGATTTTTATTCTACAGCTTAGAAGCATACGTCATAATAATTATACAAAAATATATACTTTTTTGAAAAGTTGAATGTTTAAGCTATAAAATGGTATATAATAATGTAATTTTTGATAATGTTTTTTTTTTTACTTTTGTCCACCACCTGGCCCACTGTGCAATGCCGAACTGAGCGTCGGCAACTTTTTGCCGACCTCAGAATTTAAACTTAAGTTTATTTGCTATTTCAAACAAATTAAAAATGGCAAAACGAACGTTTTATTAAATTATTAAATTTTATATAAAATTCTAAATAAATAGTTAAAATAAGGATGGAAAAACGAACGTTTTTTTTTATATTCTAAATAAAATACTTAAAATAAAAACGAACTTTATAAATTAAATACCACAAAAAAAAGGCAAAAAAAGAACTTTTTTTTTAAATATTAGCAAAATAATTAAATTAAAACGGCAAAATAAACGTTCTATTTAAATAACAAATACAGTTAATTTCTGGTAAGTCGAACACCGGTTAACTCGAACTTTTGTTATCTCGAACTGTTTCATGGGTCCCTTGAAATTGTTTAACTGATTACTATTAAAATTCTCCGGTAAGTCGAACATCGTATAATCGAAACTTCGTTTAGTCGAACCATTTTATTGTCCCCTTTCGGCAAATTTCTTCGGATAACTCGAACTTTTTGTATGGGAAATAATAAATAACTTTATTAAAAATTTTTTTGAGAAGTCATTCCATATATAAAATATAAAATACTTTAAGAAAGACATTGTGTTGCATTTTTTTGCTAAACTTTTTTGTAGGGTAGGGCGGGGCTAGTTAGGCAATTTTTACTAAATCTAACAGATCTCTTGAACGGTACATCCGATTAATATAGTTTTTTCACTATTAGAAAGATAATTTGATCTGCTAAAAAATGGTTGAGACAAAAAAACTTTTTTCGATTTGTTTTAGAAAATATTGTCTAAAGTTTATTAGGCTGCTCAACCTACCCCATTACCCCAACGGGGTAAGTTGAGCAATTGCGTGGGGTAAGTTGAGCAATAAAAAAATAAATGCATTTCAGTGACAACTATTAACACTGTTATAAAACCAAAACAAAACTTCCTTATAAATTAAATAGATACTTTCAATTTTAACAAATTATTTAAGATATAAATATCAAAACTAATAATTTTGATACTAAAATAAAAACAAAAACAAAACTTCTTAATCTTAAAACTAAACAAAACTTTTTTTAAAACATTTTAAAACTTGTTAATATTATGATAAAATAATAACTAAACACTTTATGTTAGTCTTCAATTTCCATTTCGCAGTTAATACAAATATAATTTTGACCAAAACGTGAATCACATTTTGAATGAGACCATTAATTGCAACCTTGACACTGGATCCAATGTTCTTCTGGTAGGCTTTCAGAATAAGTTTCCCAACATACAAGACAAGCATAATCGTGTTCTGCACTTGTCTTTAATTTTTTTGTCATCTTTTTTGTTTGATTGTTTTTTAACTTTTTTTAATATACTAAGCAGCAGAGTATTTTTATTACCATGATCTGCAAAGGATTGACTGGCAGAACTTTTTTTTGGTTTCTTTAAAATTTCATTCTTCTCAGTTTTTTTGTTTGTTTGTTTCTTAAATATACTATGTCACTGAGTCTCTTTATTACCACACTCTTTATTATTATTTGAAAGGAATTGACAGGTAAATAATTTTTTTTGTTTCTCAACTTTTTTAGGTTTGCTGCTGTTTTAATATAATTCTTTCTGGAGTATCTGTTAGAATAGCAGCTTTTCTTTTTTCTTCGTCTTGTCAAAAAATTCTTCGCCACATAAAATCTTTCTTGGTGCTGCTTTCGGGTAAGGTCGCACAGTTTCTGGAGAAAATGCTTTAGGAGTTTCAGGAATAAGTAACATTGTCTCTTTATTAATACTACTTTTGACAGATTGACCTGAAGATGATGTTAAACATACTTCAGAATGAGCTACGTGTGATAGCTCAGAAACAAGATTTGCTGGTTCTATACGATCTGTGACAAATGATGGTAAAAAATCATCATCAGCAAAAATGTTTGCACTGTACGGGTATACACCAGTTTTTTGAAAACCCTTTGTAATGTTAGTACACGTTATAGCTAATGGCAATGAATCAGATATAATTTTTGGTATATCATAAATTGTTATGGCTTTTCAAGGATTGTTTCTCAGCCATGCATCTTGTGTAACTGATAGGTACTTTTTAAAAGGTCCAATCACTGATACATCTAGTGGCTGCAGCTTATGGCTGCAGTGTGGTGGGAAAGACAACATGACTATTCTATTCTCCTTTGCTAAGTTTAGTGTTTCAAAATGCAAGTGAGAAGAGTGATTGTCCATAATTAACAGAGTTTTGTATTCATTTGAAGGCTTCACATGCCTAATCAAATGCTGCATAAAATTTTTGAATTCAATATATGTAACCCAGCCACTTCCATTACCTACCCCAATACAGTCCGGTGGACCATTATTAACAAATTAATCTTTGTAATTTTTGCGAGAGAACACAAACATTGAAGGTACTGTATTTCCTGAGGCAGATACAGCGGTTACCATTGTGACATTATGGCTCTTTCCCCAGATGCCATAGCACCAAGAATTTCTCTTGCCCTTTGCGAATATTTTTTGAATATTTGCTTATTAAATTCAAAGTTTGTAACATTGCGACAATTGCACTAAGCGAAAGTTGAATACAAAAACTGTTAAAGTCAAATACAACGCACTGAAGGAAATATCAGATGGCATCTCAAAGTCAATGGTCGCTTTAAAATATAATATACCAAAGAACACCTTATCTACCTGGTTGAGAAACAAGGAAAAGATTTTCGATGCTGTGGAGAAAGGAAACAACCCAAAACGTCAGCGTATCAGGAAAGAGTCATTTGCAAATTTGTATCTAGCCAGAGATGTCACTGTATCTGCTTTAATTCTCAAAACTAAAGCCATGGAATTTGCTGAAAGAATAAACGTTACAAATTTTCACGCTTCAAATGGTTAGACCGTTGGAAGAAACGATACAACATATCATTTAAAACGGTTTCTTGTGAAGCTAATGCGTGTACAAGTGAAATGGTAGCACAATGGAAGGAAACCATGTTACCAACCATTTTATCAAAATATAAGTTGAACCAGATTTATAATACTGACGAATTTGGCTTGTTTTATCGACTCCAACCAAATAAATCTTTACATTTTAAAAATTAAAAATGTGTCGGTGGGAAACACAGCAAACTACGTCTTACAGGAATGGCATCTGCTAATGCATTAGGGAAAAAACTTCCAATGTTTGTAATTGGCAAAGCTAAATCGCCCAGATGCTTTAAAAATGTAAAGAATTTACCCTGCCGTTATTGCAGTCAGAAGAAAAGTTGGATGGATGGCACACTATTCGAGGAATGGGTTCGTGAAATTGATCGACAATTTACGAAGAAAGGACTAAAAATTGTTTCATTAGTTGATAATAATTATCAACTAATAAAACAATTTTTGAATGAGCTGGACAATTTTTGAACGAGCTGGACATATATTGTCGAGCTCATTTAATCATTGATAATCTCTAATCAATAGAACTAATTTTTTTACGACCAAACACTACCTCGAAGCTCCAGCCGTTGGACCATTTCGTGATTAGGTCTAAAATTAATAGATGCAATAGAAAAAAAAAAGCCTTTTCCGGAATTTACTGCTTGGGGGAAGGTGAAGACCGAAACTATTTACAAAAGCTGGAATTGTTTTATTAAAGCTGGAATTTCAGAGAAAATGTTTTTTGACGCCTTGGTAGATGTGAATGATCCCGTTAAGGATCTCAAAGACCAGTTACAAAAGCTTGCTGTTCATTCATACGAGTTCTTCTCTGAAGGAACAACAGCAAAAGATGTCGTTTCCATGGATGATTTTGTCAACACTGCCGAGCCGATAATTAATGATGAGGAGATTATATCAGATGTTTTAGGAGAAGAAAATTTCGAGGCTGAAAAAGATGAAGATAGTGATGTAAATTTTTTGATCGAACCAACTTGCTCTCAATCGGGGATGTACGTCAAGCCCTGGAAGTACTACGAAGCTACATGATATTCAGAGACAATGGGGAGTGTATTCATAAATGTATAAACCAAATAAACTTAATTGTGGAAAAAGAATTATCAGAAAAGCTTATATAAGCGGATATACGTAGCTTCTTTCAATGAACTTTTTTCACACTTTTTATTACTATAATAGTGTATATTTAATGTTTATACTTTAGCATTGAATAAATAAAAGTTGCCTTAACTCGAACTAATATCTCATTTCTGTCAAAGTTCGACTTAACGGGACATCGCTTAAGTTGAACATTTGTTAAGTCGAACCATTTTCCTTGGTCCCTTGGAGGTTCGAGTTATCGGGAATTTACTGTACAAACCTTTCATTTAAATTGTAAACAAACCAATTGAGCTTTTTTAACAAATAAAGCTTTCCCGGTGCACCGCGAAAGCTTTATTTGTTAAAAAAGTTTTGTTACCACCTAGGTGGTAACAAAAATTATTAAAAATAAAACATTTATAAGTTCTTGGATTTTTTTTTTTTTTTTTGTAAGTTTATTTGCCTTCAATGAAAGAAATTACAATTACAGAATAGTTTATTATTATTATTATTATTATTATTATTATTATTATTATTATTATTATTATTATTAAATATAATCGGTAGGACTTCCAGAAGATCATACGATCATGAAGCCCTTCACAATATCAAATATAATAATAATAACAATAAAATCAAATTAAGCAATAAAAATAAATCAACATAAACTATATATAACTGTGCATTTAAAATATAAATATACTGGATAAATTATATGAAATATGAGAAACAAAAGAACTAAAAACAAGAAAAAATATTTTCTGCTGAAAAGATAACTTCTTTTAATTTTCGTTTGAAAGAAGTTAAAGTCCATTTCAATGACAAATCAAAATTTGGTAAAAATATTTTATTCCATAAATAAGGACCGCGATAAGAAATAATTAGTTGCTCAAATTTAGTTTGGCAGAAAGGTTCTTGTAGATTTTTTCCATTGCGAAGATTGTATTTGTTTATGGGTTTTACATTATAAGGGTTTATAAATACGTCAGGAGATAAGCGATTTTTACATTTAAACATGAAGCATAAAATATTATAAACATTTAGTTTGTTATTAGTTTTCAATTAAGGCTTTTATTTATCTCAGAAGTGGTTTTGAATTTAAAAAACGATTTACAAAATTAATTAAGCGAGCTGCGTGTTTCTGATGCTGATAAAGAGATTTAAGTTTAGTTTTGTGCGCGCTTCCCCATACAATATTTGCATAATTTAAATGGCAGTGGATAAACGATTAATATAATTGTTTTAATTGTTGTTTATTTAAAATATGTCGAACTTTATATATAATTCCAATACTTTTAGCAATTTTCAAGGAGATATTATCGATTTGTTGTTTCTAGGATAAGTTTTTGTCTATAAGAATTTTGAGAAATTTTGTAACTTTTTTCCTCTTTAGTATTGTATTATCAATGAAGAGGTTGGGCAGTGTATTTGGTAAACATTTTTTTCTGGATGTTGGATAAAAAAGTGTCTATTTTGTTTTATCAATATTGAGGGACAATTTGTTTTTCTTAAACCAATATGAGATTTTATTTAATTCTTGTGTCATATTATCAAAAAGTATATTTATGTTTTCATGAGATTGGAATAGGTTTGTATCATCAGCAAAAATCATAGTGGTTAAGTTAGAGGCTTTGTTGAGGTCATTTGTTGAGGATTACGCCAGGAATAATAAAATCATAAATATAAAAAGCGATTGTATGAAGTATTTCTGAAAAAAAGAACTTATGAAAATGTATTAAGGTATAAAAAATATAAAAGTCACTTTAAATTAACTATAAAACTTTCAAAGAAGTTATACGATTCAAACAGGGTCAGCGCGAGTAGGTGTCACGAGGGGGGTGCCATGACAACTTTTGCCGACTAAAAAAAAAAATAAAGGTCCTCGTTTTTTATAATTTGCCGAATGCCCTCCGACTACCATAACAACATTTGCCGACTGACTGTCTAAATTTACCGACTAACTTGTCGACAGGGTCTACATTTGCCGACTAACTAGTCAAAAAGGGTCAAATTTGCCGACTAAATGAACGAGAAAATCATTGATGGGGGGGGGGGGGGGTGTCACACACATACCCCTCTATCGCGCCGGCCTTGTATTCAAATAAAATAATAAAATGTAAAGACGACGCTCAAAAAACGTGGCAAGTCATTAAAGAAGTAATTGGAAAAAAAAAACACTTAAGCTAAATAATCTTTCAAAAAAACTAAATTATCATCATCAAGATATTACAAAAGAATCTATAGTTTCTAAAACATTTAATGAGGTGTTTGTCAATGCAGGTTTAAATTTAGTATCAAAATTAAAACACAGTTTAACATGGAGAAATACTTGACTCTCAGCAAAATCTGGAGATGATACTAATATCTCAAACTATAGACCTATTTCCATTCTTCCTTGTTTCTCAAAAATTCTAGTACGCATTATGTATAACAAATTATACTCATTTTTAGAAAAAAATAATAATTTTCATAAAAAACAATTTGGCTTCAAAACAGTGCACTCTACTGATCATGTAATTCTTCATCAGATTATTTTTCAATCTTTTTACAAAAACAAGTTCACTTTAGGTGTTTTCATAGATCTTAATAAGGCGTTCGACACTGTTGATCATAGTACTTTAATTAAAAAATCAGAAAACTACGAAATCAAAAGTATAAACATAGCTTAGTTCAAAAGCTACTTATCTAATAGAAAACAATATAATTCATTCACCAATAAAAAAACTAATAATATGACAATTACTTGAGGCGTTCCTAAAGAATCTATATCAGGGCCATTTTTATTTTTAATCTATATTAATGATTTAAGAAAATCTTTTAATATTCAAGATTCTATCTTACTTGCTGATGACACAAATTTATTTTATTCTCATAGTAATACGGTCAACATTAAACTTCTAAAATAGCTGAATGATAAAATATGAATAAGCTTATTTATTTAAAATTAATTTATTTAAAACTAAGTATTACTTTTAATTGCCCCCATAAAAAAGATAAAATCCCTCTTGCACTTGGAGAGTACATTGTAAAAAGTAGAGATGCCACGAATATTCGGCAACTATTCGGCATTTGGTGTATTCGGCAATATTTTACACTATTCGGTATTCGGCCGAATAGTTTTCAATATTCGACCGAATACCGAATACTGAAAAATGAAAATAATTGCAGGCCGATGCTGTTCGCACGGCCGCCGTGTTCCTATCCTAAAAAGGCTATTAGCACGTCACTTCCTGACGATAGATTTTCTTCAAATTTTGCATACATACTCTTGCTTGATGACAGTACAATATTTAATAATTAGTTATGTAATTATATAATTTATATATTTATTATATATAAGTTATATATAAGTAATATATATAATTAAGTATATATAAGTAATATATAAACTTATATATAATTATATATAAGTAAACTTAGTGTTGTAGTGATGTTAATTTAGTTACTTTTAATTATATTTATTTTTTATATGGAAAGAAGAATTTAAAATTTAAACTGCGCGTTTAGCTCATTTGGTAAAGTCGTCGATTTCGTAATATAAAGGTCGAAGGCTCGAATCTTGCTATTTCCTGGATAATTTTGTTATTTTACACACGCATACAGCTGAATGTTAATAAAATAAAATAGTATTATCAAAAAAAACATATTGCAAAATTTGTCTTTTTAAAACATATAAAAGCACTGGGTTTTAAAAATTAGTTTTTAATTTTTAATTTAATTTCAAAAAGTATTGGAATCATGTATAAAACTAGATATATGTTGGATAAAAACTGTTTAAAATCTATTTACTTTTCATTTATTCATAGCTATATTAGTTATTGTAACATTGCTTGGGCAAGCACTTATCCGTCAAGACTAACTTGTATCTTAAAAAAACAAAAACAGGCAAGCCGCCTTATATTAAATGTTAATAAATACGCCAGTGCCAATCCCTGCTTCGTAAGCTTGGAGTACTGAATGTTTACCAATTAAATATCTATAATATTCTTTTATTCATGTTTAAATTAAAATATCATATGCTACCTAATATTTTTGAAGACCTTTTCTTTATTATAGATCATAAATTTCATACAAAGCATTCATTGCTTAATTATCAGGTACCAAAAACTTTGTTAAAACAATCTGAATTCTCAATAATTTACCGAGAGCCACATTTGTGGAACTCATTTCTCCTAAATAATAGTAAAACTACAGCTTCAATCCAAACTTTTAAAAGACAGTTACTTAATTATGACGTATCTCAAATATTATTTTATTTCTAATTTTTATTTTGTCCTCTCTTATTTTTATTTCGTTAACTTTTCTTTTTGTTTAAAAAGCGGCATCACACTTTATATCATTACTTATCTTTATATTTGTATTGTATTTAGGAAAAAAAAAAAAAAAGTATTTAATATTATTTTACTGAGATTGTAATATATATAAGCATGTGTATGTGTATATGTGTATGGGCATGTGTATATATGTATATGTATGTATGTGTACGTGCATGTATGAGTATGTGTGTATAAGTATATATATGTATTTTCTTATATGATGGGTAATTTTTTATTTTTATTTTTTCATTTTTTTTGGTTTGATATGTAAATGATACAAAGGGGCTGGATGATAAAACTTTTGTCTTATGCCTGCTCCTGTCATATCTTAACTCAAAATGTATATATTGTAAATAATTTATTATAAATATGACAAAAATAGTTGTAAAAAAAAAAAAAAAAAAATTTTACTTGTTCTTCTTGCGTTTTTTTTAGAATTTTTTTTAAAATTCTATGTAATTACCAAAGCTGTCATTTTCTTTCAGATCTTCCTTTTCAGCTTTTAATTTGTTTTGTCGTAAACTATACCTGCTTCTAAAAATAGCCGTTCCCTATATACACTACTACCTGGAGATGATAAGTAAATCTTAGCAAATTCTACTAGGCTCGGATATTGTTTTGCATTAACTGACCACCACTTGTAAGGGTCTGCTTTCCGACCTAGGCGAACAATTTTCGTAAATAAATCAATTTCATTTTCTGTTGAACTTTTCTGTTCGACATTTTCATCTATGTGCGAGTTTTCTGTAGCAACTTCCTCAAAACAATTCAAGAAACTATTGTGCATCTCAATTATTTTATCATTTTCATTGACACCTTTTTTCTTCCAAAGTGGAGATGAGTCATCATCGGTGCTACTAAATGTTTCAAAACTTTTTTTCAGAGTTTCTAAAATAATTTTTTGCTTTGCTCTTTGTATTTTATCTATATCCAAGACCAGATATTTGTCATTTTCGTTAAAGTTAAACCGCGCTTCATGTTCAGATTGAAGCAAAGATCTCATTGTTGATAAATTTGGTATACTCTGTGCTGTCTCTTATTTTCCCAGGTATTTTAACAACGTGACAACATGTGGAATTACCTCAGAAATACAAGAAATACCAGAGCTAGTTATTTTTGTAATTTCTTCAAAAGGTTTGAGAAGTTTGATACATTGTTCCATTAAAACCCATTGAGCAGGTGTTAAATTGTTTAAAGAATCATGATCAGTTATATACAATGAGACAGCTCGCTTTTGCTCAAGTAATCGCTCCAATAAATAGTATGTTGAATTCCAGCGTGTGCTTACGTCTTGTGTTAATTGGTGTTCTGGCAGTTTAAGTTCTTGACGAATGCTTTTTAGCTTTTCTTGTGCTATACAAGAGTGGTTAAAATCGGTGACAATTCGTCTTGCAGTAGCTATTATCTGTGTTATTTCTATTTTAGAATTTAGCGATACATTAACAGCCAGTTGTAGTAAATGAATAAAACACTAAGCAGAATCATATTCTGCATCTTTTACACCTTTTATCATATTGGCTCCACTGTCATGGACAAGAAAATGAATCTTGCTATGTGAAATCCCCCATCTTTCTGCAATAGTATTGAGTTCTTTTGCGATATTGGTACCAGTATGTGAACCAGAAAACGGCTTCATCGTTAAAACAGTATGTTCAAGAACAAAATCTGGAGATATCCAATGCGCAGTAAAACTTAAGAAACTTTGGCTGTTGTCCTGACATATCCACATATCAGATGTCACGGATACTGCTGTTGCTTGCGAAATACTAGCTTCAATTTTAGTGCAAATTCTATTATATATGTGGGCGATAATTTTCTCAGTCATGTAGGTGCGACAAGGTAATTTGTATTGCGGTACTGCCTTTTCCATAAGTATGGTTAAAGTCAAATCGTTCAACAAGTGATAATGGCTCGTTGTCTAAGGCAATCATTTCTCCAATTAAATAATGATATTTTATTGATTTTGGATCATTAATATCCCAACACGTTTTCCTTTCAGCTGTCTCTTTAAAAGTTAACTGTTTCTTTTTTAACATACCTGTTACTGCTGGTATATTAGAGTTGGTATAAGTTAGTAAATCGTCACTTTTGCTTCCTTTTGCCAGCGGAGTTTCAGTTAACTTAGCGTACTGTTTAGAATACTTGTTTTGAAGCTTGTTTTTCAGAGAAGTTATAGCTGGAAACAAAAAAGTACTTATACTTAACTCAGAGTATATAAAATACCTACTGTGAAAAAAAAAATTGGAACAAATCAATTACCAGCTTAACTAATTTGTTTTATTAAAACATTTTAATTAGTTATAATATACGTAATAGCTAACTTGCTTTCCTTCCTTCTCCACCACGCGAGATCTTGTTTTTACACAGCAAACAAACTGCTAGTTAATTGCCTTCCCAACAAATTTCATAATATTTCCAAATAGGTGATTTTTTATTAAAAGATGCCATTTTTGAAGCTTTTTGGAAACAAAAATTTGAAATAATACAACTTTTGTTACTTATTGTAGTATTTTCCAAACAACAATCGACAATCGAATACAAAGTTTATGTTACTTTTATGTTGACTAAATTGACTTCTCAATTTAGAGTTTTTTAAGGATAATTAATTGTTAAAGTATTTATGCAGTTTTTAAAAAAGTATATTTGAGGTCTTTAATTTTAAATAAATTGTCGAACTTGTAAATAAATGAGTTACATTTAGTAAATTCAAATCACTTATTAACAAATTTTAGTGACATATATATTATAAATACATTAACTACTGATATAAACTGAAAACAACGCAATTACCACTAAATAATCTAAAGCTTTAGCAAACAATGTAATTTCCACTATATTATATATATATATATATATATATATATATATATATATATATATATATATATATATATATATATATATATATATATATATATATATATATATATATATATATATATATATATATATATATTTCTATAACTATAGAATTACAACTTTTTGTATATGTATCTTACGTAACAGGTTGTCAGAAATACAATCTGTAAGAAACAAAGTTTGATATAACAAATAGTCCACAAATAACATAACAAAACACACTAATAAAACAAATACACGTAATTACCCGTAGGGTGATTACGGCATTAACTTTACTAATTCAGTTTAAAAACTGTCACGCATGAAAGTGTTACCGAATATTCGGTACTCGGTATTCGGCAAAATCACTATTCGCGGCATCTCTAGTAAAAAGAGAATGTTCAATAAAATTCTAGGTGTAATTCTAGATAAAAACATAGATTGAAAAAGACCACATAAACATGATTGAAATTAAAGATTCTAAAAATATAGGATTACTCTATAAAGCAAAACCATACTTAGATCAATCATGTTTGAAATACATATATTACTCATTTATTCAATCTTAATTATGCAAACATTGCTTGGTGCAGCACCAATAAAACAAAGACAAAAAAGCCATTTAGCAAACAAAAATATGCAATAAGATTATTATCAAATGCACACCGCCTCTCACATTCTAGATCATTGTTCAACAATCTAGAAATATTAAATTTGTACCAAACAGATATATATATATATATATATATATATATATATATATATATATATATATATATATATATATATATATATATATATATATATATATATATATATATATATATATATATATATTATTTGCTAATTTTTATGTATAAAACTAATAATAATACAATATCAAATATCTTCAAACCATTATTTAATAAAATTTAACACAAATAGATGACTAAATATCTAAGTAACAACTTTGTTCAACCCAAAACTATATATGAGTCCATCAAGTTCTCAATAACTATTAGAGGACCTAATGTATGCAATAAGATAATTTGTGATGATATTAAAACACTTACAACTCTTGAACAGTTTGACAGTGGTAGCGCATTTGCCTCAGAAATAAAGGATCCTTGGTTCAAACTCCTTCTAGGCAAGTTTTGCGACTTTGGTTAGGAAGGAGGCGTGAACTGTGCATCAGAACGTTCCGCGGTGCACTGTGATCAGAGCGTTAGGACTTCTTGGGGCATTTAAATAAAAATTAAAAAAAAAACTGTTACTTTTAAATAATGAACAAACAGAGAAGTATTTTTAAATCAATCTATAAAAATATTATGTTTGAAAATTATCTATCAGTGCATACTTTGTTTGTCTTGAAGGTCTAAAGTCTTTAATTATATACATTATAGTCAATTATATTATAAAAAAGTAATTATATAAATTTGCAACATTTACAGATTTTAACAACGATAAATTAAATTTATTCTTTATCTTAGATGAGAGAGAGAGGGAAAAAAAAAAAGTAAACTACTTTGAATCTTATTTTTAAAATTAATTTTTTATTTTCAAAATATGACTACAGAATATACAGGGACGAATTAGAGATTTATAGAAGTAGAGAATGAAATTAGGAGTAAGATAATGGCAAGCACATTCTTGTTTATACACATATTTTTTGCACTTTTGTTACCAAAATATTTTTTTCTTCATAAACTTTTTTTTTTCACTTTTCACCGTTAAACAAACACTTCCTCCATTTACAATATCGTTGCAAAGATGAATCTTATATATTGTTATCACTATTGGCGCGTTTATTAGGAAATACTAAGAAACTAATTTCAATTATTAAAACTAAATTTTAATAATAATATAAATAATTAAAATAATAATAACAATAATAATAAAAATAAATTATTTGTATTGATTTATATTGCGTTTTTGTAATAATAGAGTGTAATTATTTAAATTTATTTAACTTTAAAATATCACCTTAATAAGAAAGTTAAAATTGTTAATAAATTCTTATATTTTCTTTCATTCGTTAAATTAGGATACTAGGACAAAGGCCTATGATGGCATACTTAACTTTGAAGCTTCGTTATTCAGTATCCTGAAGACCAATAATAAAAGTTTTGATATGGATACATTTCTTATTACATGTAGAACAACCTTCGGAGTTTTTATTAGTTTTGTTTTTTTTATAAGTTATTTCTATTTTTAAAAAAAGCACAAGTATGCCATCATATGCAACCGCTGCTCCTATGATGGCATAGGAGAGAATGAAGCTGGTTAGGATCAAGACTAACTTGATGATTTCATTTAAACTTAGAGTCTTTCCTTAGCAAATTTACCATTTCATGCTACACAGCAGCATTGTAAAGTTTCGCGCATGCGCATCAGAGATATTGCGTTATGTATTTTTTGAACCAAAAAAAAACTTTTGGAACACCGCTTTCTTTTTATTTTACTTAAAAAAAAGTTTTTCGTATAAAAAAAAAGGTTTTCCCAACTCGTCAATATTTCAACACACCCAACTCGTCAGCATGCCATCATGGGAAGAAGTCATCATTTTCATTAAAAGAAGCTCTGTCACCCTAGTTCAAAAGATAAAAGTAAAGTAAGTATTCCACTAAATGCACAAAACTTGGATATAAAATGCATGAAAAATCCCTTTTTGCACAGTTAATAATAAATTTATAATCTTAAATATATGAAGAGAATAAAACTACAACAGCAAATCTACTAATGTAAAGTCTGTATAGTCATGTAGGTCTAATTCTTTCCCTAAGTCAAATTTAATAGAGTTCAACAGCAAAACCCTTATATGGAAATATTTTCTGCGCAACAAAAAAAGTGAAACAGCAATGTGTAAAGCCATTGCAAAAAAGTATTGAAAATTACGGGGGATCAACAAAAGCTAATTTGATTTCTCTAAAATTATATTGTTAGAGAAATCAAGTCCCTTTTTTTAACAGTGTTTGGAGATTTAGGTATGTTGACAAATCGCCACATAGCCAGTCCAGTACGTATATCAATAGAAGTGTATATTACGCTAAAAGAAATCCCATCTTTAGCTGTTAATATTGCAAGCACCTCAGACAAGCTGTCTTCTTTATTCATTCTTTATATATAAAGAATATATGGTATTTGAAATGAATTAAGACAAGAAATTAAAAGTGGAACTAAGTTTTCAATTTCTTTTGATGAGTGGACGTTGATTCGAAATACCCGTTATTTAAATATAAGTTTACACAATAGAGACAATTTTTGGAGTTTAGGTTTAGTATGGATTGTAAGGACAATGCCAGCTGAAAAGTGTATAATCTTACTTAAAGAAAAACTTTCCGCGTTTGGTTTAAATCTTGAAAATAGTATAGTGTGCATAATGACAGACGGAGCCAGCGTAATGAAAAAAATTGGAAAACTATTACAGATTAATCAACAGCTATGCTTTGCTCACGGTATATAACTGGCTATTATTTCAGTTTTATATAATACGTCAGCATCAAATTGCACGCAAAGACATTCAGTCGAGGAAATTGATGATCACACTATAAATTTGGAAAATGAATCTGAATTTAGTGAAAGCTGTGAATCATATAGCAATGAAGATGGTGATAAGAGTTGCTTTATAGTGGATAATCAAATAATTGATTTTGATAAAGTTAGAAAAATCGTGATGGTTTTTAAAAGATCACCAACTAAAAATGATCACTGTCTTCAAAAATAAGTAAAAAATGACTTTGAAAAAAACCTTCATTTAATCAAAGATGGTATAACAAGATGGAGCAGCGTACTATCAATGCTCGAAAGGTTTCATTAGTTAAAAAACTGCATAAAAAAGGCGCTTTTTGATATCAGAATTAATGATTTTATGAAAAGGTCAGATAATGAGTATGAAATTGTTTCTGAACTAGTAAACGTGCTAATACTGGTACAAGCAGCAGTGGAAGCGCTTTGTCGACGCGATGCAAACCTTACAACTGCTGACATTGCGTTAGACTTTATGCTAACTAAATTTAAAAAACTGAATACTACAACAAGTTGTTAACTTTTTAATGAATTAGCCTCCAGAATCAATGAGCGAAGGACTGAATTAAGTAGTCTACTGCACTATCTACATTACGGAGAAAAAAAAATAATGCCCATAGATGAAGTTTTTGAAACATTTTCAAATGTTAAAAATAAAAAAATAATGTTGAAGCTTCTAAGTAGATTAAATGTAACAAATTTAAATCACCCTACAAATTCCTTGGACAACGTTGAATATTTAGTAAGTCAAGAAGATGATGAATTACCAAAAAACGCCGATAATGAAATGCCGAAAACTATTAGTGAGCAACTAAATGAAGCCCTAGAAAAAGATTTTTTAGCAGCATCCAGAAAATCTTTGTCATGATTAGGCGAAACCCTTACTTCTAAATTATCGAAAGAAATGTCATTATTTGAAAGTGATTATACTCGGGGTGATAGTCTTAAGAAAGGTTATGATTTTTAGTGACGATCAAACCAACTAGCGTAGAATCAGAAAGGGTATTTTTCTCAGCAGTACTTTTTTTCAATAAAAAAAAGTAAGAAGTCGCTTAAGTGATAATAGTTTATATAGTTTGAGCTTTCTCCGAGCAAATTTTCTAAAAAGAAAATAAATAACTTTAAATACAAGTTTTATTCATTTTACTGCAATATACTTAATTAAATTACGACTTTTCTTTTAGTTTTAAAGCATAAAATAATGCCGGGATTTCCCGCAAAATTCCGGGAATTAATCATACAACCCCGAATCCCGGGAATAAAAATATTCCTGGTTTTTGCAAACCCTAGACGGACCGCTTGAAAGATTTCGGCGGATCACTTAAAATAATATGGTACTTTCGCCAAGACAAAAAAGATAGTTGTCTCAGCTCAGTAATTTTTAAAGACCTGGCGAACCGGTTATTAGAAATCTCAAAACTATTTTTTTTTTTTTTTTAATTGTCAAAGAAAAATTTCAATTTACGGTAAAATCTGAAATAAGTGTTATAATATAAAAAAGCTATTAAGTACAATTGACATCCCTAGCTAGTACCCTGTTAAGAAAAAATAAAATAAAAAGTAAGTAAAGGTTATATATATATATATATATATATATATATATATATATATATATATATATATATATATATATATATATATATATATATATTTGGGCAAAAGAACTTTAACCAATTATCTATGAAAATTAATATAAATAATTTTAAGACATAGATAAAAAACGGATGTAAAAAAACATATAAACAAAGTATTATTAATCTCATCCATTTATAATGGATGAGGTTAATATTAATTTACATACACACATACACACAGTATAGTTTTCCTATACAATTATAAAGTGATTAGTCCTGTATAATTTTCACTAACTATAGTATTTTCTTAATGTATTAAGGATATTAGTAATTTAACCTTTATTTGCATTAAGTTTATTATTTGCCCTAATATTTTGAAACAACTTATCTGCATGTTATTGTTGTTCAACAGGTAAAGAGTTCTTAAATGATTGATTGACGTTATATTTTTGTGTCACATTTTGATGTTTGGTTTGTCAATTAGGACCAGTATTTTATTTTCCTCTACACCTTTTATTGGCATGTTTTAAGAATAAAACAAAACTATAAATGTTTACTGTATTTGTGTCAAATTAAATTAGCTGTCTTATAACACAATTTGATGATAATTTTTGTTTAGTTATTTTTGTTTAAATTCAAAAAAAAAAAAATTGAAATCGAAATTTATAAACAAAATTACACTTCCTACCTTTTACATAATATGACCTTATAATTTATATTTTTACGCATCTCTTAATATAATTTTCACCTCGAATAATTTGTTAAAGAATTCAAAATAGCTTTCTGACATTTCCTATCTTATACCCATTTAACATCTAATGGACCAGTCGAATGCAGAGTCAGTATCTGCTTGAAGATTCTGCGCCTCAAAATTCACCTTGACTATGCCCATGATTTGTGTTCATCTGCGTATAATTTGATGGGGTGAGCAATGCTATCCGGTTGGTTGTTTATGAAGAAGATGTAGAACAGAGAATCTTGACGTATTACCATATTTGGATGTTCCAGATCCACCAAATCTACAAACACCCAATGAAATATTTGAATTGTTTAACAACAGTGTTATCATTAGTTATGCCTAAAATTCCTGTCCTCTTATATGATTCAGCTCCTGAACAATAATCTCTTTGTTTTCTTTACCATATTTAAATTGTATAAGTCTGTAGTACAAAGATGACGAAGGTTTCCCATTAACTCATATAATATCATCTGTATCAACTACAATATGTTGAAGCGTAACAAGCAAGTCAAGAACAGAATTTTCTCAACATATACATCTTCCCGAATGCAACCTTCAATTTTCTGTTTGTTAACAAATTGCCCTGTAGTGCCATAAATTTAACCTTTCTGAGATCAAAAGCATGAAAAACAAAAACCGCAATAAATTGCTAACACATTAAAATAATAATAATAATAAAAATAATAATATTCTAAGTAATGATAGTAGTTTTTAAATGAATTTCAAATTATAATTTACTAAAATGTCATTGAAGCAAGTAGAAAAAAATCTTGCACATTCATAATGAAAATCCATCATGGAACTACAAACGAGTCTTAAAAGATATTGGAATTTCTACATCTTTTGGAAGAATTATAAAAAGATAAATAAATACTTTATCCATAAAACAAGATAAAGGACTATGTAGAAAATAATTTAACATAAAGTCTCCCACTTTTTCAACAATAAAACTACCACTTTGAACAAATTTACTACTAAAATCTGGTTTAAAGAATTCTCAACACTTACTCTTCTCATTTACAACGTCGTGAAGGAGGCGTAGCTGAAGAGCAGCATTAACGAAATCGACACCAAAGTTTTAAATTTAAAATCTAACAACAGCTATGGCTCGAACTTGAACTTCCATAAGAATCTCTCCTAATCAGTTGCATCTATTTCCCCCGTATCAACAATGCTTCGGTCTTCGATGAAATGGTAAAAGCTATATCCTATGCTAATACGGCCGTGGTCAATAAAATGTTTTAAAGGTGTGATAAATACAGGTTACTTCATTTTTCTTGATGCCAAGTGGCATGATGACAAGATGAATTCCACCGACTTTGAAACTAGTTTAAGCACTAAATTTGCTAAAGTCCTTTTCAGCCTAAATCTACACCAGCATCTCTTTGATCCAACCATCTGTCAAATTAGCGAAGCAGCCGATTGAACAAGGCACATTAATATTGGTCCTTCTCTTGGTAGCGCCCTACAAGGCCATAACAGTCTGACATGGAAACACTAATTAGCCAAAAACGCTTTTATATCTCCCTGTTTAAACATCTTAAAATTTATGATTAAGAAAAGTAAATTACGTCAAACAAAGCGAGAAAACCTCCAGGGTTGAATGGCTACTTTTAGAAATATGAACGACTTATGAGGAAAAGCGCAATTATCAAACAATAAACATGTTTTATTTACAGATTTTAAGTATCAAATATAAAAATAATAAATAAAATATAAATGTAATTCTTTTTTATGCATTTTTTTCATTACAATCTAGAATTCGGCCAAATACTTTGCAATATTCGGCAGAATAACGAATAGAAAAAAAAGTAACAGAATAGGCCAAATACCAAATAGTCAACGAACATTCGTGGCAGTTCTACTGCAGATATTCTTTTTAAATATCTAGTTACTTTCAGAAAATTACTTTTAAAACTGCAGCCCCTATTTATATAACAACATTGTTGTGTAAATAGGGGCTCCTGTTTTTCTTTTTTTTTCTTAGCTATTAAGGTGCTCCAAGAACACAGCAGGGTGGAAGAGTATTTAACCAGGAAGTTCACTGAATTCACAAGCTCTAACCTTTATTCTTGATGATAACCTTTACTCTTTCTAATAATAACCTTTACTAGTTTATAACTACAATTTAGTTTGCTAAAATAACTAAAATAAGATTCGTTTACTTAAAATTGCAAATAAATTTAAATGGTTGTATTAAACTATTTTTTTTAAATCATCAGAAGCAAAGGTTGCTTATGTGATCATTTAAATCTTTTACTTTATTGTTTTTTGTTGAAATGCAATAAAAAAAAATTATGTAGATTTTACACTCTAATATTATTTTCATGACCCTGGCTAAAGATAAAACTTTATTATGCTCGCTAACAGAGTTAACAAGGCCAAAACAAAACAAGTGCATCAAATAATGCTAATTTAGTTTCTTTATATAAAAGTGCTGCATTTTTTCAGTTTAGAGAAATAACTATGTAACTGTTTAGAGACAACGTTATTCAAGTTTTATTCATCACAAAGTTCATTATTTGTACAGGAAAATTAATAAATTAATCAAAAGTATTAAAAAAAGTTGATTTCCTTCTGGAAAAACAAGTGCAACTCCACAAAATGTTGACCAAGCCGTATTTCGCTATCAATATTTCGTGGGGAATCCTTTGTTGTCGATCACAACCTTGCATCTTTGAGGCATAGATTCGATCAGGTGATCAATGAAACTTTGTGGAATTGCTGCCCAGGCCTTCTAGATTTGTTCAAACAGTTGATCCTTATTACGAACACCTTCACGATTAATTCTGCGGTTGACGATCTCCCACAGGTTCTCGATAGGGTTGAGATCCGGAGATTGAGGCGGCCAATCCATCACCGATAGGTGGTTGTCTTGAAACCACTGCTTGACTACTTTTGCAGTATGTTTCGGATCGTTGTCTTGCTGAAAAACCCATTTTATTGGCATATTCCATTCAGCATGAGGTAACACAACATCTTTCAGGATATTTTTATACATGAAACGGTCCATTATTCCATCAATTCGATGTATTGGACCTAGACCGTTAGCAGAAAAACACCCCCAGACCATTACATTGCCTCCACCATGCTTTACGGTCTTATGGCAGTAACTTGAATCGAGGCGTTTTCCGACCGCTCGACGTACACGGCAAATGCCATCGCTACGAATGATGTTGAACTTCGATTCATCACTGAACAGGACAGTTCGCCATTTCGGCACATTCCAGTCAATATGAGATGTAGCAAACAGGAGTCTTTTCTTCTATTTCTTTAATGAAATCCGGCTTCAACACCACGTCGTCTGATTGTTTGGTCCGATACAGGCAGCTCTAATTGCTTTTGTATCTCAACTGATGATATCCAGGAATCCTTCTTGACGGATCTGACGCTCATAGAATCCTCTTTAGAAGTGGTGGAACGTGGTCTTCCCCCTTTGTTATCTGCTGCCAACTTCCCCGTAGAACGATATTTGGAACATAATTCGTTTCTATTTTAAGACATATAAAATTAGGAACACTTCTTAGCATTGTTCGATGTTGGTTGGAAATGTTTTGTCCAATACTGGACTGTTTTAATAGTATTTAATAATACGATTAAAATATTTTCAAATAAAAAAATTTTATAAAAAAAAATTAAAATTTATTTTTCAAAATAAAAAAACTACATTGATCAGTAGAAAAATATAAAAAAACTAAAAAAAACAACTAAAACATGCATATACACAAATAACATGGAAGGGCGTTTCACCACTAAAAAATCGCATTTGTATATATAACATACTATACATTTATTTTGAAATAAGTAAATCTCTATAGAAAATTGATTTTTTTTTAAATTCAGTAAATAAAAAAGCTAAAGAAACAAATTTAGATTGTCAAGTTTTTCTAAACGTTCAATTTTAACATTTATATTAAAATTTTTTTCTAATATTCAACATCTGTTTTACATTTCCCCTGAAATGTTAACAACATCTTTTATGAAACTTTAATGTTGAACAAGTAACGACTATTTAAACAAATTATTTTACACGAAAAGCTTAATAGTTTTGCCACCATATTATACTGATAACAAGTAACATTTATTATATTAAAAAACGCATTATTTATTTACACTATAAAATCTACATAATAATTAGTTTTAACGTAAGAAGTTTTACTACATATTTGAACCAGGCTTTTTAGGAGGAATTAGAGGCTTTTTAGCAGGTAATTCTTTATTTTTGTTTTCTAAAAGAGTCAGCCGACCTTTTACTGTGGATGGAGATGATTCATCAGACGCTTTATCTAATAAAGGAACTGAATCAGGTTTAGGTTTTGTTTTTGGTATCGGGGTTGATGTACTTGGTTGATGCACGACAGCTGCATCAGATTGGTAAGTTAATTCTCCTTCTTTTGTTTTTTCGGGAGGATTTGGCGGTGGATGAGGTTTACCAGATAAGCTCGGTTGTTTACGGAATTTAGAACCATTGTTTTCCCCCTAGTTAAAAAAAATATATATATATATATATATGTATATATATATATATATATATATATATATATATATATATATATATATATATATATATATATATATATATATATATATATATATATATATATATATACATACATACAAAAACTTTTTTATCATACCGTTGATTGAATGTATACACCAGGTAAGTTAGGTGCTTTCTGACTAATTCCTTTGTAGCGAACAGCCATTTTAGAAGCGTCTTCTATAAATCATAACAAACACACTTAAAAATTAATAATTTAAAAAATTAAAATTTAATAATTATAGTTTTAAATTGTTTATTATGCTTACTTACTCTGTGACTGTAAAAGCATTTTAGTAACAATATTAGAACGATTAATAACAAACTAATCTATCGAACGCAAAAAATAGAATAAATGATGCATAGATTCAATGGAATTTTTGAATGGATTCCTAAATTTAATATTTATTTTAAGGATAATTCAGATTTATTTAATTTTTTACTTTAATTAAATAAAAAAAACTTGATATAAAACTGTCTTTAATCTAAAATATTTATATCCTAATTATTATGACTCAATATTTAAAATATTAAATCATAAAAACTGAAAATTTATATTTGAAATAAAAGTCAAGTCAAAAATTATTTGTTTCAGCAAAAACCTTTTTAAAACTTTGAATACATTTATTTAAAAAATAATATAAAAACAAATACTCTAGAAAGTTATAGCATATTTTTTTATTTATATTTTAATTATAATGAAACCATAATATGCTAAACTAAACATTATAATTTTAAATCTTTTGTAATCTTAAAACAAAGTAAAATAATTAAATACTCTGATAGACCTCTTCCATGAACTACTTTAAATATATAAATTAAACTTATTTGACTTTAGAAAATGTATCTAAAAAAAAATGTGTTATTAAGTTATTGAAAAAAAAATTGGTAATGGGTTATTAGCTATAAGAAAGTTGAGACTTTATATACTTTATATACTTGGATTTTCTTTGCAGAGCTTCAATAGGATTGAATAGCTTTTTAAGAACTAACAAATAAAGATTTAAATTTAAGCTCAGAAAGATTTAAAACTGATAAAATTAGCAGAGAAAATCCAACAACCAAACTGAATGCAAAAAATTAATTATATGTTCCTGGCAAAAAAAGTCTAAAAAAAAATCCAGAAAAGGTTTACATGACCAAAGCCTAGAAGAAACAAAAATGAAAGTTCCGTTGCAAAGAATGGTTAAAGTAAATTGTTTACCACAGGAAATAACTACCACTCTATGTCATTCTCCAGAATCTTTTGCTGCAAAGTTATAATAAGTTACAATAAAGTAAACAAATTTTAAAGAATTGTGTTGTTCAACTGGCCTCATTAAGCCTTTATGTCAGACAAATATTGTAAAAACTTTCTTTAAATAATTAAAAGTTTACAGCACTTTATAAGATGCAGAAAGGTGATTACAGTTATCTATATCAGATTTTCAAGTTTTTTATCAGATTTTCAAGTTTTTTGTTGGAACTGAGATACCAAACTTTTCATTGAAATAATCTGAAGCTCAGCGTAAAGCAAAGTTTATGGCTAACAGTCTTTACTTTCTAGTTTTACAGATTACCTAAAAGTACCACTCTGCTGATTTTGATATTTAAAGGAAACAATAAATCAGCTAGAAGCCAAGGCCAATAAAATTGTACTTGTTCACATCTTCTTCATTCTAGATGTCAATGACATTATAATTTGCTAGTCTGGTGTCAAAATTATAATTAAAATTTACATATAATTTAAAATTATACATAAAACATTCAAACTTAAGAGCAACTTCTAAATATAATAATTAATTACTGCTACTTTTTGCACATAATTTTAATTAGTTACTGCCACTGATTTTTGGCACATAATTTTCTCAAAACTCAACATTGTGTCTTAGAGTGCCATAGCACCCTCAGATCAATCTGTGTGTATTTATCTTTAAAAATAATTAACTAATTAATAAAAGATATAAAAAGGATTTTTAAAAACAAAAACATTTCATTAAAAAAATAAACAAAGAAAAAAAAAAAAAAAAATTGTTATTGTTTGGTTAATACTTATTATAATGTGTTTTTAGGGTGTGAAGTTGCAGGTTTTATATTAAAGTTCTGTTATTTCTTATCATAATAATTTTTTTATGTATTCTTTTTTTACTTATTATGATTATATTAATATTTTTATATTATTATTTTTTATTATTATTCTTAATTTAACACAAGGAAGATCTGTTGTGTAAAATACTTACCTGTTCCTCTGTTTTTTAAAATACAGCCCTTTGAACTTGTTATAAAAATAGTTACAAAAATAACCAACTCTGTTCAAGCAGGTTCATTGCAATATCAACTTTTTTAGGCTCTAGTAGAATCTCTAGTATCTTCTGATTTTTAGTAGAAGATACTAAAGATTAGTATCCTCTACTAAAAAATAGAAGATACTAGAGTAAAGATTTCTGCGTATGCAGAATAGGATGTATGCGTATGCGTATGCAGAATAGAATAACTCTGATGGATTAACTCGAAGGAATAATTGGAATTATGAGAGAAAAAATAAAAATAAAAAGTCGTTTTAGTCATTAAAGTCCGTAAACCATTTTCGGCAAAATTGGTTTTCATTGATCTGCCAATCATGTCTCTCATGCAAAATCTCTGCCAATCATGTATCATGCCAATCATGTCTCTCATGTCTCATGCCAATCATGTCTCTCATGTCAATCATGTCTCATGTTTCTCATGCATTTCCCATATATGAAGAAAATACTTTGTAATAATAAATTAATTTTGATATTATTTAATAAGCAATGTAACTTTGCTAGCCTTCACAAAATTTAGGTTTTTTGAATTGTGTCCAAGTCAAGGTAGATGGTTTCTGGAAGAGTATAGTTTACTTATTATTATGTATATAGTTCACCAAATCAAAAAACTTCTATTAAGTAATTATGGCAGTTTTAAGATTTTTTTGCGCCTTTTTTTCGTCAATTTTAAACTTTTACAATCATCTTTAGTCCACCATGTTATCTGCCACTCATTTAATTGCAAAAGAAGAAATCACAGAACAAATTTTGTTTTTAAAAATGTTAAGCATCGGAAAATTCCTCAGACTATTTTAAATCATCAAAAGAACAAGAAAAAGTTTTTTTTTGTGGTCGCAAATGTCAAATGAAAATATACAGCCAAAGCTAGATAATTTCTAAATTTCAAAGCTGTTTTTCAGATTATAACATTGCTGATAACTGATATCTTACTGGATTGTGTTCAAGGTTGGTATACTTAATGATTTTTAACTAAATAAATATATATATATATATATATATATAAAGTGTATATATTTATAAGTCATAAACATAAAACCTTTCTGTTGTTCGACACATTTAAAAGCCATTTTTTTTTGTTGTTGACGTTTTCTTTTACTTATATACAAGGTTTTCCGTTTACAAAAAAAAATTGTTCGCTTTATATAGCATATAATACAACTTGTGACTCTTGTCAACAATTAATAAAAAAACGTTATAATAATAGAAAATCACAACTTGTGACTTTTGTCAATAATTAGCACGCTAATTATTAATGGACACAACATCCCCCTCAGCTCAACAAGAGCTCATACATAATCGTTGTACTTCCGATTAGGAAGTACTCTCCTTCCATAGCGAGTGAATTGAACAGGCTGTGACTCTGTCTCACCATCTGTTGAATAGTTTTGATCGCTGCCCGTACTATTGTCATTTTTACCATTATCCGGAGGAATTATTTGAAGATTTGGATCAACGTTGACAATGTGTTTTGAGCTCGTTTCAGGAAGTTTAAATAGTGTTGAATCATAATCATCTGTTGTATCTTCTTCTTTTGTGTCTACACAACGATGTTGCAGATGAGAAAAATGTCGTGGTAGCGTATGTCCGTTGACATCAACTTCAGCTGTTAAACCATTGTGCAATGCCACTATACTTCCTTTCAGCCATCATTGCGTACACGGCGTTATGTGCTTGGGTTTCACCCACACTTTGTCGCCAACTTTCCATTCACGACACTCTGTCATCAACTTTTGTGCTGATTCGATTTTATCGATTCCAGGAATTCGAACTCGTTTGTGATGTTGGCAAAATATTTCAAAAGGTGTGCCGTGTTTTGATGGAACGTTATTGATTAAAAATACAGACATGAGAATACCACATTTTACTCTTGCATTTGTTCTTTTTACCGTCCGATGAACTCTTTCAACTATTCCATTTCCCGATGGTTTTTTAACAGCTCGATAGATGAGCCTTATTTCCCATTTCGCAGCCATAGTTTGCATAAGCTGAGATCTAAATAACTTAGAGTTATCTAGAAGAACTTCAGAAGAAGGTCCAAGTGTTGACCATATTGTTTCTAACGCTTGAACAACCATAGTTGCACTTTTGTCGCTTAATGTGTCCATAACGTATATCTGCTTGGGCCGCAATCAATACAAGTGAGATATAGCGATGAATCAACATGAGTAACATCGCAGGCTACTCTTTCCCATACTTTGCTGACAGCAAGAATTCCTTTATCCCACAACATCACATTAGGGTCAATCGAGTTACATTCATCACATTCAGCGACAACCTTTACCGACCACGTTACCAGAGACACAGTGAAAAGGTGTCTCTGGTAACGTGGTCGGTAACGTGGTAACGTGGATACCAGCGCGCATACATAACTCCATACTCTTGGAAACTCCCATGTGTGCTAGTGAATGAATTTTTCGAATCTGCTGTTTATCGTACTTATAAATGGTATTACATTCTTGTGTTGCAACTTTGTTTTTTATCCATTTTGTTGGCACTCTTGTGAGTTCATCTGCAATATTTTTGCAACTTTTTTCATATAATACAACTTGTGACAAGAGTCACAAGTTGTATTATATGCTATATAAAGCGAACAATTTTTTTTGTAAACGGAAAACCTTGTATATAAGTAAAAGAAAATGTCAACAACAAAAAAAAAAAGGCTTTTAAATGTGTCGAACAACAAGCTAACCGGGCATGTCTATTATCTCCGCAATATGAAGATGGACAGCCAAAGCGATTTATTCGACAGATGACTTCCTTCTTTGGAATAAACAATATAATTTCAGATCAACACGTAGCATTTTTGCTTGCCGCTCTGCCGTTAAAGACTTACAAGACCATGGAGGAATTAACAGCACCGGAAGTTCCAGAGGATGTTTCGTACGAAGAATTGGTAACGAAATTGGAAACGTTGAAAATAAGAAAATCATCGTTAATCTCACGGTATGAGTTTGGAAAAACTTACCTAGGTACTGAAGAATCTATACAGACGTTCGCGCATTGAGTGATTCGAACAGCTCAAGACTGCAAGTTCTTACCCTCAGAGAGAGTCGGCCAACTTCATGACCAATTCATAATTGGCATTAATGATGGTGCCATTCTGCGTGCCATTCCTCGGGGAGACCATGCATTGAGCTTTGACGATTGTGTCAAGACTGCATCCGTGGTTGCACAAACAAGATTAGATGCGGCATGTTTATCTGTAAATGAAGAAGTAAATGCGATTCACCGGACGACTGGAACGACAAGTTATACACGAAGAAAAAAAGAAATTCGACGTTACAACTGTGAATCCTTAAATCACTTTGCATGTGAATGTACCTTTTTATGCAAAAAATGCTTGCATAAACATGCTGCAAAAGACTGCTACAAACGTCAAAGAAACCAGGAAAACTTAAAAGGGACGAGTTCGCATTAGGTATCTTTACAAGAACTCGTCCCGAAACAAGACTACCTACTATTGACTTGGTAATAAACGGAAGAAAAGCTACAGCGCTTGTGGATACTGGTTGTTCGCAATCAATCATCACCAAGAAGTTACTGCCGCCTGACTATAAAGTGATTCGTGTAGTAAGTGTTGCAACAATGGGCGGAATAATTCGATGCGAAGAAGTTAGTGCTAAAATATGCCACCCAACGAACGGGTGCTTGGTGGATGTGGTGGTTCTGAGTGTGAATGAAGTAATAAACAAATACGATATGATTATGGGTATGGACTTAATAAAGACGTGCGATGGACTACAAATTGGCACTGGAAAACTGAAATTGTGTAATTCTTTGATTGAGTTGCCATCGAAACTTCGTGTTGCGACAATTGAAATTGGAACAAGCAAAGCTTATTTTGATGGCAAAAAATGGATTGTAAGTTGGGAGTGGGAAAACGAACCTAAAATGAAAAATAGAACAAGTCAGTATAATGTAGCTGACCAACATTGTGAGGCGTTTAACAACAAAATAAATGAATGGATCAAAGAAGGTATACTCATCAAATATGACGATAAAATTATGGGAAAACCTAAAGGTCTACTACCGTTAATGTGTGTCATTCAAGATAATAAAAAGAAGATAAGACCAGTGCTTGATTATCGTGAGCTTAACACGTATGTAAAAGCCTCTACAAGGGATGCTGATGTCATCAATGATGCAATGAGGGAGTGGAGACTCATGAGTAAAAACAGCAATGACTCGGTAGTGGATCTAAGAAGAGCATATTTACAAATTCATGTGCATAAAAGGCATTGGCCTTACCTGACGGTCATCTATAAAAATCAGCGATATGCACTTACACGTTTGGGCTTTGGTTTAAGTTTGGCACCAGTGATGATGAGCTCAATATTGAAGTATGTTCTCCAACAAGATTCTGCACTGGCAAAAACAACAAGAGGATACATTGATGACACCCTAGCAACCAATGGAAACGGAAGAAAGCTGGTGATACATATGAAGAAATAGCGTCTTCATGCAAAAGCACCTGAATATTTTGGCGAAAACCCAGTTCGTGCACTAGGATTAGAAGTCACTGTAAATCCATTAACAAAGGAGATATTTTGGAAGAGAGGATGTAAGCTTCCTATTATTAAATCTGTGCTCACAAAGAGGGATATATTCTCATTATGTGGTAATCTGATTGCTAATCTACCAGTTGCTGGATGGTTGAGACTGGCATGCAGCTATATAAAAAGATGTACAAACGAAGCAGGTTGGGATGAACCTATTACAAATAAGTATGTTATCGAAATGATGCAGGAAGTTGTAGATAAAGTCGTAAAGTGCGATCCGGCAAAAGGTGTATGCAATGTTAAACCAGATGCATCTCTGACTGTATGGTGCGATGCAAGTTCGCTTGCAAAAGGAGTTGTGATAACGCAAGGTGACAGAAAGATAGAAGATGCGACATGGCTCAAACCAAAGTCTGATGCAATGCATATCAATGTGGCCGAATTAGATGCATGTATTAAAGGTCTAAATATGGCATTGAAATGGAATCCAAGTGATGTCTCTATTAAAACTGATTCTCATAGTGTATTTAGTTGGTTAAATTCTGAATTGACTCGTGACAAACCTGTGAAATGTGCTGGGCAATGCGAAATGTTAATTTGACGAAGACTTCAAATATTTGAAAAATTGGTAGAGGATTATGTCATAAATGTAACTGTTACATGGGTACCAACAACTAAAAATTGTTCGCTTTATATAGCATATGATACAACTTGTGACTCTTGTCAATAATTAATAGAAAAACATTACAATAATAGAAAATCACAACTTGTGACTTTTGTCAATAATTAGCACGCTAATTATTAATGACGCACAACACTTTCACATAACTAAAAAACTTAATACAATACATTATCTAATAATTTCATTGGAAATTTCACACTAGATTTGCTTTTAAAAAAGCTATCGTAAAATGGGGTGTCTTTGGCACAACTTTTAAACGCGTTTTAAAGGCTCAAGAAAAACTTATTCAACTCAAAGAAATAAGATTTGATAAATGAATCAAACCACATTTTGCATGGTACTAGTATATCTTTATCTATTTAAGTGTAGTGGTATAGTTGAAAGAACAGATGTTGTTGACCTCAGGCAGAAAATTAAGTTTGACATTGACTGGTCAAAGATGATTATTCTAGCTAAAAAACAAAATAGGTAAAATGTCATCTTATTTTTATATCTGTTCTAAATAAATATAAAATTATAAAAAATTTTATAATCTCAGAAAACTAAAAACTTGCAACTGTGAAATATGTGAAATTGCAAGAAACAAGGAAAGGATACTTAAGAAAAAACCTTATTCTAAAAAAGAGTTCTAAAACTGCAGTTATTAGTCGGCAGTGTAGTTCTTGCCTGAGTAAAGTTAAAAGATGAATGCATCATAAATGCAATCCAACAATCAGGTAGAAATGTATTTATAACTTTATATGGCTGTGAAAGGTTGTAAAAATATATGGCTGTGAAAGGTTGTAAAAAATAGATATACATAAAACTTGTTTTCTATAGAACATGTTGTTCAATAGACAACAAGTTTTACGTATATTTATTTATTTTTAAATAACTTATTAGCTGCATCAGAATATCAAGGTATTGGAAAAGCCTTATTATTTTACGCCACTGATAGAGAGATGAGAGAAAGAAATGGAAAGAGCTTCTCCTTCCTAATAAACCATAAAATGATGATTTTAATTTAAAAAAACTTTTGTAATTGTTTGAACCTGCAACCTTTTCAACAATGTTAAGTTGTCTAAAATGCTTTTCCATCAGTCTCCATAGTTTTATAACTTATTTAGATGTCAAGGAACAAATGGCTTCTCACATTATTAGTGAAAAATTATGTAATGAAAGTGGTAACACCATTTTGTTAAAGACAGGAGGTAGTAAACTAAAATTATCTATTGCATCTGGGAATACTACAAAAACAGCCAATTTTACTCACAAAAATCTTCTTTGTATTCAGAATTCTATTTTCTTAAGTAATCATCAAATGATAAAACTTGCTAATATGATAAGGTAAAATCACAATACTGATACAAATTTAATTCTGCACAATGAAATGATGCAATTTTTGTAGCAAAATTTATCATTTAAAAAATAATAATTACAGAGTTGTTAAAAAAAATTAAAACACTGCAAAACCTGTATTGAAAGACTGTGTCTCTGATTTGGATAGTTATCTTCTCTCGCTATTTACCGAAGAAAATACTTTTTTTGAGTTTAAAAACAAGGATAAAACTTTGGAATATATAAATATTACAGTTGCGTACTGCAATGATGTAACTCTTTTTGTTAAACAACTCCTGGATCTTAAATATGTATATTCTAAAAATCAGTTGTTCAAAATTGATATTGACAAGGGAAGTGGTTTTATTAAATATTGCCTAAATACACTTCATCTCATTGAAATTTTTGAAGATTACTGAAAAGTTGAAAAGTTTGTCTTAAAACAAAACTCGCAACAGCTTGGAAATCTACATTTTTTTTTTTTTAAACATCTAGACTTCCAACAAGGCTGCAAGCAACCACTGATTAGTGTTGGAAGCTCCATGCTGTAGCAGAAGCAAGATCCTTTTCAAGCTCAAATGCCCCCGGCAAGCAATCAGAGGAAGTTGGCTTCTTATCGTGACAAAAATAAATGGTAGTATCATCAGCGAACAATGCCACCTTAGATGTGAGAATATCTGGAAGATCGTTAATGTAAATTAAAAAGAGTATAAGGATTATAAGGGCCAAGGATTGAACCTTGAGGAACCCCTGAGGTTACAGAATAAGAAGAAGAGTGCTGTCCATCAAGGACAACTTTTAAACTACGA
Organism: Hydra vulgaris; assembly: GCF_022113875.1. NCBI lineage: Eukaryota > Metazoa > Cnidaria > Hydrozoa > Anthoathecata > Hydridae > Hydra > Hydra vulgaris. Next base: position 22,537,870 of record NC_061157.1, on the reverse strand, counting down.
ATGGAAAGGAAGGATTCAATAATCTTAAAGATGTTTCCAGATACACCGTAAGAAGAAAGCTTATGGAGAAGACCAGCATGCCAAACTTTATCAAACGCTTTAGAAATGTCAAGAGCGATGGCCTTAACCTCTCCACCTTTATCTAACGCGCGAAAAAACCTATCAGTTATTACTGTTAGCAAATCAGCTGTAGAAGGAGATCGAAATCCATATTGATAATCAGAAAGTAAGTTATTAGATTCAAGATGAGAGATTAAGTGTTTGTTAATTAAAGATTCAAAAACCTTGCTTATGATAGGGAGAAGACTAATGGGACTGTAGTTAGACAAATCGAATCGCTCTCCAGAATTTTTGAAAATAGGGATAACAGATGCTGCTTTCCAGCAGGCTGGAAAACAAGACTCTGATAAACACTTGTTGAATAGCTTTGAAAGGATAGATGACAGCTCCGGAGAACACTTCTGCAAGACTATAACAGGTATGTTGTCCAGGCCCCAAGCGGTAGAAGAGTCTAAGCAAGAAATCACTTTAGATACGAAAGCTGAAGTGATATGGATGTCAAGCAATGGATCAAACTGTTTGACGCCTATATCAGGTAGAACGAAACTAGTGGAATCAAGAGATGATATTGATGAAAAGTTCTTAGCAAAGAAATTCAGCTTTGTCTTTAGGTGAGGTGACAAAGTCTGAACCATACATAAGAGGTGGAATTACAGACTTGCTTTTATTATTGATACTATTAAAGATTCTCCAGAAGTCACAAGAGTCTAACTTTTGTGATGAAATACAAGAATTCATGATCTGAGAATAGCGGACTTTGGCGTTAAACAAAACCTTTTTACAATGGTTCCTAGCAGTAATAAACAGACAACTGTTTTCTGGAGAAGTGTTTTGCTGATAGATATGGAAGTAATGGTTTCGATTGGCAATTGCAGCAGCACAATGTGAGGAAAACCATGGAGAAGAGTGAGGCTTGACCTGGAATCGTCGAGAGGGAATAAAGGATTCCATGCCAGCCTGAATCCACGAAGTTATGTAAGAAGCACATTTGTCAACAGGAAGACGAAAGATTTCTACCCAAAGGCCATCATGAAGAAAATCACAGAAAGAGTCCCTGTCAGCTTTAAGGTAGTTGTAAGATATACCATGATAGGGGGAATCTGATGATAAAGAAAAATGAGATAATAGTTTTAGAGAGACCAAACCATGATCAGACGCACCTAAGGGTGAGTGTGAAGAAACTGAGCACTGACTAGGATCAGAAACAAGACAAGTCGAGTAGAGAAGGTAAATGATTCGAGTTGTCTGGAAAGCGAGTTGGAAAGTTGACTATTTGAATTAGGGATTGAGAAAGGCAAAAGTTGTGGGCTTTAATGCCTGCAGAGTCACTGACACTAGAGCCAAGCCACTCAGTGTGATGAACATTAAAGTCACCATCAACAACAATATTGGCTGATGGATAAAGAGAGAGGGCTTGGTCAATATGATCAGAAATAACATCAAGAAGAGTGCAGTCTTGAGATGAAGGAGAGCAATATAGAACAAAGAGAAAGGTAATAGAGTGAAGTGGTGCTAAACGAAAGCACATAAAAGAGTAGTCTGTGGATTCAAACCTAGTTTCCCGACAAATAAGTGAATTCTTACAAATGTAAATGCCTAGGCCAAGCATAGGTAATTTACGAATAGGTAATTTACAGTAAGCATAGGTAATTTACGAATGTAAATGCCTAGGCTAAGCATATGGGCTATAAAATAGTATACTCAGTATACTATTTTATAGCCCAAGCAATTGCTTCATTACTACTAATAAACCCTAAGCCGTAACAAAGGGCTCCAATGTGGCCTTGGCAACTCAAACCAAAAGTACAAACAGGGACACCATCCATGCGCAACATGGCACTGTTAGTACTTTGATATTTTTCAGCTGTTAATGGAATCAGCCTCTCTGAGAGCTACCACAGAGTTCGGGAAACATGACTACCAGCTGACCTCAGAACCATAAAACTGAGTTTTAGAGCTGTACCCTCTATTGGTAAAAAACATAAAACTGAGTTTTAGAGCTGTACCCTCCTTGACTCTACTCATAGAATTTTGCTTATGCCTCCTTGATAATGGCTATGCAACTCTTCCTGATATCTCCATATAAGGGTACAGCTCTAAAACTCAGTTTAATGGTTCTGAGGCTGGCTGGTAGTAAGGTTTCCCGAACTCTGTGGTAGCTCTCAGAGAGGCTGATTCCATCAACAGCTGCAAAATATCAGAGTATTAACAGTGCCATGTTGCGCATGGATGGTGTCCCTGTTAATGCTTTTGGTGTGCATTGTCAAGGCCACATAAGGAGCCCTATGTCACGGCTTAGGGTTGATTAACAGGACTGAGACAACTGCATAGCTCATTGATTAGGAGGCTGTGCTCTATCCATGAATGAGTCAAGTTCTTATTAAACCCAAATCATGACCAAAGTAACCAAAAATTTTAAACCTAAAAAACCATCCCCACCACCTAAATGTTTTAATATATCTTTTACAAATATTTGCGGTCTGCGAAGCAACTTTCCATCAGTTGAGTCTTACCTCCTGCAAAATTCACCAGACTTGCTTGCACTAAGTGAAACAAATTTAAATTCTGCAATTCCTTCTTCAGATGTCAGTGTTGATGGGTACTATCCTTTGATTCGTAAATATAATACAATACAAATTCAGGCTGGAATGGAAGCTTTTATTCCTTCTCGTCGGTTTTAAGTCAAGCCTCATTCTACTCCATTTTTTCTCCTTCTTGTGCGGCTGCTATATCCAATCGTAATCATTTTTTTCATCTTTTTCAAAAGAACAACTCTCTTGAGAACAAACGGCTATTTATTATTGCAAGAAATCGATGTAAAAAGGTGCTTTCTGATGCTAAAGTCCATTATTCTCAGTTCACTAAATCTCGCATCTTATCACAGAAGTTAGGCTCTAAAGACTTTTGGAAAATCTTCAACAGCATTATTAACAAGGGTAGATCTAACATTCCATCTCTCATTCATGGGACTGATCTTATTACCTCTCCCAAGGATAAGGCAGAACTATTTGCAAAGAGCTTTTCTTCTAATTCCACTCTTGAATCTTATAGACATTCTCTTCCTTCCATTCCAGTCAAACAGGTTGACCCATTGTTAGACATTCAAATCACTCCGGCTTCTGTTGCTAAAGTCATATCTCAATTAAACTCGTCTACAGCTTGTGGTCCAGACAACATTCCTGTCGCAGTCTTGCAGAATTGTTCTCCAGAACTTTCTTCAATTCTTTCTAAACTATTTAACAAGTGTTTGACTGAGTCTTGTTTTCCTGCTTGTTGGAAAATGACATCTGTGGTTCCAAATATTCAAAAACTCTGGAGAAAATTCTGACCCCTCCAATTATTGTCCAATCAGTCTTCTTCCTGTTATTAGCAAGGTCTTTGAGTCTTTGATCAACAAATTCCTAACATCTCATCTTGAGTCAAATAAACTACTGTCAGACAATCAATACGGTTTTCGATCCTCTCGCTCTACGGCTGACATACTAACTGCTGTAACTGAAAGATTTTATCGTGCATTAGATGGAGACGGTGAGGCTAGGGCTATTGCTCTCGACATATCTAAAGCTTTCAACAAAGTTTGGCATGCTGGTCTTCTCCATAAGCTTGCTTCATATGGTGTTTCTGGGAAAGTTTTTGAGATTATCAAATCATTTCTTTCTAACCGGTTTATTAAAGTCATCCTTGAAGGCCAACACTCTTCTTTATTTCCAGTAACTTCTGGGGTTCCCCAAGGTTCCATCCTAAGCCCTGTTTTGTTTCTTATCTACATAAACGATCTTCCTGACAACCTTTCATCTAAAGTAGCTCTTTTTGCGATGATTTTTGCTCAACTTTATACTCCTGTCTTGACTAAAAGTCTTCTCTCTTCGATCGCCTAGAACAAGCAGCTGATCTTGAATCCTATCTCACTTCAGTAATAGATTGGGGTTCACAGCGTGGCTTGTGAATTTCAACTCTAACAAAACCCAGTTGTTTTTTGCAAAGAACTACCATAATATGGTCAACATTCCTATATTAATGAATGGCAATCCTCTTACTGAGTCCTACTCTTTACGTCTTCTTGGATTATCGCTTACTACTGACCTTTCATGGAAACCATATATACAATCAATTGCTAAATTAGCTTCTGCTAAGGTTTCTTCTCTTTATCGTGCTCGCCATTTCCTTACTTCTGATTCCATTTTCTACCTCTACAAATTTCTTATTTGTCCCTGTATGGAATACTGTTGTCATATTTGGGCTGGTTCTTCTAATGATGCACTTTCTCTTCTTGACAAGGTCCAAAAACGCATTGTAAATGTTGTTGGACCTGGACTATCTGCTAAGCTTGAGCCTCTTTCCCATCGTCGTAAAGTTGCATCTCTTTCTCTTTTCTACAAATACTATCATGGTCACTGTTCAAAGGAGTTATCATCTCTAGTTCCATCAACTAAAATTCATTCTCGTTTTACTCGTCATTCAGCTAAGTCTCATTCGTTTACTGTATCTGTCCCTGCATGCTCTAAACACTTTTATTCATCTAGTTCTTTTCCCCACACTTCAATCCTTTGGAACTCTCTCCCATCTTCATGTTTTCCTGACTCATACAACCTTCAACTTTTCAAGTCTTCTGTCAACCGTTTCCTTGCTCTATAACTCTGTTCTTTTTTTTTTCTAGTAACTCCCAACTTAATAGTGGTTGCTTGCAGCCTTGTTGGGAGTGAATACAAATTAAAAAAAAAAAAAAAAATTTGGAGATAATAGAATGACTTGCCTAGTCATAAAAACAGAGACACAAGCAAAACCCACGCATTGAGTCAAGAAAAAAAGCCAGCGTTCAACATCCTAAACTGGAAACAATGTATTAAACACATCTGACACATTAACACATTAAAACATTTAAAAAACACATCTGCGCCAGCCTAATAAATGAAGAAGGGGTGCGAGGCTGGTCAACAGATATAGAATCATGTAAAGATGGTCTAATAAAAAAAATTCAAAGATTTGTCATAAATGTTTCATTTCTTCCTCTCATAGCTCCAGAGATTCCAGAAAGATATTTCAACACTAAAATATTATTTGAAAAACTAAATCTTGAAAAAGTTGAGCATTGGGGTATGCGATATAAAACTTAGTCAAATTCTGAAAGGGATATCTCCAAGTAGCAGTTCGATTCATCCCTGTTATGATGTGAGTGGGATAGAAGAGAAACCTAGACAAATGTTCCACGCAGAATATTCAAGAGCTGTCAAAAAAACTACAAAAAAACTATAGAAAATACAAAGAATTTGCACAACATTTTAAGAATTGTATAAATCCTGTTAGTACATGAAAATCCCTCTGAGTTTCTTGCAGACAGATTTGTTTTACATGAGCTTCATATAATGGAGGGAACAGTCAACTATGTAATTGATACCATGAGGCAGATTTGGTCGGAAATGAGTATGAATGAGATTTATGAACAATTGCAAATTATTAAAACTGGTCAGCATGGTAGAACTATTAATTTAAAAAGTGGGTAGTGTTTAATGATAATTTGCCAAATAAACTAAAGTCTTATGAAGAATGCTTAAGGTTGCTAAATTTAGTTGTTGAGTCTTGCTTTGGATCTGAACTTGATGAAAGCTTTCAAACTAATATCAAAAATTTAAAGGCTTGCTATAAAAAGTTGATGTTGGAACATGGTATTGCATTAACACCAAAATTTCATATCCTGTTCAATCGTGTATCTGAATTCTGTAAAAAAAGAAAAAGAAAAAGGGGCCTAGAAGTTTACTCAGAGCAATCAAGAGAAAGTGTTCACTACCTCTTCAACACTGCCTCTTGGAACCGCTACAAGGTGTCTGCTAATAATTGTAAATATGGAAAGAACTTAGTTAGGGCATTAAGTTCTTATAATTGAAAACGTTTTGTTTCTCTTGGTAATGTTGATCTAAACGTTGATATTTTTTAGTAATTCAAATCATGAATAAATTATTTTCAATTTTATTTTTGTAAATCTATGTACATTTGATATATTTTCATTTGATGATTTAAAACATTTGATTATCCTTTCTTTAACAATGTAATAAAACAAAATAGCTTCTGTATTATTTATTTCCAATAAATTGTCTGTAACTTTTAACTGAAATTGACAATAAAATTTTGAATGAAAACATGGCAGAGCAAAAAAAGGTGCAAAACACTTGCAAAAAATGGCGCAAAAAAAAAGAATGAAAAAATCTTTAAAAAGCTATAATTACTTAATAGGTGTTTTTTGATTTCGCAGACTATATTCATAGTGATAAGTAAACTATACTTTTTCAGAAACCATCAACCTTGACTTGGACACAATTTAAAAAACCTAAATTTAGTTAAAGCTAACCGCGATAATGAAGTAGCCACATTTAATGCAGTTTTTGTTCAAGAAAAGGCAGAAGAGAATTTTTGTTAGAAATTTTCAAAGATTTTAAAAATCAATGAAATGCAATGCCAAAGATCACGCTGCCAGATTAATATTATAGAATGTTTTTTTGGTATGAGCATTTTTTGTTTGCTTGGTATATTGTTTTGAATGTAAATTATTTAAATGTAACTTAAACAAAAACTTTACTATTTTTAATTGTTTTATGTTTATTTTTATTACACTTGTCCAAATATAAATATCTTTAGAAAGAAATTGGTGGTGTATACCAATCTCTTCATATGGTATATTTGGGAAAGTTTTTTAAACTATTGAATTACTTTATTTCATTCTAACTACTGTATAAAAGTCATCATTAATGGACAACACTCTTCATTTCCTGTAACTTTTGGGACAACACAAGGTTATACGCTTGGTCTTGTGTTATTTTTTGTCTTTTTTTTTTTATATACCTTTGATAACCATGTGGTAAAACTACAAAATCCAAATTTAAAAAAAAGTCATCACTTTTTGATTATTTAGAACAGAGAGCCAATTATAAGCGAACGCCAAACGTTTATCTAAGCAATAATAAAGAAACACGGGATTTGTTTTTCTTTCTTTTTTTAAACAATCATTGGCACATTCATCGATTTATCATGCCTTGGCATATATACCATAAACTGTCAATTTTAGTCTAAAATTTGGGACTTAAGTTTATGACAGTTTTTGGGACATTATTTTCATTAAAAACTGCATGTCCAAAAACTCTCAGTTGATGTTAAAGACACTCATTATGTCTAACTCTGCAAAAATAATTTATGTATGTACACTTTGCTGCACTTATCCCTAAAAAAGCAGTCTATATATAAATATATAAAATAAAAACTATCTATAATTACTATTTTTTATAACTATTATAAAATAAATTTCTTTTTTACTTTACAACATTATTTACTATTTTTCATCTTCACACATTACCAGAAACAAATATTGCAAAATAAATTCAAATTATCACAAAACAAAGTAATGCGAGCCTTAAAAATCTACAGTCAACAAACAAATATTAAATCTAACCTGGGTTTGATAACTTTGGTGGAAGTGGAAGTGGTCTTCGTACAGAACGTTGAGGGACAGTATTAACAATCACTTCAATAGTTGGTCTTTCTTTCAAGGATTTATTTTTTGGTCGTGAAAGTGTGCTTTTTCTACTTCTAACACGACTTTTCTTAAATAATCTCAACCACCAGAATCGTGTGGAATCGGTTTCTAACTCTTGCCTAGAAAGTAATTTTTAATAGGCAATTAAACAAACACTACATTTAATGCAATCAAGAAAACGAAAAAAGTAATAATTATACTCAGATTTTAATGTATCAACTTTGATTATAAATTGCACATATTTCCAACGAATATTTTCTCGAAAACGATAACCTAATAAAGCTACTACGATAATCAATACTCCAAAACCAGTTAACAGAGACACCAGGAGAACCTTATTACTAGTATCTAAAATAGTAGAGTTAAAAAAAAAAAAAATATTAAATTTTATTTAAAATAATTTTCATGCTTATACATATACAAAAAACACATAATATTTTAATGATCATTTATGAAATACAAATAGGTAGCACTAATGTAATAATGAGATAAGGCTAGGTGAGAGAGATAAGGGTAGGTGAGAGAGATAAGGGTAGGTGAGTGTTATAATAAAAATGACTCAATAATAACAACAGAAATTTTTTTTTTGGTATTCTGGAATTCAAAAGCTTTGAAGTCCAGAAATGATTGAATCTTTCTGACAAATCATCTAATGCATTGTAATTAAAAAAAATTAGTAGCATCCTTATCTGTAATATTTGATTTAAAAAAATATAATATTTTCCTTGAGTGTGACAAAAATTTGAATGTGTCACATTAGATGTCTTTTTTTTTTTGGACTAAACAAAACTAATATAAAATATCAGCCTAAAGTTTTTTTCAACAAAGTTATTTCATAGATACAAACTAAACTTGTAAACTAACTACATTTTAAAAAATTCAATTTTAGTCAATAAAATGTTTGAATCCATTACTAATCATGTATAAATCTTCTAAATTTCTAATAAATATTGGTATATAAAAACTTACCAAGAGGTGCAATATTATTTTTAAAGTCATTTTCTGTGCCAACGCCTCCTTCTACTTCATAGATAACAATAGTAAACACGCACTTTGAAACAATTTTGCTTTGTGCACAACCAATTGATTTAGTGTTTTTCCATACAATGCTTGAAAAATGGGAGATATCAGCTGTGCTTAATTTTGCCGTGCCTGACTTAAAATCATAGTTTTTGATTTCATCTGTGTACCAATCATACACAACCCCTTTTGCAGATGGTGGAAACAACAAGTTGTGAAAAAAGCGTTTAGGACAGTGTGGCTCACTTTGACAACAAAACTTGTGAATACTTTCACCAATTCGAACACTCGTATTAAAGTTTCGATCCCTAATTTAATAAAAAAAAAATTGATTTTTGTTAATTTAAAACTTTTATTTTATATTTATAACTTTAAGATAATTACTATGCATTATTATATTAGGAATTTAAAAAAAAAAGCTTCTTTTTTTTTTTAAATTCCTAATATAATAGTCCCTAACAATATCACAAAAATCTCAAAAGAAGCAAAACAATATAAAAATTGAAAAAAATATATATTTATTTGCGCTGTTATCAATACATGATTTTTTGTTGTTGTTATGTTGGAACAACTTAGTTCATTGCTTTTATGCAACAGTTCTGCAACATTTTATGCAACATATATATATATATATATATATATATATATATATATATATATATATATATATATATATATATATATATATATATATTATTAAATCTATCTGGTTTCACATTTATTGATATTTCTGCCCAAGAAAGTGGCGTAAATGATTTTGAACTAGCAATTGTCCACATTTTTATTATATTCTTTAACGATATCCATTCCAATATGATATTTCCAATATCTACATTTTTATTTTCAAGTTGTTGACATAACATTTCGATGTCAATAAAGGCTTTAATATCATTGTCTAATATGTTTTTATGTTTTTTTAAATTGTTTTCAATAGTGAAGAAGTTGCTATCTGTCCATTCAGCCGTGTTTAGCAAATCGTCCGCCTCGGCAAACACATCCGATACATTTCAACATTGTTTTAAAATACACTTCTTCATAGACGTTGCAACACGAACTCTTTACAATTCCATATAAAAAGCGCTTTGACCAGAAAAAACCGGAGTCTGGATCTTTTTCAAATCTTTCTAAATTCATAACTACATTGGTCGAGTGAAGACTGAACTTCGTGCATTAATATTTTTTTTTCTTGTGTTACCTATAAACAAAAACGTTAACAATATTATTTTCAATATATTGTGAATGTTTTATCGATATAATTGTTTACTTTCTTAAATACTGATATAAATCAAGAAATATTATTATTAAAACAAATTACTATTTATTAAAAAAATACTTGTGTATGTTATCAAATACTATATAATATATACGAAATGTAAATTAATTATTTTAATTTAGTAACTATTTAAAGTTAGTGTATAAATATACGTATTTGAATTTAGTAAACATTGAATGCCTTAATTAAAACATTTTTTAAAAGTCTATTGAAGTATGACTATGAAAAAACTGTGAAAAAAGTGAGAAAGCAATAAAACGAGTTTACAAAATTTGAATTAATTTATTCTTTTAAAACTTTTAACGTTACTTTTTAAAGTAAATTTAAACAGAAAAGGTCGCTAACTTTTAAAGACTTTTAAATAAATAACTCAAAGTGAGAGAGCAACAAAACAATAAGATTCAAATAAATTTTTTCTTTTAAAGTCAATTTAAACTAACGACTTAAACATTTTACTTTCTTTATGAAATGTTAGTCTTTAATCTTTTTGTAAATATTACTTACAAAACATAAACTATTCTATTTTTATTATTTGTTTACATACTGCAAAGATTGAGCTTAATACCTTAGAAAAAATTGCCATTGCTCTACACACATCAAGAACATAGACCGCTGTTGACATAAAATGCTGATCCTGTAATTCTTTATGAAGAACATAGTCTTTGATCTCTGAGCTGGGCTGTAGTCGCTTTCCAAGCTGATGGTATTATAACTGCTAATATGCGCTTTGTGACCATTAAAATTATTCTCCAACGCATTAACCATATGCGCCACCCATCTAGTACCATTAACGCGGATTACACTACACTTGCCTATAAAAATACAAGGAGAAAATGAATTACAATGATGTTCAAAAATTGACGAAAATAAATTGTGAAAAATAGAATTTAGATTTAGTGAAAATGCACTACGTAACACTAAATTAAAAAAAAATTAAGGTATTACTTCAAACTTAATTAATAAAAATTAAAATACCTTGTACAGCATAAACTTTGAATGTGTTACGATAAACTGCGGGTATAATGGTTGAATTTCTATGATACACAAAGAGCTGCTCACAAAATAATAGCAAAATTTGGATCTACTTTGATGTATTGGCAGCATCTTTCAATGCAAGTTACCTACATCCCTATGCCTCCACCCTCGGATGGGGCCTGCTAATAATAGACAAAAGGACTACGAACTTTAATACCGAGACTTGCAAAATATTGTTCCATTATTATGTTAGACAGTTAAAAAGTATGTAACCTAAAAAAATCATCTTCTTTAGACGACAAAAAAAAATTAAACTTAGCTGCACAAATTTTTCTTATAGAATTATTGAATTAATAGAAAATTGTTACCATTAAAAAATCTCTCCAATGCAACGGACGATTTTGGACTGGTATGCGACGATTTTAAAATTATATAAATTTTTCCATTATTTATTAATTTACATTATAAACGGCAGCCATTTGTAATCCAAGTTAATGTTAATAAATTTCCATAGTTATTAAAAAAAAATAATAAAAAGAAAAAAAAAATTTGAGACTCAATTGCAACAAATTGATATTTCCAGTAGCCCTTCACAAGATTTGGGGGGCATTTGCCATCAGGCGACTGCGACTGTACACCACTGATATATATATATATATATATATATATATATATATATATATATATATATATATATATATATATATATATATATATATTGCTGACCACGCAAATGATCTTTTTTTGTTGACAACTTGACCGCGACTTAAATTTAAATGTTTTAATGATTTAAACATTTGAGAAATGTGCTGAAAAAAGAAATGAAAAAAACTAAACAGTTTAGCTTAGTGTTTTTAAGTGTGAAAACTATGAAAAAAATTTTAAAAACTGAAAAAGAAAACAATTTCTCACAAAAAATAAAATATATAAGCTTTAAAATAAAACTCAAAAACTCAAACTCGAGGCGATATTTACTTTTTGTTACATTTTTAACTGCAGTGGAAATAAATTACTTAAAAACTTATCTTTTGAGACGTTTTGTTAAAGTTATGTAAAACGCTTTTACAAATTACTATTAATGATTGTTTGATAAATAAAAAAAATTTATTTAAATTGTTGTTTATTTAAATAATGAAAAATAAATTATTGAAATAAAATAAATATAATATTTTTAAATTGTGTTAACATTTTATTTTGAAAAACTCGCAAACAAAACTTTTTTTTTATAATTATGTAGTCTTTTTAAAATACTAATTTTTAATTTCATTATTAAGTCAAGTTTTTTTAAAAAAAAAAGCTTTTAAACAATTCTTGTAAAAACAGAAACATAAAAAAAATTAAGCAATTAAATCAATTGCAACGGGAAAGATTTTAACTAAACTTATTCATAATTTAAAATATTTGAAAAAAGTAATCTTATTTATAAAAAGACATGGAAAAATAGTTTCAAATGTTTAAATTTATTATAAAAAATACATACATACAAAAAATACAAATACACCTACTAAAAAAAAAATTATTTAATTTACACAAAATGCGTTTATTTAAGCAATTATTATAGTTTTTATTTTATTTAAAGTCTTCGCATAAAATAAAAATGTTAGAAAAAATCAACAGTTAATTTTTCTTATAATGTAATGATTTTTTTATTGCATTTGAATTGTTAAAACATTAACACAGCTGTGGTTAATTTGTAAAGTAAAAAAATTATTAGCATGGTCAGTTACAGAGTGTGATTGCATGCCATTCCTGTTCAAACCTGTGAAATAGGAGATTATCTCAAAAAACATTTACTATGCATTCTTTGTAAAAAAAATTAAGAAAATTTTGAAAAAAGTAGTAATCCCTAGAAAAAAGTAGTAAATATCTATAGTGTTTTAAACAATGTATATGTGTTAATAGAGCAGTAAAATTTAGGTTGAAGTTTTATGAGCAGCTTTTAACTACTTAACTATATCTGAATTATAGATTTGATATGTTACATATAATAACTATTTTATAAAACAATCAGTGTCCAACAAAGAGTTTTAGGAGAATGATAACCTTTCAAAAAACATTATAATAAATAAAAGGGCAACGCTAAAATTAGATTAAAATATTTGCTAATGATATTCTCTAATCAATAATAAAAAATATGATTGACAGCATAAACTTACCAAGCAGCCCGTGGAAAAGTTATTCGTCCATCCCAATTCTCGATATGAATACTAGTATCAACATCACTTGCATGTCTTTTACGGCGCTTGGGGAGTACTCTAGGCCTTTCTTGACTATACAAATGTTATTATAAAATTAGTGACATTATTATACAAAATTTAACACAAGATAAATTATAGTACAAGATATATATAATACAAGATAAATTATTAAGACTTATTTTTATTACATAAATATAAGTAGTATATTTAAGAACACTTGGGGGTGGGAGTTTTTTTCTAATTCTATAAGTGAGTTTTTTTCTTCTAACTTTTAAAACCTAAACTGGTCTTAAAATTAGAAAATACTATCTAACATTTTTTAAAATAATTTTTTTTGTTTGTAACAAGTAAAATTTAACAAACAAGGATTTTTAAAAGCTCAGGGCGGGTGAGAAAGATTTTTTTTCCTGTTTACGAAAAGATTTTTTGTAACAACTCTAACTAAACTATTCCAGACAAAAAAATCAGTTGACAAAGAAACTAAAAACAGTATGACAAAAAAATTGAGCTTTATCAACTTTTTTGTAATTTCATCCCTGTAAATATTGTGACAGTGATTCAAATTTCAGGTGTTATGTTTATTATAAAATATTTAAAGTTGTTTTATTAAATTCCTTGATTCAAAATATGTAATAGTACATATTTTCAGTTTTCCATTGCACACAGAACAGAAACAAAAACCAAAACCAATTTTTTAAACGGCAGATTTTGTCAATTTAAAGCAAAGTTAAAATTGTTCTCCAAAAATAAATATTTGAAATCCATTGGAATCAGATGATGAAACTTTGATGTTATCATGATGATCACCAAATACTAAGGGGTGTTATCACACGGAATCACCAATTATTAAGTATGATTTAACTTTTCTCACATAATAATGATAATAATAATAATAAATAGCAAAAGGTGGACTCATGGTCATGAGGTCATGAGCAAGGTAGGTTATTAAATAGGTCATGAGTAAGGTAGGTTAAATATGTTAACTCTATCTATAAGATGATTCTTATAATAACTTTTTGTATTTTTTGTATTTTTGTAACAAAGAAGATAAGCAACATCCATAGAACAAACAAAATTATCTAAATAAGTTCTTAACAGAAAAAATTAAATAATCCACATAACTATATAAACTAAAACAACATAAAAATAATATAAGTACTATAACAATTTGAATTAAAACATTGTAAAAAATTTAAATAAGATTAGTAAAAATTTAAATAGCTTTAGTAAATGGTATGAACATTAGGAAAAATTTACTTTAGTTTTTAGATGATAATTAACACTAAAGAATTAATTGAAAATTCTTAAACCAATTAAAAATATAAAACTCCTAAATTGATTATTACAGTAGGAATACCTTAAAATGGAATAAAGCCCATATAACTTGTAGTAATTATAATTAATTAATAATTATGTAAATTGTAGGCCTCAATTATAAAAGGGAGGATAACAAATTTGCCTCAATTTCCTAAAAAGTTGATTTTCTTGTCAGGATGTACACCAAACAATTCTCTTCATAGATCAGTCTGTTTATTAGTCTTAAATATCATTGAATTAAAATTTAATAAAAATTTAATCTTGACTTATAATCAAATTTATTCTATGGCACGCGCAATCGTCTACATTATTTTTGGTTGAATGTTCAGAAATTGAACTCGTCCTCTCAAATTTCTAATGTTCAAATTAAGAATAATACCACAAATTCTTCACGTATCTCATGTTTTTTTATCAACAATTTGTAGCACAACAGATAGTTGCTCTGTGTGGTGAGAATTGCTTCTGCAAAGACTGCAAAAACTTTGGCTTCTTTATCTTTTTTATATTTTTTTTAGAAGCGTGTATCATACAATTGCCTAAATTGAGATATTCTTATTTTGAACATTTACTGAATTAAAACAAGCATTTGTCTTTTTCGGATCTAACAAATGCTGTTGCAACCCACTGTTAAAATCTTTCATGAGTTTAAGAAATGAAGGAAAATTACCAATATTTCTAAATTTTCAGTTGTACCACACAGAGGTATATTTTGTTTTCCACAATAGATAACAGCATTCATAACAAATTTCAGAATGTGTGTATTGCATCAAAATTTATCAGCAAGTTATTTACTTAGTTGAGCTTCTAAATCTCTTATTCTTAAGTGTTCATTGATTATACCAATTTATCCAAATAATTTTGCGATAAAATCTATTTTAATGATAATCTAGTTTTCTTCAAACTTATTTCAAAAATCAAAGAGTTAGTTTACAAAAGACCCCTTATCATCTCTTTTAAGATTCATTTAAGATTCATTCGCCCACTTGCTCTGAAATTTTTTGGCAAGTCTGTTGGTGTAACATGCTTTGTGATATATTGAATTTTTATTTCAGTCAACATCTTTTTTGTATTTTTTTCAATAATGCTTATGTTCATTTTAGGCATAATATTTCCAATATCAAAAAAATGAGCTTTCTCAACACATGCCATCATTGTATGGTGTTGTTCAAGTATTTTTTTCATGATCAATGTTCAACTATTTAAGTCATTTTGTACTATCTGTTGATGATTACTAGTCACAATTAAAAATGTTGTTAAATTGTCATGAAAAATTACTTGTTCAAGTATGTGTTCTCATGAAGACATGATGTTTTCACTTTGCATTTGACTGTCTTTTATATATATAAAAAAAAGTCAACTTTGCACATTCATTTGCTAAAGATTTCAATTTTTTTTTAATTTATTATTAATACAACCTTTCTCACCCACTTTTTATTTTTTGATTCATGCCAAACTAAATAATTTAAAGAAATGAAAAAAAGATATACAAAGATATATAAATACAACTTAATACAAAAGTAAATACAACTTAATACAAAAGCTAATAAACACAAAACAGTTAAGAAAAGCATTTTATGAAAAAAATATTTATGTCATATGATACAACATTTTAGAAAAATATTAAAACAAAACTAATCAAAAATAATAATTCAATGCCCACTTTTGCAATTTGTTTTTGTTACAATTGGCAGAACTATTTTATAAAAACTTAATGCAACGCTACTTTTAATGAAAAAATAAGTAAAATTAAACTAAACCCTAATACTAGTAAAATTTTGAAACTTGCCCATTTTTAAAAGAAGGGTAACATTTAGCCTACTTCTCTCCCCCCCCCCCTGACTAGTAGCGAGTCTGATATATATTTTTTTATAGTATGGCTTTTAGAACCTGAATATAACAAGCAGTTAACACCAATAACAATTAGTTTGTGCTTTAATTATAAAATATGATTAAATTATTAGTAAAACAGCATCTTAAAGGTGTGATTGTCTCAATCACACCTTTAAGATGCTGTTTTACTATCACTATCACAGCCCTTATCCTCTCAGGCATTGAATCAACTAATTTTAGGCAATATTCCAGCATTATTTCTTGAGTCCAAACAGTCATGATTGCTTTCTTAAGGGTGTTTTTGGAACTAGGATTCTTCTTAGCAATTTTCCACTTCATCATCATCCGTAATTCTATTGGATTAAGGTCCGAGCTAGAGCCAGGCCAAGGTCCTAAGACATCAATGTGTTGACCCATTAGCCACTGGGTAACTGCTCCAGTACGGTGGCATATAAAGTTTTATAATCTCGATTTCAAAACTTTATATAGTTGTCTATAAAAAAAATACCTTTGCCTTAGAGCCAGTAAGATTTGAAAACCACAGCTTTGTACCTTGTTGTCATGATCTTTTAGCATGGTGTAAAGAATATTTTCAGGTTTTAGGCACAATGCATTGTATTAAATGTTTCTTTTAACAATAGGTTTAATATCATCAAAGGGGAGATATTACCAATAAGCCACTTAAATTCTAGTATTACCAATAAGCCACTTATTAGTGTATTGGTAGCAGTAGAAGAGTATTGGTAGCAGTATTATCAAGAAGAACAGCTTGTACACTTTTCTAACAATTAAGTTCTTGTAAAACACTGAACGTTACAGTAGCAAGATCTAAGCCTGTAGCACCAGAAAGAGGAATCGTCCTATGAGTCAAATAATTTCCACTCGATTTTCCATCTCCATAAGTAAATGTGAGATGATGTTCAGGTTTAATGCATTTCTTTAGTACTTCTACTTGAGTTGAGTTTATTATTTTACTTGTTTTTAGTTATTTGATTGAGCTTACCATCAACCCTGCAACAAATTAAATGTTTTTTTTGTTCTGAGTCCACATCTTCACTAATGACTTTTAGTTTTGACTAGGCCCTATCTAATTTGCATTTGTCAATCAAAATATTTTTTATATCAACATCGTTTTTCAGGAGATGTTTAATGGAATGTAGCAAAACATTAGCTGATTCATCTACTACAAACATTTATGTATTAATAAAATATTTAACTCCATATTGGATAAACCACTTGTTTCTTCAATTAACATGTGATATGAGGGATTCATCCTCATCTACTAGCTTATAAGATATTTTTTGTCGATCTTTACCAAGTCTTTGAATCCTTTTGACAGATAATCTATCAATGGAAGAAAGTTCATATGCACCTTTTGGATCAATTTTTTTCCTCTGATCACAAAGATGAGCTCTGTCTTCAAGAGGTACTTTATTACTTTGACAGCAAAGGCATACAATATGTTCTTCAATGCAATTTTTTTAATGAATAGGAACAAGCAGAAATATCAAAAAGTTTGTCCTAAAAAAAGCTAATAGAAAAAAAGCTTTTCCATGCTTGCGATTATCCTAAAGAGATCTTTAAATTTCCTATTAACAGATTTGTCAGTTGCAAGAAGTAAATCCACATTTTCGTAGACTGATATTAAAGAATAACACATAGAGTCATAGGCGAAGGTGTAACTTTTTAGTGGGGGCTAAAGTACCAAATAACCCTAAAATATCAAAACTTACTATTAAAAACCTGCTTTGTAAAAAATAATTCCTTTTAAAAAAATATGGGGCCATGGACCCTCAGGAATTGAATAAAACCATTAGTTCCTTCGACTGAATTAAGGAAAACCATTAGTTTCGAAAAGTTTTATATTTTAATCTACTTCATAAGTTGCAATACAAAACTTATGTTATATTAAACAGGTAAAAACATTACTCTAAATGTAATAATCATAAGTATTTACCTTTGATATTAAACGATTTCTTTAAATTGCAATTTTAATTTTGAACTAACTTTTAAATACTTTATATTTAATTTTAAAACCAACTTTTAAATACAAACAAGAACTTTTAAATAAAAACTTGCAAAATTTAAATGCGTGTAAACGATTTAGCAAAAATTTATTGGCTTCTTAAAACAATTGCGCTTTTTAAAAAATCGTTAATTGGGTACTTTATAAATTTGAGATATTTTAAAACTGCTGCAGGGAGCTTCAGTACATACATCAACTTTCTGACCCTCGGAATCAGGGTCGGCATTCAGGAACACCAACCTAAAGGTGTTGAAAAATTTTGATATCATCAAATTGTTTTTCTTGTCATTTGTATAAATAAATTAAAATATGTTAAATTTTTTTAAATGATGATTCCTTTTATTTATTTTTTTATATTGAATAATTAAATTTAATATTACATTTTTATAAAATTTTGATATAAAAAAATTGTTTTTCTTGACATTTGTATAAATGAATTAAAATATGTTAAATATGTATGTAAAATAATCATTTTAAAATTTTGCAACTAAAAATGATTTTTAATTTTAAAAAAATTAGTAAGTAACAAATAAAAAAACTACATTAATTTATCTACTTAATTAATTAAAAGTTTATTATTTTATTAGCGATTTTGTTGTGAAAGCAAAGATTATTCTTCCAAACACCATTTGTTAAAATTATATCGATGTATATACAATTTATAAAAAATAATAATTGCGCTCAACTTGCATCATAAAAAAAGTTTAACTTATGTTTTGTGCAAATTTTTGATGCAGCCGCTTATTTTAACACATTTATTTTTTAAGAATAAATAAAGTTAAAACATTGAACAATATTTAGTAATATTTTAAAGTAATTTGACAGTCAAGTTTAACCCAAGCATTTACTTTAAATTTAATAAATTTAAATATATTTTTTTCAATCAGAATTAATATATATATATATATATATATATATATATATATATATATATATATATATATATATATATATATATATATATATATATATATATATATATATATATATATATACAACACTCGGCAATGCCGACCTGAAAGTGTTTAAGGTTGTAAAAATTTTCAAACTTTGTTTCTATGTTTTATGGGCAGACCTTTGTATTAAATAATTTTTGCCGACCTCAAAAGGATTGAGGTCGGCAAATTATTGTTGACCTCATTTTTCCTAATTCTGAGGGTTGTATAAATATACAGCGCTCAATATAGCAGCTGATCGGCTACTTTTAAAAAAATTGCTGTTTTGATCTTTTAGAATTAAATCTGGCCAATCAAATTTGATCAACCCTAATTGCTGGTCAAACTTTATTAATAATTTTTTTTTTTTTTTTAATTATTCACCTCCCCAAGGCCCAAGGGGGTCACTACAGTCGAGGAGGCTACTCATTTTTTTTGTTTTTTTTTTGTTTTTATTTTTTGATTTAAATCGTAGTACAACCCTCTCTTAACTCTTTAACTCCGAAACACGAAACTTGACAAACAAGGCCGCTGCGCGGAGAAATTAAGTTGAGCGCGGTACTTCCAGAGACATGGCGGGAGTCGAACTCCGAACCTCTCGCTTACAAAGCGAGCACTCTTACCACTACACCACTACCGCATTTAATAGAAAAACCTATGAAATACAGAAAGTTGAAAATATTTAGTTAACATCAAAATTATATTAAAAAGAGTTATATTTTAAATTTAATTCATTTTAATTTTATAACAAACAACTTATTTAAATTCTAAATAAAATATTTATTATATATATTCCTTTTATGTTTCTTTTATGCTCCATTTAATAGCTTCGTATTAAAAAAAATAATTGTTAATTATAAACAATTATATTTTCTGTTACTAAATATTTTGATAAAATAATTAGCTTAATAGAGATTAAGCTTTTAAAGTTTTTAACTTTATTTGAGTTTTTTTCATTAGTAAATAGCGCCTATATCAAACTTAATTGTCATTCAAACTTTTGTAACAAACTTGTTTACATAATCGTCATTCAAAAGTTAATGTGGTTTTTTATAAAGTTAATTACTTCTTTTATCTAACCGTTTAGAGAATAGTTTAAAAGTTAAAAAATGATAAAGATCTGCTAATGGAAATCACTCAAGGCGTACGTAATGCGTACGTAAATTGCCGGCAGCTTAGCGCTTTAAAACAAGACCTGATATATATATATATATATATATATATATATATATATATACATATATATATATATATACATATATATTCATATATATATATATATATATATGTATATGTATATGTATATGTATATATATATATATATATATATATATATATATATATATATATATATATATATATATATATATATATATATATATATATATATGTATATATTTATATATTTATATATATATATATATATATATATATATATATATATATATATATATATATATATATATATATATATATATACATACATATATATATATATATATATATATATATATATATATATATATATATATACATATATATATATATATATATATATATATATATATATATATATATATATATATATATATATATATATATATATATACATATATACATAAATTAGTAAAACCACTTATCTAATTTTTAGTTGTCTTCAACAGAATGTTTCACCATCAGTAGGTTCATCAGAAAGTTTCATGATGAACCTACTGATGCAGTTTTCTCTGTTTTACGAGCACTTTTGCACTCTTGCAGTTTTGCCCTTGCCCACATGCCTGCCAATACAGCTGGCACTTTTTTAAGCGCTTGCCAAAAAATTTCAAGTATGTTTTTAAATTGCAACAAATCTTTTTTTTTTAATCAAATTCTAATTAAACAAATATTTTTTTAAATCGTGTATGCCAGACAAATAATTACTGTCTGGCCAGCGCTTTTTCATACACTGGCAGTAAATTTCAAACGGAGAAGACTGCTGATGGTGAAACATGCTGTTGAAGATAACTAAAAATGATTTTACTAATTTATTATTGGTCTGTTCTTTGAAAACATTGAGCACTCTATTTGTAGAATACAATATCATTATATATATATATATATATATATATATATATATATATATATATATATATATATATATATATATATATATATATATATATATTTATTTATTTATTTATTTATAACTAGCTATTGTAAATGAAAACCTTTCACATAGCCTGGCTGGTTTTCATTTACCTACAAAATGGTTTTTTATTTAATTATTTTACCTTATTTAAAAAATTATACCCCTTCCAATAAAAAAAAAAAATTTGATCAAAAAATCAAAACAATTTCAAATAACATGAAAATATATAACTTAATTTTACTTATATATTATTTACTATAAAAATCATATATAATAAAAATAATTAAAAAAATTACAAATAAGTAATAATTTTATTTAAAAAAATTTAATTTTTTTACTTTTAGTATGATTTTGTTTTTTCAAATAATGTAGTTTTCAAACTATTTTTTTTTTTTATACTAACTATGCAATATAGTTGTGCTTATTATTTTTTTTTATTTTACATCTTCATTCAAAAAATGCCACCTTAGAAGTGAGAATTTCTGGGAGATTGTTAATATAAATTAAAAAAAGTATAGGGCCAAGTCACCATTAACAACAATATCAGCTGATGGATAAAGAGAAAGAGCTTGGTCCACTTGATCAGAAATAACATCCAAAAGGGTATAGTCTTAAGATGCAGGAGAGAGATATAGTACAAAGAGAAAGGTGATTAAGTGAAGTGGTGCTAAACGAAAGCAAATAAAAGTATAGTTTGTGGAATCAAACTTAGTTTCTGGACAAATGGGTAAATTCTTAAGAATGTAGATGTCAAGGCCAAGCATGTGATTATTGGAGTCTTTACAAATTAAAGGAAGATAACCATCAACATTAAGGTTATAAAGATGAGACAGTCGAACTAAAATTAGTCTCACTATGAGCAAATAGATCAGGTGAACTTTGCAAGAGATTAGACTCAACAGAAAAAAAGTTACTTCAAAGACCACGAATACTAGTGAATGATAGATTTAGAGAACTTGGTGATGACAATGGTATTTTGTGTCTTATAGTTTTTGATATTTTAGTCATTTTTAAATTGGTTGAAGAACTAGATTCAAAGCACCGATAGTACTGTTATTCTCAGTTTACTAAATCTTGTATGATTTCTCAGATGTTAGGTTCTAAAGACTTTTGGTTAGTTTTCAACAGTATCATTACCTAAAGTAAGTCTAACATTCAATCTCTAATTCATGGGTCTGATCTTTTTACTTCTCCCCAGGATAAAGCAAAGAAATCTTACTCTAATTTGACTCTTGAATATAATGGCCATACTCTTCCTGCAAGTTAAACAGATTAATCAAGTTGTTAAACTTCCAAACCACTCTAGCTTCCAATGCTAAAGTTAAATCTTAATTAAAAACTTCTACAGTTTATGCTCCAGACAAGATTTCCATCATAGTCTTAACAAATTGTTTAAAACTTTTTAACAATTTTTGCTAAACTTTTAAAAGTACTAAACAAGTGGTTCCAATTTTTTAAAACACTAGAAAACACTTTGACCTCTCCAACTATCCTATGAATAGTCTTCACTCTGTTATAGATTTAAATACTGGATTTAAAATTCACAATTTTTGTTAGACAACAAAACTCATTTATTTACTGCAAAAACTTATTGCAATAATGTTGGCATTCCTATATTGATAAATAACAACCCTTTTACTCTCAGACAAAGTTTTATAGCACATTGTAAATGTAATTAAACCTGCTTTATCAGCCAAGCTTAAGCCACTCTCCCTTTGTTGTAAGATTGCATTTCGTTCTTTTTTCTACAAATATCATGGTCAATTTTCGTTCTTTTTTCTACAAATATCATGGCTTCTTATTTAACAATTTGCATCCTTTTACTGTATCTGTCCCTTTATGCTATAGAAACTTTTATTAATACAGTTTTTTTCAATTCACATCAAAAAAACCTTTTAACTCTTACCTATCTTCATGTTTTCCTTTTTTATACAACTTAAAACTTTTTAAGTCTTCAGTTAACCGTCTCCTAGTATTTTAACTTATTCTCTATTTAAAGTAACTTATAACTTAATAGTGGTTGCTTGCTATCTTGTTGGAAGTAAATAAGAGTTTAAAAATATATAAATATATGCCAGTATTTAATAAATAGTAAATGTAAGCATAATGTTATAATACATAATGTGTTATAAAATTTTTTCTAGGCCCAGCTATCAACTCTTGCTAAATTTTATAATTTTGCCGGGGCCGGGTTCACAAAAAGTCTCATCTTTAGTTGGCGCCGGGTCCCAGTGACTTAGTTGTTTAGTCATAAAATCAGAAACACAAGTAAAACCCATGCAATGAGTCAAGATCTAGCATTCAACATCTTAAACTGAAACAATGTATTATAAATACATCTAGTCTAATAGATAAAGAAAAGGGTGCAAAGCTGGTCAACATTTTGAAGTTTCCTTATATTATACATATTACATAGACAACCCATTTATATATGATCACACTTAACTTACCTACTGACATTTACACTTACGTTTGTACATAACATTATATAAAAGGAGTTTTTACATTTGCATTATTTTAAATTACATATTGTTATTAATTTATATATGCTATTCTTGAGTCCTTAATAAAAAGGAAGGGGGAAACATTTATTAATTTTTGGAAATTTTTCCCACCCACCCCAAGCTTATTAAGATCCCCCCCCCTCCCTTTATTAATTTTTACTTGTTATCATTAAAATAAAATAAAAATCAATGGAAATAGCCTTAAAAATTAGAAAATAATTATTTCAGTCACTGATAAAAAAAAATTTCAGTGTAAACAGGCTTTAAAAATTACTGACCAAATAAATCTTGCTTTATTAAAAATGAGCTTTTAATTTTTTTTTCACTTAAGTATTACAAAAAAACACTAAAGTTAAGTCACCCAATAATATTTTACTCAATTAAAAAAGATATTGTAGATCATTATGATATATGTTTATACTCTATAGTATATTAGCTATTAAATAATAGAATTCAAAAAAATATATTAATTTTCATTAATGAAAAAACCTTTCAAAAAAAAACAGCAGATGAAAAATCACATGACCAAAGAAGTAATTTTATTAGATAAGGTCATATTTTCTGAAAATCATATATACATATATATATATATATACATATATATACATATATATATATATATATATATATATATATATATATATATATATATATAAATATATATATATATATATATATATATATATACATATATATATATATATATATATATATATATATATATATATATATATATATATATATATATATATATATATATATATATATATATATATATATATATATATATATATATATATACTCTTGCATGGTAGTTGAAAAGAGTTTCCCATAAACTGTAGTTTTAAAGAACGCGTTAATAAACCAGACCAGAAAAAGTTTAAAAACTTAAATTTTTTTTTTTTTTTCAAATGATAGACTGCCTGCCCAAACCAAAACCTCAGTCGTTGTAGCAGCACTCCCTTGCGAGTCAGGCTATTTGTCAGTCGATGTAGCAGCACTCTGTTGCGAGTCAGGCTATTTGTCAGTCGATGTAGCAGCACTTCGTTGCGAGTCAGGCTATTTGTCAGTCGATGTAGCAGCACTCCATTGGGAGTCAGGCTATAAGATAGTCGATGTAGCAACATTTACGCATGTTTTAAAATTTTTTTTTAATAAAATAAAAATAAAAACATCACTAATAAAAAAAAACTTTCTAGTCGTTATAATTGCGGTTTTTTAAAAAATTTTTAAAAATCAATAAAATTTAATGTACTTCTGCATTAATTTAATTGCTTTGACATTTTGACGACAATCAAATACAGCTTAAGAGACAAGGTAATTAAAATTGTAGTCGTAAGAGACTTTTTTTACATTAAAACGCTCTTTCGACTACACTATATGGATATATATATATATATATATATATATATATATATATATACATATATATATATATACATATATATACAAATATATATATAAATATATATATATATTGTTTTAAATAAAAAAGTGCTTAACGCATTAGCTTAACGCGATATTGAGGTCATAAAATTATCTTTATTTTTTTTTATAGACGTTAAGTGTTTTAACTACCGCAATAAATAAATAACCGCTAACTAGTTAAATTTAATTAACTCAAATAACTATAAACGTTTTAAATATAAATTTATTATGAAAAGTTTGTTATGTTTTCAATTATTATTTTAATATTAATTTTAGTTTAATATTATTTAGTAAAATAATATATATATATATATATATATATATATATATATATATATATATATATATATATATATATATATATATATATATATATATATATATATATTTCAGAAATTTGTTTTTGAATAATTATTGTTTATAAATCGTTATTGAATAAAAAATATTGATTTTTTTATTTTTAAATATTTCTGGGGTAAACAAAAAATATTAACATTGATAAACAAAAACCCTTGCTAATTATTTAAACAGTGATTTTGTTTTGACTAGCAAAGAATAATTTAGGTTTTTAAGTAAAAAAACTTTTTTACAATATATATATATATATATATATATATATATATATATATATATATATATATATATATATATATATATATATATATATATATATATATATATATATATATATATATATATATATATATATATATATATATATATATATATATATATATATATAACTGTAAAAAAGTTACCATTTTAATTTTGATAATGTAAATATATTAATATAATAAATAATAAATACCATGCAAATTTAATATCAGACTTCGAATGCTCAAAAAAATAAACAATCTATCAAGATTGTTTACTTAATTAGGCATTTGTATATTAAATATTAATTAAGTCATACATTGTTTGTTAATTATATCAAAAAAATATATATTGCTAGTATGCCCTTATTTAAAAAAATGCCCTATACTGAACTAATGTCAAGGAAAATTCAAAAATTTTCATATAGCACTATATAAGAACACTTGCAAAATTAATAATAAAATAAAAAAAGAATAAATATGAGGTAATCTTTGATAAGAACAAATTTAATTTATTTATTGAACTATATCTTTATTTTTATTTATATACCAACTTTTTTATTTATATAAACAAAGAGTTTAAAGCCGTGCTTAGAACATATCACTTGCTGGCTGACAGTTCTAGCAAGTGGCTAAAAGCTGAACAACTTGGCCAACTAGCTGATACTGGCTGACCAACAAAGTTGCTGGCTTCTGGCTGCGCAAATTGCTCTGAATTATAATTAGTATCGTTTTCGAAATTTAAGTTTAAATTATTTTTTTTCAATTAAAGTTAAAAATCAAATAAGACTGATATTGTCATGAATAAAGATAGTCATGTTCATATTGGAAGAACTTAAATTGCTTCTTCTTGAGTTCAAAATCAATCCAGTTAATGAAAACATGGATTCCACTGATACACTCGAGGTTGGTATGCTAAAATACTCTTTTGCAAGCACTGCTAAGTGTGGATACTTTGCATGATGATTTCGCCAAAACAATAAACAATCCAGTTCTTCATCTGTCGTAAGTATATGAGATATAAATTGCTCTACTTCCGAATCAATTTGATAATTTTTTTCTGCAGAAGTAACACTTTTCTTCATCTCTTGAAGTAGTTGTCGCTTAGCACTAGGACCTGATTTTGAATCTTTATCATTTTCTGACTCTGATATAACTAAAACCAGATAAATCAATTTAATAAAAACCGAAATAAATAATAAACAAATGATACTTGAAGAACTCAATAATTTAATAAAATAATAACTACTGATACTGATTAAATAACTATTCTGTTTTCCACAATTAATATAAAAAAATTAATTTTTAATAAAATTTATTTGTGTTTCAGTAACTTTTTCCAAAACAAAAACTTATTTTATTGATATTATTAGTTGTATAGACATAATACCTTGAATTAAATCTAATTGGGTCACTTTTATGTTTAATGCATTCTCCAACAAACTTTCCTTTATTTCATCTGTTGTATATAAAATTTTTGTGGCTGGATCTAAAAAACAGCATAGTTTTGCAGAAGTTGATAACTTAAGTCTTTGGTCAATTTTTTTAGAGCAACATTCCTTTAGCTTTTTTATTTCATTCAAATCACAAGAATTAATTGAAAGTAGTTTTAGTATTTTGTGTTTAACTAATGGCAAAATAGAAAGCGAATTTCCAGCACTGACCACACAGGTTAATGATTCAAATGGTTTTAAAAATTTAACCAATTCTGAAATCAAGGCTTGTTCTTCATTATCTAAACAAAGGTCTTGTCTACCACATTTCTTGAGTAAAATTTCTACAGGATCTAATAATTGGTTAATTGATTCTATCATAAAGAGAGCACTGTTCCATCTTGTGCGTATTTGCTGTTTCAGACTTCTATGGTGTCTTTTTATAAAATTATCATCAAATTTTTCTTTACAAGCAATATCTAAATTATTTGCATCAATCATGTTTGCTTCATCATAAATTTGAATGGGAAATTGCTGCTCTAAATCATCAATGTCTTTTACTTCAGTTCAGCCTAAAAGTTTAGATGTTTTCATCGTATTCGCTGCACCGTCGTGTACAGTATGTAGCCTCATATCTCTACAACGCCTCTGAAAAAATTCTTGAACCATGTCTTTGATAAAATTATGACAACTTTTACCTGTATGACTTTCTAAAGGCAAACAAGCCAAGGTAAAAAATTTTTTATGCCAGTTTTCATTAATAATGGAACACTTCAGACCCATATAATTAATTTTTTTGTGCTTGTCAGTCCAACCATCAAATAATATTGTTGCTGCAATATCTTTTAAACTTTCCAATATTGATCGCCTTAAAGATTTGTACATATCAGGTAATGCTACTTGACTCACAGCAGAACCTGTGGGAAGTTTTAACCCAATGTTTTTTTCAAAAAACTTTTTAAACCTTTCATTATCAACATGAGAAAATGGTAGCAGATCTGTAGAAAACCAAAGGACAAGATCACGACTTATATCATATTTTGATGAACTAGCTATAGAGCTACTGCACCATCTACGTAAAATTTGATCATTTTTCACTTCAACGGCCGGTTTGTCTGTTACTACTTTGTGAACAAGAAATAGATGATTTTTCAAATTACTGCTTGATGTGGAAATCTTAACCTTGTGAATTTTCGATAAATGGCCTGCACCTGAGGACTCAAATTTTTTTTTTTCTATCAAAAAACATTCGCTACAGTAATAATGTTCATCGCCGATAACTTTACAATTTTGTGTCAATATTTGACCATAGTATTTCCATACTAATGATCAATCTATGGTTGTTTTTTTAAATGAGCTGCACAGTTTGATGTTCAAGTATTTTAAAGAACTGTTATGTGAAATTCGAGATTCTTCTTGATCCATTACTAAGTAATAGTAAAACTCTGTTTGTGTTTAATTCGGCTAATTTAAGTTGAAAAATGTTAGAGCGATAAAAAATCATTATAAGCCAAGAATATTTAAAATATGAAACAAGTGGCGGCCGTTGATGTACTTATATAAAGGAGGAGTGTGTCGTTACTATTTCATCTTAGAGAAAATTTAAATAGCAAATCAAAAAGCTGCACACACAAAAAAAGATTCTCCAAATATCTTGCTGCTTTTAAGTTATACAAGCGAACTTTGGGTTATTAAACTCTTCTTTTTTTTCTTCCATCCAACAATAGTGACTTTGAAATCGGCTGCAGCTGAATATATTGTTCGATTGGCGGCTTAGTAGTTGCTAATATCGCAAAAGTGGCGGCTGTAAAAAGTAGGTACAAGTGGCGGCGGCTTTTCGCTAATAGCGGCGGCTTTGACCTCTATACCAACTTAAATAAAATATAGTAAGATGTTAAAATATTTTAACATGAATTGTGTCATTTACAAACCGTAGGGCAGCTGTCCTTAGGGCACCATTGGTTTTGGGTAATATTTTATTTTCATGAAGATCACATAACTTACATTTGATTTTAATAACGTAAGTCTTCTCTTTTTCTGTGATAGTTTTAATTAGAAAAGCATCAGTAAAGTACCAGGATTCAAAATTTTTTAAAGTAAATCTTTTGTCCTTCAAAATACAATCCATATTCGAACTTTAAACAATTTGGAGAGAATAGAAATATACTAAGTTTTTATAAACTAGTTTGTCTTATTTTATACAGAAAAATAAATAGTCATTAGTAAAAAATAGAGACTGTCATTAAACTAAAATGTGCCTTAGTATTTATTTAACGGAGTCTGTAATATGCGCGTGCATAATGAAACCTCCATTATATAAATATATTCAACGTAATATTAGTGTCATCAGCGGATGTTATAGTCTACCTGTGATTTCTTTACCTTATAATATAACTTGATTTATGAAAAAAAAAACTTATTAAATCGCACGCAGAAGAAATTTAACAAATTCTCTTCATTCAAAAATTGCAAGTAACAGGTAAATTTTTTTTTTCTGTGCCGCCCCCTCCCCCACATAACTTAAAAGTAAAGGTACCTTTAACTAATAAAAAAAGCAAAGAGTAATGATTAATGAAATAACTTTTAGTACAATACAAATAGATTGTTTATTAATTGGCACAATTTTTTTAATATCTCGAAAAAATGACATTTTTTGAGATATTAAAAATTGTCAAAAATCAAAATTTTTTTGCAAATGTTTTTTAATATGAATTAAGTAAAAAACTCTTAAAAATTCTATATTACAAATAACATTTATATTCTGTATTAATAAATTTGGAATATAGATTTTTTTAAAGTTTTTTACTGAAAACTTTTAAAAATTACTACTTTTTATTAAAAACATTTGCAAAAAATTTGTAGTTTAAGGATTGACGAACAATTTTTCATGTTACTAAATTTGAATAAAAAGTTTAGCGTAAAATTGTTATAAAAAAGTAAGATATATCGCGATGACAAGTTACTACAATTATCTTTAACGTAACTTTTTTTTTATAATAAATATTTTTACATTTCGTTATTCAAAAGTTAATGTGGTTTTTTTAAAAATTAATTACTTCTTTTATGTTTCCGCTAATTTAAAAGTTAAAAAATGATAAAAAGTAGCTTACCAAAACAGCTCTATGCGTACGTAAAAATCGCTTAAGGGATACGTAAATCGCTCTAGGCGTAACGCTTTAAAACAAGGCCTATATATATATATATATATATACATATATATATATATATATATATATATATATATATATATATATATATATATATATATATATATATATATATATATATATATATATATATATATATATATATATACACATATATACACATATATATATACATATATACATATATATATATATGTATATATATGTATATATATATATATATATACATATATATATATAAATATATATATATACATATATATATATATATATATATATATATATATATATATATATATATATATATATATATATATATATATATATATATATATATATATAACCCTTAGAATTAAGTCGACATTGCTGAATGCAGTTAGGTCGGCCGACCTAACTGCATTCATTTGAGGTTGGCAAAAAATTACAGACCTGATTTTTCTTAATTCTTAGGATTGTATACATATATATGATACAAACTGTATGTGGTCGTCATCGGGTTGTCAAAAAACCTCAAACACTTTAAGGTAGGGGTGTCCTGGATAAGCTATCCGGCCGGATATCCGGGCCGGATATCAGTATTATTTGATATCCGTTATCTGGCCGAATAATAAGATTATCCGGTTTTGGATAAACCGGATATTTCAAGTTGATGTTATTTAGAAATTTAAAAATTTAATAAACCAAGAAATGTTATATTTTCAAATAATCTAATGTTAATGGTTTCTATTCAGTATTGTAATCATTATTAATAATAATTTATTATTCATATACTATTAAAATTAAACGCAACAAATACATCAGTTTATCACTCATTTATAAATTTATTTCCCTTATGATGAATAAATAGTAACATTTCTCCAAGTTAAGGTAACAGCCTTGATCGCTTTTTCTTGTAAATATTTCCATATTTGGAAATCAATCCCTCCAAAATACAGAGGATGCTTGAGGTGCTAATAATTTAAGAAATGGAAACTTCTCTTCGTGTTTCCAATAACTAAAAAAGTCTTCTTTTTTTTCTATGATCGAGTGATTAAAGAAAAAATCAACTTCTTGAGCAGCTTTTACAAGGGAGACTTGATCAGAATTTATTTCACCATTTTGTCCTGTAGTATAAAAGAATTTAAATACTAAAGATAATTTATTTATTTATAAATTTTCATTCAATAACAAGTATATAATACTTAAATTAGCAAACCCACAACATGCAGAATATAGCTATTATTAAAAAAATAATATAATTTTTCTGTTTATCAAAAATGTTTTTAAAATTATTAAAAACTTTTTTAATAAACAGAAAGAGATTTTCTTACCTAAAATTCCTTCATATTCTGCAAGTTCAAAAAAGCAGGAGTTAAAGTCATTCTCTTTTTTTTTTTTTTTTTTGGATTTTGGCGTTAAATGATTGGAGATAATAGTGGTGAAGCTGGTAGCTCTATTAACAACAACTGATAAAAGTCCAGTTATATTTCTTTGATTTTTGTCTGCTGGCCAGATTTACTACACCCCCTGCTTATCTGTTTTCCACATGGAATGCAAATAGCTATAGAATCACAGTTATCACTAATTTTTAAAATTTTCCAAATAAAACTCGCCATTTTGAAGGGTTATTACGGTAACTTTTGTCTTAATGTAATATTTATCTTACATTATCCGTATCCGGCTGGATAATTGTTAAATATCTGGGTATCCCAAATCCGGCCGGATAATTAAAAAATGCTATCCGGGACACCCCTACTTTAAGGTTGGCAGTAAGTTCAACCTTAATTCCAAAGGGTTGATATATATATATATATATATATATATATATATATATATATATATTCACCTCACACATATATATATATATATATGTGTAAGGTGAATAAATAAAATTTCTAAAATATATATAAATATCAAGTTGAAATTGTAAAATACAAATTACTGCTCATATGAGTCGTCATTCTCAGTTAATTTATTGACGTGGTCTAACGCAATCTTCTCAAGAGCAGATGAATAAACAAGGTCTTCAGTTCCTATATGCAATTTTCTTAGTTCATTGTGTGCTGACAAACATTCTTTTACAGAAAATTCTTCATGGCCAATGGTAAAATTAAGAAGCGCATAGATTGTTATAATCAGACATTCAAAATTTATATTTACTCTTCTAAACATTGCACTAAATAAGAATATAAACAAACATATATAAACATACACATGACTATATATATATATATATATATATATATATATATATATATATATATATATATATATATATATATATATATATATATATATATATATATATATATATATATATATATATATATATATATATATATATATATATACATATATATATATATATATATATATATATATATATATATAATATATATATATAAATATATATATATATATATATATATATATATATATATATATATATATATATATAAATGTTGTTCTCTTTTACTCTCTCTCTATAAATAAATAAATAAATAAAGTTTTTATGTAAAAAGACGCTCTTTTTATATTAAAAATTTTTATGTAAAAAAAACGTTTTTTTTAGATAATACTTGCTCAAACTCTCATTACATTGAATGAGGGTTTGAGCAGGTATTTTTCCATACATTGTATATACAGAAGCCTCACGCAGCTCCTTTTTTTCCATGACAACAAGGCCAAGTATGCAAATATATATGTATATATATACATATATGGGGCTGTTCAAATAATACGTGACAGTCTTAGGGGGGGAGGGAGTATTAGAAAGTGTCACTAAATGTCACATGGGGGAGGGGGTGGTTTGCCTCAGTGTGACGTGACAAAAAACATTTTAAATTAAATTGTTTATCATGCGTAATTAAATTAGTTTATAATGCAAACTCGGAGGTATTTATATATAATACTGATTTCGAGAAAAATTATATGCAACGACTTCACGAAAAGCGAGCGTTTTTTGTTTAACTTTCATTTAACACAAATTTTTGTTTTTGTTAAATGATTTGATTTGATTAATTTATATTTCCTCCGTACAAAATTATTTTTGTGGAAATTGTACGCATAAAAAGAAACTCTAATCCTACGAACATAGAACTAGATAGTGGGCAAGTATCTAAAAATGATGTGACATTTCTTTCCCAGGATGAAGTGACATTTCTTTCCCAGGATGATGAAGCAAGAGTGCCAATTGGATTGACAGCTGCAAACAAACAAGCACCAATCATGATGCATATGGAGTACAAGGTGACTTTAGCTGATCATGATTTTGTAATTGCTCCTCAACACAAACTTATTCCTTCAGTAATTGCAGCCATAGAAATCAAAAAAGATTGCATTGAAAAACAAGCAGTCACGTACTCTGGCCCAACATACATAGCAATCAGAAGTGCAAACATGATTCATCAACATCACTTAGTCACTTAGAAGACATTAATAGAATCAACCATCTTCCTGCATTTAAAAGCAGCTTATTTACTGAAAATGAAGTTAGCAAACCAGTCATGATTAAAACTGTTGATGGTGGGCCAGACGAAAATCCAAGATATGAAAAAACAATTCATTGTGCCAAGACTTATTTCAAAGAGCATGACCTTGATGAAATGTTTGTGGCAACTAATGCTCCTGGCAGAAGTGCCTTTAACAGGGTAGAGAGAAGAATGGCTCCGCTAAGCCATGACCTTGCAGGAATTATACTTCCATTTAATCATTTTGGAAGCCATCTTAATTCAAGAGGAGAAACTACAGACAAACTTATGGAGAAGGCAAATTTTGCCAAAGCTGGCGAAGTTCTCGCACAAATTTGGTCCAGCACAGTCTTTGATGGATTTGAAACTATTGCAGAGTACAGAGAACCAAACAGTGAAAATCGTGTACAATTAAAGCAGCTTGGAGCAGAATGGGATGCCAAACATGTCAAAGAAAGTCAATACTTGCTTCAAATTGTAAAATGTAATGATCAAAACTGCTGTGGTCATCGTCGCAGCTCACTGTTCCATCTTATTCCAACTGGTTTTCTTCCTCCACCAATTTCTTTGTTCCAAGGAGAAAATGGCCTTGAGTGCAATAATACAAAGAATAACTTTGCAAGCCTCTTTTTAAACTTATCACTAAGCAAAACAATTTTTCCAAAGACAATTACAAAAAAATTTCCCAAAGGATTGCCATACGACTATTCATGTCCGAGCATTCAAAGTTTCTTACCAAAAAGAATTTGTACCAATTGTAGTCTATATTTTGCCACTATCAAATCAATGAAACAGCACAAAACAGTTTGCTCAAGTATCGGATTATCGAATGAGATTCAAAAAGTTAAACATCATCGCCTAGTTGCTCAACGTCTATCTGAACTCATGTGTGTCTTTTTAAATTCAGACAAAGAAACAATTGAATGGCATGATCAGGACGATGTTAATACCTCTGATCTCAACTGGCCTTCAATAATTATTGAAGAGCATGGAACTCCAATACTTGAAGGTCAAAATCCAATTTGGCAACAAATTTAGGACATGTTTCTTAAACAGAAACATGTCAATTGTATTTTTTTTTAATAGGAACTGTTACAATTAAATAGACACTTGTGAAAATTCTAAACTTTTATCTTTGTCACGTCACACAGGGGTGGGGGTGGGGGAGTTTTTAAAAATGCCACAAAGTGTCACATAGGGGAGGGGAGGGTCTCTAAAAATGCCTAAAAAAATGTCACGTATTATTTGAACAGCCCCATATATGCATATATATATATATATATATATATATATATATATATATATATATATATATATATATATATATATATATATATATATATATATATATATATATTTATATATATATACATATATATATATATATATATATATATATATATATATATATATATATATATATATATATGTATGTATAAACCTCAAAGTGGGGTGGGATACCATCCCGCCAATTTTTTATAAAGTATAAACTATCCCGCCCCCTTTTTACAAATTTCTATATGTAACAATGATTAGGTAGGATGGTATTTTTAATTTACCTAGTTACTTTTTTTCTCCACTTCGAGCACTGTATATATATATATATATATATATATATATATATATATATATATATATATATATATATATATATATATATATATATATATATATATATATATATATATATATATATATATATATATATATATATATTATACATATATATATAAACATATATATATATATAAACATATATATATATATAAACATATATATATATATATAAACATATATATGTATATATATAAACATATACATGTATATATATAAACATATATATGTATATATATAAACATATATATGTATATATATAAACATATATATGTATATATATAAACATATATATGTATATATATAAACATATATATGTATATATATAAACATATATATGTATATATATAAACATATATATGTATATATATAAACATATATATGTATATATATAAACATATATATGTATATATATAAACACATATATGTATATATACAGGCCTTGACAGGAGTAAATAAGTGCACAAGTGGTGAAACTCTTGTCTAAAATGAAAGTGCAAATATATAGAGTTGCAAAATTTTCCTTATTAAAAAAAATGCCCTCTACTGAACTATATAAGAACACTATATAAGAACACTTGCAAAATTCTTTAACATGCTCTGTTTTTTAAGTTCAATTTTTAGACATAATCTTATGGCAAAAGGATTGTTTATCCTTTCGCATTTTACTAATTTGGTTCAGAGGTTTAAATAATGGGTGACTAAAGTTTTATTTCTGCCCCCTGTATGGAGAGCCTAATCATAATTCTTTTTGTTCTTATTGTTGATTATCAACAAGAATAACAAAAAAAAAAATTACTCAATATATCTAAAAAAAGATTAACACAAAAGATAACCACACCACATTAACAACACTATATATATATATATATATATATATATATATATATATATATATATATATATATATATATATATATATATATATATATATATATATATATATAGAGAGAGAGAGAGAGAGAGAGAGAGAGAGAGAGAGAGAAAGAGATATTATGCTGCTTTAAATGTGGTGTGGTTATCTTTTGTGTTAATCTATTTTTAGATTGTAATTCAGAAAAGATTTAAAATAAAATTTCCATTCATTTGAGTAATAAGTTGATCTTTTTAATATAAACATTTTAGGGACCATTTAAACAATATCAGGGACCTGTTGAATTGAAAATGAGCTTAAGTACGAACTAAATATTAGACAATTAAAGTTAAATTAGACTTGAAATTTCAAATTGTGCATCTGGGATTATCAAATCATTTCTTTCTAACTGCTTTATTAAAATCATCATCAAAGGTCTACTTGTTTTTTTCCAGTAACTTCTGGGGTATCTCAAGGTTCTATTCTTGGTCCTGTTTTGTTTTTTATATATATTATTGATCTTCCTGACAACTGCACATTTATAGTAGCTCTTTTTGCTGATGACTCAAGTTTTAACTCCTGTCTTGGCAAAAAAGCTTCTCTTTTTGATTGATTAGAACAAGCAGCCAATTTTGAATCTGATCTTACTTCTGTAACAGATTGGGACTCACATATTTTGGCTTATAAATTTTAACTCCAACAAAACTCAGTTATTTGCTGCAAACAACTACCACAATACTGTCAACATTCCTATATTACATAGATGAGTATTTGACTTTTTGAAAATCCCAGAAATTTTTTTCTATAAAAATCCTGGAAAATATACAATCAATTGCTAAATTAACATCCCTTTATAATTATCGCTTGATTCCATTCTCTACCTCTACAACCTTTTTGTCCATGTATGGAATGTTGTTTTCATATTTGGGCTGGTTCTTCTTATGATGCCTTTTTTCTTCTAAACAAGCTCCACCTGCTAAGCTTGAGCCTCTTTCCTATTTTCGTAAAGTTGCATCTCTTTCTCTTTCCTACAAATTCTATCATGGTCGCTGCTAAAAAAAGAGTTATTATCTCTTGTTCCATTAACAAAAACTCATTCTCACTTGACTCTTTATTATGTTATGTCTCATTCATTACTTAAATTTTATCAAATATATCAAATGTAAATAAACAATGTTTTTGTGTCAATATACACTAAAACCAATTGAAATAAAATTGAGAAAGATAAAATTATCAAAGAAGTTTTTTACAGGACTGCTTCAACCGTGTTAACCTTTAAGCATACCAAAACAAAAATAAGTTCAGTAAATTTCAGTATTTATTGCCCTATTTAAATCAGAGATTAAAATATGAATTTAGATATTGCCATTAAAGTTAAATTTAGTAGCTTATACAATGAATTTTTGAATATTTCCCAAAAAAACGGACCCCTGTATTTTTTTTCTAAAAAAACGACCTAAAAAACCAAAAAAATAAGAACCAAAAAAATGCATCACATCTCTCTCTATCTATCTATCTATCAATTTATCTATCTATTTATCTATCTAACTATCTATCTATCTATCTATCTATCTATCTATCTATCTATCTATCTATATATATATATATATATATATATATATATATATATATATATATATATATATATATATATATATATATATATATATATATATATATATATATATATATATATGTATACATCAACCCTCGGAATTAGGAAAAATGAGGCAATAATTTGCCGACCTCAATCTATTTGAGGTCGGCAAAAAATTTTTGATACAAAAGTCTGACCATAAAACATAGAAACGAAGTCGACAATTTTTTACTGACCTCAAACACTTTCAGGTTGGCAGTTAGGAACTAATTCCGAAGGTTGAGACATTACTTTAAATATCCTGATTCTAAAAAGTGTGAACTTTTACCAATTAGATAATGTTTTTCCAACTTTCACTGTATAAATTATACATAAGAACAACTTATTTTGTTATTCAAAAATACAAGATAGTACAGGATAATGCTAATAGTACGTCATGATGCTACTGTTTTTTTTCAATATAACATATTTGAAATGCTACCAAAGTCATGCAGAATATTAATATTTTTCTAATTGATAGAAAAGCTGATTTCCTTCGACTGTATATGCTGTATAGAAGTCAAAGGAAATCAGCTTTCCTATAAAGCCTAAGTAATTCCAATTGTAATACTTTGCTTTGTGTTATCGTGCCATATCTGACTTTGAGGCCATAAACTTTGGAAATGACTGCAGTTATATCTTTAATTGCCCTAACTGCTACAGTTTGTGAATGGCATGGTTTATGAGACAGTATAACTGGTTGGCCATAAGATACTCAGTTTCTTACCATCATAGATGTTAAAACATACTGCAACAATGTTTTTCCAAAAAACATCCATTTGTTGGTTAACATACTAAAAAATTAACTAGATAAGCTGGATAATTTATATATATAGATATATATATATATATATATATATATATATATATATATATATATATATATATATATATATATATAAATATATATATATATATATATATATATATATATATATATATATACATATATATATAATATTAAAGACTTTTCTTTAAGTTAAAGACAGCCTTTCCAAATCAAAACACTTAGGTATGTTTATTCACTTTATGCATATATTCCTAATCAGTAAAAATATCTATTGCATCGCTTACCTCTAAATAATTATATATTCAAGTGAGCAAAAAATAGAGAAAAATAAAAGAAATACCATAAAACAATAAAAAGAAAACATTCTTTATCAAAAACTTCTGAATGTTCAAATTTATGTTTTTTTTTTGTTGTTTTTTTAATAAAATTATGAGTTTTTAGAGTTATAACTATTATCATTGTTGTTGTTGTTGTTGTTGTTGTTGTTGTTATTGTTACTATTATTATATTGCTATTATTAATATTATTGTAATTATTATTATTGTTATTATTATAGCTATTATTACTATTATTTCTAATATTATTGTTATTATTATTTTTATTTTTAATATTTATTATACAATTATAATTATTTAAATTAAACATACTTTTAAGCTATTGAAATTGTTTTAGTGCATTTAGCGGATTTTTAGCATGCTGTGATAACTTTTTTTGTGATAAACAATATTGTTTTAAAAATCTACATATAGGTAGATTTTTGAAAATAGAATCACCTACCAGTGCTTTAAGCTTAACGCATTGGTAGGCATTTCAGCCAAGTATAACATAAGTATAACAAGTTTAATTGCCCTTTAATATACTTAATAATTTATCAATGTGGACAATAATTAATAAAAACATTAACTTAAAAACAATCTTATTTAACCAAATCACAATGCGCATTTTAAAGTTGATTTTTTTTTCCTCAACACTTTATTCGTCAAAACACGGCAACGCGTCACGGGCGTGATCCAAATGGGTATGATCCAAATTTTTCCGAAATATATTTCTGAATCTGAAATTTTGACGCCTGAATCTGAATTTTTGATGAAAAATCAAGAATCTGTCAAAGTGTATCTAAAAAATATATTCACTTCTTTTCGAAAGAAAGAAAATTTTTTCCGAAATATAAATTTTTTATATATTTACTTAGTCAATAAACTTACTTTTTAAATAAATAAAAAGTTATGGATTTAAGATATTAAAATAACTTTAGATATTTTAAAGTATTGTAACGGATATTTTTTAATTCAAATAACTTTTTGTAAAAACTACTTTTTTAGATCTTTAATATCCTTAATTTAAGCATATAACTTTATCGTTATAAAAAAGTTTAATCAACCTCAAGCGTATAACTTTATAGTATAATCAACCCCAATAATGGGCGTCAAGAAGAACTCTTCAATGGGGGTATATGTATTTTTTTGCCAAAAAAAATACATACACCTCCTTAAAGACACCCCATTAAAATACAAAGTCAAATGTTTATATGAAAGTTTTGTGGGGGAGGGGGATACCTTTACACAACCCTCTTCCCCGTCGGGACGGCCCTGACCCCAATACACTAACTTATGTAACATGACGTTTAGCGCTCCTCAAAAGAATAAAATTTGTTATATATTAATATTAAACTTAATGTTGCTGCCTTTACTCATTCGTGCGTTTTTGATATGGAACTCATGGCAGCCATTACATACAAGAAAGAGACGCAGCACCTATTTTTATATATAAAATAGAGCAAACAAAGGTGTATACAAATGTATAACTTATGTAAACTTTAATTTACATAATGTTAATAATTATATCGAGTTTTACAGTTTTACGTTTGCTTGAAAATTGCAACATATATAGCATTTATTTGCAGTTTTATGAAGTTAAATATTTTTGTTTAATAAATAATATTAAAAACTGTTTATGAAATATGCCTATGGGGCTGTTTTTATAAGATGGGCTAGCCCGGTTAGCTAGGCTGGCTCCCTTAAACGAAATCTCAGCATGTTTAATAATTACTATTAAAATATAGTTTTGGTTTACATGAAATGCGGGCTATTTACATGAGCAACTAGTAGGATTCCGCTCAGGTGAGACGATTTTTTTATCTCCGTATAAACACAAAAAATTGAGCTAGCCAGCTTATGAATAGTAGCTGATTGGATAAAATAAATCACGCTAATTCTTTTATCAAATCAAAAACATTCCTGATTGTTTTTAAATCAACTAATTAAATGGAAATAAAAAATGCGTAATTCAAATTTTAACTAAAATATCAATTTAAACATGTATTTTTTAATTTTACTACTTTCTATAGTCAGCCCGACTAACCGGGCTGGCTGCCTCATATATACAACCCTTAGGTGGCCGAAGTGGTTAACTCGATGCGCTCCCAAGGTGCATCGCGCTCAAATCCTGAGAATTTTTTAAACATCAAAACAGCGAAAGAAATTTCCTGCGCACATGTCACGATAAAGATACCTATGTTATTAATCTGCTTAGGTAATTATTTAAGTCTGCACGTTTAAGAGACAACTTTTTTTTTTTTTTTCTTTTTGACAACATTCAAACTTCTATTTTCTTTAAATTTAATTAACAAGGAGAAATTCCTTATAAGCTGCTGTTGGTCTGAAGGAAAATGTAATAAAAATTTGTTAGCAAGTTTAATTAAGTTTCTTAAGAAGTAAGAAAATTCTTAACAAATAAGAAAATATTATAAAGAACAAGTATAGAAATGGTCGGTGTGCAATAGATAGAATAGACTAACTTTATGCGGGTTTTTTATATATAACTCTAAAGGGTAGACAATGTGTATTTTTTTATACAGAAAGGGTTGGTGTGGAATAG
The DNA here is from genome assembly GCF_022113875.1 of Hydra vulgaris. Taxonomy (NCBI): domain Eukaryota; kingdom Metazoa; phylum Cnidaria; class Hydrozoa; order Anthoathecata; family Hydridae; genus Hydra; species Hydra vulgaris. The sequence continues at coordinate 22,496,242 of NC_061157.1, read as the reverse complement.
ACTTACCAAGATTCGTATTTTACGCGTCCGGACAGCTAGTATAAATTATTTTATACAATCATTTATATAATTTTGTCTATACCTATTTTATGTTTATAAATATAAATATCTATTTATATACCTAGATTTTTTTGTTTTATAATTCATCTTTATTTGAACTAAGCTTTCACTACTGAGGACCTTTTAGCAAGAGTGTGCTTTAAGACAACCACAACCAAAAAAGCGTAAGTATAAATAATTTATAAAAACGTTTTAGAGTGCATTCATAAAGATCAGTAAAAGCTATTTAAATAAATGACTAAAATTTAACAAAAATAGAATAGTTTAATTGAGAAGTAGCTTGGAATATTGATTCCTCAGTTTTAGATTATAATAGGTAACTACCTCGTTTGTTAATAGCATTAACGATTTAAATTTACCTAATAATTTATTGATCGTAACACATAGAGGTTTTGCGTAAAAAGCAAAAAATAAATAATCCATTGCTGTAAACATTATTATATATATGAATATATATATATATATATGAATATATATATATATATATATATATATATATATATATATATATATATATATATATATATATATATATATATATATATATATATATATATATATATATATATATATATATATATATGTATGTATGTATGTATGTATGTATGTATGTATGTATGTATGTATGTATGTATGTATGTATGTATGTATGTATGTATGTATGTATGTATGTATGCATGTATGAATGCATGTGTAATGTAAAAAAGTACATATATAAATAAAAATATATATTTTTATGTTTGATATACATGTGTGAGTATATATAATATTTATGTCAATCGATTGTTTGTTTTTTTATTATTTTTTTGCTTTTTACGCAAAATCTCCTTCCGTTACGCAAAAAGCTTCATTTTTTATGTTTATAGTATTGGTTCCAGGTTTTAAAATTTTTCAAAACTCTACATTCAATTTAAATACTTTGGTACTAAATCCTATATCTTATGGATAAGATAAAGATTTAAATTAAAAGGTTTTTTTTTTTTTAGAAAATCAATTTTACTGAATATCAAGCTAAACGTAAATTACCAGGAATTAGTCAAACAGATAGTAATACTTTTCTTTTTGCACTTATAGTATTAAATATATTTAGTAGAATATTGTTTCAGACAGGAAAAGCTTTTGAAACTTAAGAGGCATATTGGTTTTTCATATATTTGGCAGGTCATTCAGTGTTTTTGGTCTTGGATCGAAGCTCGGAGTAAAAGGGCGGCTAGAGGTTGTCCATAATTTACGTCATGCTCTAAAGGAGGGGGAGGGAAGTAGTGGTTTTGTAAAGACTTATAAAAAACTTGCTACTAAAGTGTTACAATTTTGTGACGGAGGAGGGGGGGTCAAAAACGGTCAAAAATTGGGTGACGCAAATTTTAGACGACCCCTTAATTTGTGATTGCTGAAGACCTTAGTCTAAAGAAGCTCCTATAATCAAATAAGTTATAACTTTTGAGCATATTTTTTAATAAAAAATTTATAATAAATAAATATGTTTATCTCTTCCTGCTTAAACAAACGGCCCGACTTGTTGCGTAGAATAATGAAATGTGATACGACGAGTAATGATATGTTGCTTTCCAAACTTTTTTTTGCTAGTGATTTTAGGATTAAATAAAAAAAGTTTTTTTTTTACAGAAACCACTTTAGCATAGTTAAACTAGCCCTGTTAAAAGATCCAAGTCTTAAATCTTTCACTTTTTTTTATGCGGATAGTTAAGTTAAACTAGCCCTTTAAAAGTTTTGAGTTAATAGTTTAAGTATCAGCATAAGAAAAAGAAAAAAAATTTTAAATACGTATTTTATTTCAAACATAGGCGTGTAAAAATTAAAACAAACAAATAATAAATTATGTCAAAGTTAAAAAACAAAAGCTTTTTAATTTTTTATGTGTGTGTAATCAATACCCAGTGGGAAGAAAGACGTCGAAAAGACGTCTTTTAAACTCTTAATTACGATGTCTTTAAGACCCCTTTTTTTAATCGATTATGCAAATCTAAAAGACATTTTTTTTTCGACAACGAAAAGACGTCTTTTTTATTTTAATCTTGTCATAAAAAGCCTTAAAAATTGCGTCTTTAAGATGCCTTTTTTTAGTCGAATATGTAAATCTAAAAGACATCTTTTTTCGACATCGAAAAGACGTCTTTTTTTATCCTTTATCTTGTCATGAAAAGACATAAAAAATGCGCCTTTAAGACGCTTTTTTTTAGTCTAATATGCAAATCTAAATAAGTGTTTTTTCTAGGGGTCGGAACGAGTTTTTTGCCATACTTATTAGTATACTATAGTATCCTATACACTATAGTATTCCTACTTTTCTTATATGAAAAGCTTTTTTTTTCAAATGAAAATGATAATAGCTCTTCATACAAAGTATGACAAAAAGCTTTTTCCGATGCCGAAAAAAAAACCTCTTTTAGATGTCAATATAAAAGAGGAAGCATTTTCTACATCTTTTATATATTTAAAAATAGGAGAATAATTTATAAATAAAACAATAGTATTGTTCAACAGAATATTTTTTTATCTTTCTCTTTCTTTTCTGTTTCTTGAGCGAGCTCTGTTTCTTGGCGTTGCTGAATAAAATTAACAATTTCACGTCGAGAAACCCTTTCATACGAGCAGGTTACGACTTCTAGCTGGTTACCACTTCTAAAAAACGAGTAAACATAAAAAACAGTCTATTGCTTAAATGTAATACAAAAAAAGCAAACGAAACTTGATTAGCTGAGTGGAACACATTATACTTACTGACTATTAATTCAAAAAAGGCTGATCCTTTTAATCCACTCATGTTTCCAGCGCGGTCCCTTTTTTTTGAACCCACTAGGTTATATTGGGACACGAGTCAAACGGTAAACAGTTTAAAAATATATAAAAATGAATGTGCTAAATAAATTTACAACCATCAAAATGACTGTACAACGATATATTTTATTATGTAGTACTTAATTCAAGCTAAACATTTGCACCTCTCAGATTATGAAACTTTCACACTATGAAAGCCAAGTTATTAATAACAGATGTTGATATTTTTATGTCTTCTATACCATGACTTTTTAAATGAATTACGCTGAAATTAAGTGTTGTAGACTCTTAACAATTTAAAAATCCGTTATTGAATAAAGACTATCAAAACAGATAATTTAGCTAATACACCTTGAGAGTTGTTATTCATTTAAATTGGAAAAAAGTGTTAGTCAAAGCTCTATTTTAGCCTGAAACATAAGGATGCTTTACTTAACAACATAAAATCATAAAAGCTGGCAATATCATTAACACCACAGATGAAATACACATAAACAAAAATGAAGAATAGAAAGCTGCAATGATGTTTAGATATAAGAAAGTGTACCTTTCCAGCATCATTTTCATTTGGTTTTTTGTATCCAAACCAAAATTTTGCGAACAGTTCTAAAGATAAATCTGTTGTCATTATGTGTATTTTATTAATTGCTTTGTTAATAAAAGACAACAGTTAACAAGGAAATAACATATTTAACATAAAAGTTAAAAAGCCAATCTTTTGTCTAAACAATTTCATCATTCAACTAAATAAAAACAACAAAATTATTCAGATCATTTAAAAATATATAAAAAAAAAAATTGCAAGCCTACTGAATGTTTCCTTTTTTCTATCGTTCGTTTCACTGGCACTAGAACAAGTAAATATATAGAGAAATTGTTTACAGGTTTTATTTTTTGTCTGAAAATAAATATTTTAAATTAATATGTAATAAACAACGTTCTTCAAGCACAATACATTAAAAAATTATTCTAAAAATAAACGGTAAAACTTTTAAAAACACTTACCTGCGACTAACTTAATTGAGACTAGATCATATCGATACCATCTTACTGGCACCACACCATTCACTTTTGCTTCTTCCAATTAACATTTTTTAGCTAAACAGCTGCAATTTTATATTTATTTCAGTATATATATACATATATATATATATATATATATATATATATATATATATATATATATATATATATATATATATATACATATATATATATATATATATATATATATATATATATATATATATATATATATATATATATATATATATATATATATATATATATATATATATATATATATATATAATATATATATAACTATACAGTAATATATATTATAGTTTATATATATATATATATATTATATATATATATATATATATATATATAATATATATATATAACTATACAGTAATATATATTATAGTTTATATATATATATATATATATATATATATATATATATATATATATATATATATATATATATATATATATATATATATATATATATACATATATATATGTATATATATATTATAGTATATATATATTATAGTATATATATATATATATATATATATATATATATATATATATATATATATATATATATATATATACACTCTAAGAAAAAACCCGTTATATACAACGAATTGTATCTGTCGCTATTGCACTAACGGGAAATCCATTAAGTTAACAAATTAAAATTTTAACGAATTGAAGTCCGTTAGGAATAGTCCGTTGAATTTACGGATTTATTTCGTTAGTGCAACGAATAATCTGTTAAAATTAAGGAGTAGGCACTAGGTAGCAAATTTTCCGCGGTTGTTATTCCTATGAAATAAATGTGTTGATAAGTTATTTTAGTGATTATTTCGTTAAAATCACTAAAATCTAAAATTAGAGAGGCCAGAATTGTGACTTCATAACCAAATAATCTTTGTATTTGTTAATGTTTGCATTATTTTATTTCGATATTCTACATTAAAACGTTTAAACCAAATATTGAAAACTAATCAAATATTTATAATATTTAATCCAATATACTTTAAATTACAATAAAAATAGTTTAAAAAAATATTTTTAATACACTATACTCAAGCTAGTACATTTATATAAAACACACACATATATATGTAATAGATGTTTAAAATAAACCAATGCCAAGATATTAGATTTTAGTCGCTAGTTTTGGTTTGGTTGGTTTAAATAGGTTTTGGTTTTGAATACTGTTGTTACTCGCACAAAGGTTCGCACTTTAAATCGACACCATGCTGTCAACTCCTTAAAGATTAATATAAAATAAAATAAGGAAAATATGGAAACTTAATAACATACCTAGTATAAAACCAAAATAAAATGTTACTGATAACACTATAGAAAATGTTTTTTGTAATTCATTATATATAAATTTCTATTCTAAATTTTGTTATTTTAATTAACTCTGATATCGTTTTCTAAAGATAAAGTTAAATAGAATAAGTAAATTATATCTTTATTAAAATGTAAATTAAAAAAAAGTATAAGATTACCTTGACATTATCTGATAACTGAAAGACTCTATACATTTCACATACATTAATACCTATCAGGAGCAAAAAATAAGGTCTCTAACTTTTTTAAAAACTATGATAAATCAAAACAAGATTAAATATGCAGACCAAAAAAAACGCAAGCAACTATATAAAAAAATTAATTTTACATCTTATTTAAACTTACAGTGTCATACCACTTGTCACATGTTTAAAATAGCTAATTCTAAAATAATAGTGAATATAGAATATAGTAGAATAATACTTAAAAAATTGTGATGTAAACTTAGTCTTAACTAAACTAAATAAATATGCATGCCAAAAGAAATGCAAGTTAAAATACAATTTTTTTAAATTTACTAATTCAAACTTACAGTGGGATATCACAAGCCACATGTCTAAAACAGCAAATTCTAAAATAATATAAACACACCAGATATAAACTTTTTATTATTATTTTAATAGTTGAAACTCAACTAAATAAATATGCACGCCAATAGAAATGCAAGTTACAATATAAATTTTACAACCAATTTAAACTTACAGTATGACAGCTTATACCAAGTGTCTAAAATAGCAAATTCTGAAATAATATAAACAAGCCATACACAAAATTAGTTGTAATCTAATTATATAAACATGAACGTCAAAAGAAATGCAAGTTAAAATATAATTTTTTTTTGTTTTTGTTTAAAACAGTAAATTCTAAAATAATACCAACACATCAGATATAAACTTAGATTAAATTTAACTAAATAAATATGCAAGTTACAATATAAATTCTACAACCAATTTAAACCTACAATGTGACACTAAATGCCGTGCCTCTAAGGCAGCAAACTCTAAGATAGTATAAATAACTCATTTATAACCTTAGTTGTAACTCAATTAAATAAACATGAATGTTAAAAGAAATAGAAGTTCCAATATAAATTTTTTTAATTTTACAACTAGTTTTAACTTATAGTGGGATAACAAATGCCATGTGTCTAAAACAAAAAATTCTAAAATAATATAAACACACCAGTATAAACTTAGTTTATGATATTGGATGCCACATGTTTAATTTGGAAATTAATAAAAATTGCAATTCATAAAATCATATTAACTAGCCATGTAAACTTAGCTGTAACTAACCTAAATAAATATACTTATCAAAGATGTTAACATTTTTAATTTTACAACTGATTTAAACTAATATGGTATGTTACTACATGTCATATGTCTAAAATATAAAGTTAAACAAGACTATAAATAATACATTTAGTCTATATTATAGAAATAATTGTTCAACTAACCCTTTACTACTAGTAAAGGATTAGTTGAACTTTTATTTCCATAATATAGACTATATGGATTTCATATATTCTTGCATAATTTTCTAGATTTAGACATATAGTAACTTACCATATATGATATGTATTAACTTACCATATATGTTATTATATATTATTTAGTAATACTGATGGCTTTTAATTTAAAATAAAATAAACCTTATTGTTTTATTTTCTATATAAAGCTTTATAAAGAAAATTTAAAATAAGTTAAATAACCTTTGAAATTACAAATAACAGAGCGTAATTTAAATTATATTTATCCATTTGCTTTGTCTACTAAATGTAAAGCTTTTTAAAAAATGGCATATTACACTTACTGCAAACAAATTTTATCTACGATGTAAATGTAAATGTGAGAAAAATGCATTCAAAACTTTATCATTTTCAAAATAAAAAGCTATAAGATACTAAAAATTTTTTTTTGACCGATTAGAATTTTTTAATCCGTTGAATCATAGTCATAAGAATAAATCTATATTTATATAGAATAAATCTATATAAATCTATATTTCTTATGACTATGGTTGAATTAACGAAATTTCAAAGAATCCGTAAATAGTTAATTTTACTCCGTTAATTTTCCGCTTTTTGGTAACGAGTTCATCCGTTAATTTAACGAAAAAGCGCAATCCGTTACTTTTTTTAACGGACTGTTTTTAGAGTGTGTGTATATATATATATATATATATATATATATATATATATATATATATATATATATATATATATATATATATATATATATATATATATATATATATATATATATATATATATATATATATATATATATATATATATATATATATATATATATATACATATATATATATATATATATATATATATATATATATATATATATATATATATATATATATATATATATATATATATATATATATGCATTTATATTTTGTATATTTTACATAATATATTACTTTATAATAAAAATTATTAAATAAACCCACTTACCGAAAATATTTAATTTTTAATTAAATTTCCTACGCAAAAACGTTTCACATAAAAAAAAGTTATAAAAGTATTTTGTAAACAAATAACGGGCCAATCAGAACGTAACAAATATATCGTAGTTACGATACTTTGGGTTAAAACCCATCATACTTAATAGCTCTAATACTTTATAGCTTAACCATGAGAGGCTAGTGTTTGCCTATAGAAAGGCTCCAGTGGAATTTACAATTGTCCATGACAAGCACCGGCGCTTCAACCTTTGCATTTCTAATCGGTGGTGCAGTTATGAAAGTACAAAATGAATCTTCATTCCAGCCTCCAGTTTTTATTTCATAACCAAGCACTCCCATTGTTGAAACAGCACAAATTAAACTAACATTCTTACCACGATTTGCAGATTTTAACATTCTTACCACGATTTCGCATATAAGAATGAATAAAGGCGCATATAAAAATGAATAGACGCGCATATAAGAATGAATAACCCTGTAAGTATTTTTAACCTCGTTTACCTGGAATGAAAAATTTGTTTTGAAAAAATAAACTGTTTTTTCAAAACAAATTGCTTAAATGATTTTTTTTGTTCAAATTGCTTTTTTACAATTGCTTTTGTAAAACGCATATAAGAACGAATAAAAGCGCATATATAAATGAATAAATGCGCATATAAGAATGAATAAATGCGCATGTAAGAATGAATAAATGCGCATATAAGAATGAATAAAGGCGCATATAAAAATGAATAAATGCGCATATAAGAATAAATAAAAGCGCATATAAAAATGAATAGACGCGCATATAAGACTGAATAACCCTGTAAAAAGACATAACAAGTCATAAAAAAGACGTCTTTTATTCGTCTAAAGATGTCTTTTTTCCCACTGGGTATCTTTAAAGTAACCTTGTTTTAACCTTGTTTTAGCCTTGTTTTAACCTTGTTTAGTGAATATACTACCCAGTGGGCATTTCGACGTCGAACGAACGTCGAGCGACGTCGGATCTCGACGTCGGATCGACGTTGGGTTTACGTTGGAAATGGAAATGTTATTTGACGTCGGATAAACTGACATCGCGCGACGTCGGCATTCCGATGTAAATCCAACGTGTTTTTTGAAAACTAAAAAACGTTGCCTCAGGCAGGAATCGAACTTTGGTCTATTAGAAACTGAATGCTACGCGCTTACCACTACACCACAGGGTCATATTATATAATGTGTTTATTTAGTAATTTATACTTGTAGCTATTTGGGAATTATTTCTTTGATAAGAAATAATTTTGTTTAAATATTATATAAATATTAAAACGAATAGTTATATATTATAAAAAATGTATACTCGAAAATGTTAATAGTTAAAAAACTATGCTAGTGCATCATTCAAAACCTCATGATGTATTATCAACCATTATTCAAACTTCTTTCCATTAATAAAAAACACGCTTAGTTCACATATTTATTGAAGAGCGCAATTGCACACATATTGTTGGGTTTGGATTAAATTTTCATCAGCGATGTCTTACGACGTTGTTCCGACGTCGTTTTAAGGACATTGGATTGACGTCGGAAGACGTCAAAAGACATCGGAGTACGTTAATATTATGACGTTGCCCGACGTCTTTTTATCGACGTTGGATCGATGTCAGTACTGCGACGTTTTTTGGACGTCTTTTACAAGATGTCGGAACAACGTCAAAATACATCGAAACGACGTCAGGGGATGTTGAGATAATGACATCGCCCGACGTCATTTTACTGACATCGGAACAACGTCGGAATAGGTCTTTTGACATCGCTGATGAAAATCGTACGTAAATCCGACGTCGGATTGACGTCGGGTGCCCACTGGGTAAATTTCAATCAAAGCGGTCAAAATTTTGCGAGAGACATGTTATTTTAGAATGTGGAGTGGGAGGTTTTTAACGCAAATTTACCACCGTGTTCTCATTACTAATTACAGAAAATCCTCATTTAGCATAAGGTTAAAGTTACAATAAAACTTTCTATTTTTATGTCTTTTAGATTGAAACTTACAAGATGATTTCATTTCAATTTGTAAATATTTTTTAACTATTTAGTTATACTATTTAAAAAAAAAAAAAATGTAAAAACACTATTTTACTATTTTAAATCTCCGTTAACATTTTTCACATTAAAATTAACGGAAAAGCAGTAAACAAAAATATGAGATATCTTATCCATTACAACTTACCTGCAACTGATATGAATATATTACAAGGTTCTGTAATAGTATTACTATTTAGTTTTTGCGTTTTTAAACAATATAAGTCATTTTTGCAAAAATCTTAAACTTAAAAAATCTTAAAGTCAAATGTCTGCAAGAATTTTTTCAAAGGAGAACAAAAAATCACACAAAGTTTTGAATAAATGCTGCTTCGAATTACTAAAAGATATCTAATGAGAAAACTGTTTCAAATTAGCGGGAACTTCTAAGAACTGTCAGTTCGATAAACTGGGAGTCTACTGAAACAGCAAATATATGGTATAGCATTCCAACCAGAACACGTCAAAAATATGCTGGCTCTTTACTTATTAGATGCAAAGCATAACTGGAAAATAAAAGGTACACTGCCAAAAAAAACGTATTTAGTACTACAATCCAACAACAAAATTTATTTGACCTTGAATTAATTTTCTTTTTCTTTTATAAAATAATGACAATTTGATATATATATATATATATATATATATATATATATATATATATATATATATATATATATATATATATATATATATATATATATATATATATATATATATATATATATATATATATATATATATATATATATATATATATATATATATATATATATATATATATATATATATATATATATATATATATATATATATATATATGTATATATGTATATATATAATAATATATTTAATAAACACTTGGTTATTTGTAAATATTTTGTACATGTTTCATATCTATAATATATAAATTTAAAAATATAATACTATTATTTTATATATGTTATTATGCATTATGCATCATGCATTATGTTATTATTATATGCTATTATGCATTATACATAGATTATACTACATTAAAAAGATTAAATTGTTTAACAGGGCTTTTTTATATGCCATTCAAAATAACCCCTGCATGTAAATAATTTGAAACACATTGTGTTGTACCAATCGTTAATAACTTGAGCAAGCTAACAAACCTTTTTATATCTTACCTATTTAATTATATAAAAGTTGCATAAAAGTAGTTATATAAACAAAAACCAATATAGTTAACAAGCTGCTACACACGCTTATATTAGTATTGAGTACAACGTGTTTCGGCTTTTTTAATTTGAGAAAATTGATTTATAAAAGATCTATAGCAAGCAATAAATAGAACAATTAAATTATATGTAATCAAAATGTAAACTATTTTTTATTTTTTTGATCTTTAAACTTCAAACAATTTTTATAAATATTTGTCGTAATTGCAGGCATAAAAAAGAGCTAAACCAAAAATATTTTTACAATATTTATATTTTACTTTTTTACGTTGTTTCATACTATTCTATTATGTTTGTTATGTTGTAACCAATTTCACCTCGAAAACTCAATTTCACTTCGATAAATCAATTTTACAGCACTTTTTTTTAACATAAATGCGCACGTCACTTGTGTTAAAAAAAAATACTTAACGAGATCTCAACAAATACGTTTCATTTTTAAATAAAAAATAAAAATTTAACTGGAGAAAAATTTGTTACTCTAGAAGAGCTACTTAACCAAATTACGTCATTATTGTCAATTTACACCATCGTCATTATTGTCAATTTTTTCTATTTGTCTAATCTGCAAGTGAATATAAAACTAGCAATTTTGACCGGGACAGATAATTTTATTTAACAACTTTGACAAACAAATTTATATTAAGTTTTTAAGCCAAATTAAAATTGAATTAAATGAAAATCGGATTAAAATTTGTTTAAAGTTAGGTTCTTGAAGTAAAATGTGGGAATCGTATCTTATATAGTTAATTCTATGTCCTACAGGTACGCGCTAACTTCAAAATGAATGTTTGCAAATAGCAAGCCAGGTAGCGTAAATAATAAAAACTTATTGTGTTTGTTAAAATTATTTGCTTGCGGTTTTTTTTTCTTTTATTTAAAATATGCGTTTGCAAAAATCTAATCAAAGATTGTTTTAGAGAAAATACATGCAGCAATTTAATAATATTCGCAAGTAATTGCATTCTTTAAACTTCTACTTACGTTTTTGTAGTTTTAAAGCGTTGGCATTTTGAAAATTTCCTTTATTGTTGCAATTAGAACATTAAAACGGAAGTCGCGATTAGCATGTAAATAGGACTCAGGAATATTAAAAGGTCTATTGAAAGTTTGTAATTTTTCTGTTGAATGTACTTTTAAACTGTCTGAATTTATTATCATGGTTGCAGTCGTAAATGCTTAAAAGCTTTATATAAAGATGGGGAAAAATGAATCAAATAAACTTTATAAAGAAATAACAAAGAATAAAAGAAAATTACTCTTAGGTAGTAACACACTGGTTATAATTTTTAAACCTGTTTTTTCGGAAGATATTAAACGTGCAACAAATCTGGAAGTTCTAAATGAAACAAAAAATATTTCACCTTGGAAACTTTTTGAGATGCTAATTGATGCGAATAAACTTATTGTAAAAGGACTGAAGCTTCATAACAGCTTAAAAGAGTTGCAGTTGTGTGGTTGGATAAGCCCTTACACTTTATTTTTATGTGGCCTCTTTGAAGATATTAAAGTTGTAAAAAACTCATGGGTGAAAAGAATGATGAGAAGTCCTTTAGGTTTTTACATTAAAGAACTTGGTAGGTATTTATGAAAATTTTAGTTTTCTATTCGTACTAATATTCGTTCGTACAATCATGCGATTAAATGAATGATTGACTTCTATTTTATTATTTAGCTTGTTTTATTCTTTCTTTTTCATATTTAGTTTATGTATACATACAAAAACTTCTAATTTACTTTAATCTTTATTTTTCTTTTCTTTCAAATTAACTTATTTCCAATTTAAATTCAAACATTAACCGAATTAAAACGATACGAGTAATTATGCTTTTTTGTAACAATTGATTACAAGTTTTCAAATCCCTTGGTGATATAAATTGTTTTTTCTGCTATTTTTTTTGCTTCAATTTAAATAAGATTAAGTTTAAAATCTCTATAAAAAGATTTTGAAGACACCAATCATTCATATCTTCTTTGAGCACTGTCTGTTTTTGTATACCCTCTTTATTAAACGTAAATTAAAAAATGTAATTAAAAAAAAAAAAAATTATTATACGAAAAAAAATATCTTTTCATAATATATATATATATATATATATATATATATATATATATATATATATATATATATATACATACGTATATAAATACATATATATATATATATATATATATATATATATATATATATATATATATATATATATATATATATATATATATATTATATATATATATATATATATATATATATATATATATATATATATATATATATATATATATATATATATATATATATATATATATATATATATATATATATATATATATATATATATATATATATATATATATATATATATATATATATATATATAGCCATTTTACATTTGATTTATTTACTCCAAAATATTATAAATCGTCTTTGACATTTTTGCACTTTTTTAAAAAAAAAAAAAAAATTTGCATTGATAGACAAAATTGACATTATAAAAAAATTTTCATTGATAGACAAAACAGATTAAAAGATGAATTGTTAGACATCAATAGATTGCTTGAATTTTTTTTGGTTTTAGTTGCGCGTTTGAAAAAGATTAATTAGCATATAAGGAATTTATTAATGAATTGTTTTTTTTTTCGTGTACATTACTATGAAACTGTGCTTAAATATTTAAGTTTTAATTGATGATCCCAGTTGCTACAAATACTTTTTTGAGTAGTTTCCACCATATTTAAAATGTTACTGATTCTTTTATAGCAATCAAATTATTTAATTTTAATGTCTTCATTAAATCTACTAATATTAAATTTATAAAATTAATAATATAGTAAAATAAATAACCCTCACAAATAATTCAATTGGTATTGATTTGTCACTCTCAAATGCCGAGTAAAAACTAGATATATTTATTGAATTTTTTTTAAAAACAAAACTCTGTAAACTTGACAGTTTTTAAAAAGTCAAAGTTTTTAAAAATTTAAAGTTATGTTTATTTAGATATTTAGCTTGATTTTATATTTAAAACAAGATCAAAAGTTTTTTGTTTTGAAATTGTTTAAGATATCTAAAAACAATAAATTCAGAAAGTTTTTTAAAACTTTACATAATTATAGAAAAAAAGATTCAGGACAACACTCTAATACAAAAAAAAAAAGGAGTCAGAACAATACCTAGCCTTTAAACCAAAAAACACCTAGCCTTTAAACAAAAAGTTAAAAAAAAAAAAAAAAATGCTCCAAAAAATGTTCATTTAAAGAACTTTTTTTTTAAGAAACTTTTTTTTAATATTTAAACTGACTTGTGTAAGTGATTTATTGAAAATGAATTTTCATCATTTTTTTTTTTTTTTTGACTTTTTTACTTTTTAATACTATTTGTAATTTGTTTCTTATACTAGTTGTTGTTTAATGTTTGCAAAATGTCGCTTATGCTTAAAAGACCGTATAGCTGAGAGAGTTAGTAGAAAGGCTCTTATGTTTCACCTTTAGATGGAACCAAGGGTTATTTTTCTAGTTTAAATAATTTTTTAGACTAGTTTATTAACAACCGTTGGTAGAGTTTTGGCTTCAGAACTGGAGGTCTGTGGTTCAAAACCGGATATGGCCATATATGCATCGTTGATAAGAAAGAAAGCGTGAACCACCTAGTTAAAAGCTATTCCGCGGTGCTCTGTGATAAGACCGTTGGAACTTCTTGGTGTACCTAAATAACTAACTTAAAAAAAATTCTAATAAATTGGAAAGCAAAATTTTTATTCGTTTTACTTGATATTAAAAGTCGTTGTTTAGGTCAAGCCAATTATGATAATTGAGTTTCATGCATAAATGTTATAAAATTAATAGATTATGTAAAAGTAAACTACAATGCGGAATAGATTATGTAAAAGTAAACTACAATGCGGAATAGTTTATGTAAAAGTAAACTACAATGCGGAATAGATTATGTAAAAGTAAACTACGGAATGCGGAATAGATTATGTAAAAGTAAAACTACGGAATGCGGAATAGATTATGTAAAAGTAAACTACAATGCGGAATAGATTATGTAAAAGTAAACTAAAATGCGGAATAGATTATGTAAAAGTAAACTACGGAATGCGGAATAGAATTTTTAAATCATTTATAGTATAAGTAAAAATATCATAATTGTTTATAGCATAATTCTTTATAGCAACATTATTTATAAATGCATAACTATTTTAACTAAAACTAAGTATTGTAGTTCTTTTTTATTCCAAATTATGGAAATAACAACATGTCGTTAGAAAGAATATAATTTTTTTAAAATAAAAATTTTTTTAAAATATTTTTTTAAAATAATTTGGTGAATACTTAATTAAACGAATTAGTAAATTAATATTTAATGTTAATATTTATTTGTAATTAATCTAAAATTATTAATGTGAATCGAAATCGGTCTTTTAATGTCTAATTAATTTTATTTATTATGAACTGGTTATGAAGGCTAAAAAAATTAGCAAAAATAAATTTACTAAAGATTGACCGATGGTGCTTCAAATCATGAAAAAAAAAAAAAAAATTCGCTAATTCTTAAAAACCGTAAAGCTATGAGAGTTATTGGTAAACCCCTTATGTTTTACTATTTAGTGGAACAAAGGAGTTTTTTGTTTTGCTTCTATTTTTGGTTTATGCTATTTTCAACATTTCTAAAGTTAGTAACCAATTTTTAAAACAAACAATAATAAGAATCTTGAATATTTGTTTATTATTTAGGTTTTGTACAAGATTTTTATGTTGAATCAATTCCTCAATCGCTTTTTTTATCTTTGGCAACAGCACTTTTTGAAACCATTGTCGATTTAAACCAGCAAAATATTTACCCAAACAAGGATACGTTACACGATTACTTAAAAAAAAAATACTCTGACATTGTAATTCCAGATTCGAAATCAATTCATGAATGTCTTAGAAAACTTGTATGCGAAAAACGTTTGTACCATAATGGAAGAGGTTATTTTGTTTTAAAAGATGATAGCTTTTTAAACAAGTTTACATCCTCCAATAGTTCTGTAAAGAGAATACCAATTAACGCAAACTCTCCGCCTCAAATTGAACTAGATTTTAGCCAAAAAAACGGAAAAACGAAACCTGATATTGACGCTTTTACTAAAAATGTTTCCAAACATAAAGATCTACAATTAGATGACAAAAACATAGGTATTATGAATTTTTTAACTAGAATTGAATCATTTAAGAGTAAAACAACTCAAGCGAAAATAAACTATACAGATAAAAATGACAACTTGCATTCATTCAAAACAAATACGTCAAAAAATGAAGTATTCTCAGGCTCAGGTTATTACGAACAATCAAATCATCTAAACTATATTGAAAATGAAAATTTTAAATACAAGAAGAAAAAACGAAGCAATAGTTTTCATGGAACAGATTCTGAAAAATCATTTGAAAAAAGCGTATCTTTTGCAATTGTAGGTTGTAAAAATGAAAAAACTGATACTACTTTTAAAAGACATCATTCGTTTGGAGCAGGTTCGCATAGCATTTTGCAAACATCTCAAAATTTAGTAAATGAGCAGACTAAGGACACTGTGGAAGTTAAAGAGAAAACTCAAGAAACTGTGGTTGTTAAAGATGTTGATGTCTGCAAAAATTATTATGATGATCTTGGTAGTGCTTTAAGCCTGTCAAATCAACCAGTAATTGACGCAGTTATTATTCCACACGTTTGTTCATTCAAAAATGAACTAAGTTTAGCAGACGAAATGAAAATTGCGGAAAAGGATATAAATTTTTCTAATGAAAAATCTCACAAAATTGATTGTAATTCAAAACAATTAGTTGTGATTGAAAAAAAAAACAGAGCTTTAAGCGCGACTTCTTTTCTTCCGCCACAAGTTGCATCTGATGCTTCTAGAGATCTAACAAAACAGTCCACATCATCAGGCAATTTTAATTTAGCAACATTTTCGGACAATCTTGTAACAAATAGTGATATAAAACAACTAATCTTATCTAGCTCAAATGAAGAACGGAAACAAATTCAGAAAGAAAGGAATTCAATTTTGTTTGCAGAAAAAAAAGGGACTCTGCGAGTTGTGGGTTTTGTTTAAAGGTAAATCCCAAAATCTCTTCAACTAAAAGTTTTATTTAAAAATGGATTAATAAATAGAACTTTTAAGCAGAATCATAATTATTGAATTATAAATAATGTATGTATTAAATATTTTATATATTTATATTATACATATAAACTTGCATTTATTTAAGGAATTTAGTTTTTTTAATTATTAACTATATATGGGCTATCATCTCCGAAAAAGGGTTTCCTGAGGACACGAGTTTAGGGTTTAACATGGTTTTGGTACACACCCAGTGGGCACCCAACGTCAATCCGACGTCGGATTTACGTTTGATTTTCATCAGCGATGTCAAAAGACCTATTCCAACGTTGTTCCGATGTCAGTAAAATGACGTCGGGCGATGTCTTTATCTCAACATCCCCTGACGTCGTTTCGATGTATTTTGACGTTGTTCCGACATCTTATAAAAGACGTCCAAAAAACGTCGCAGTAGTGACATCGATCCAACGTCGATAAAAAGACGTCGGGCAACGTCATAATATTAACGTACTCCGATGTCTTTTGACGTCTTCTGACGTCAATCCAACGTCCTTAAAACGACGTCGGAACAACGTCGTAAGACATCGCTGATGAAAATTTAATCCAAACCCAACAATATGTGTGCAATTGCGCTCTTCAATAATTATGTGAACTAAGCGTGTTTTTTTATTAATGAAAAAAAGTTTGAATAAAGGTTGATAAAACATCATGAGGTTTTGTATGATGCACTAGCATAGTTTTTTAACTATTAACATTTTCGAGTATACATTTTTTATAATATATAACTATTCGTTTTAATATTTATATAATATTTAAACAAAATTATTTCTTATCAAAGTAATAATTCCCAAATAGCTACAAGTATAAATTACTAAATAAACGTATCAATTAATATGTCCTTGTGGTGTAGTGGTAAGCGCACAGGAATTAGTATCTAATAGACCGAGGTTCGATTCCTGCCAAAGGCAACGTTTTTAAGTTTTCAAAAAACACGTTGGATTTACATCGGAATGCCGACGTCGCGCGATGTCAGTTTATCCGACGTCAAATAACATTTCCATTTCCAACGTAAACCCAACGTCGATCCGACGTCGAGATCCGACGTCGCTCGACGTTCGTTCGACGTCGAAATGCCCACTGGGCAGTTGACATAATGACGAGTCATGCAGCTCAACAAGCGCTACATTTGATATTTACAAAGTCGTGTAAATGTTTCCCTAATGATTCAGAATGTTCGAAAATTTGTTTGGATGTTCCGCAAATCACTTATTATAAATGAAATTTTACGAATGTAAGTAAAATGTACGTTTCATAAAGAATTTAAGCTGGTATGGTTAGCAACTAAAACCAAAAGGTGAAATACTCTTGCTGCAATGCTAGCAAGATCTTATAAAGTAAGTAAATCTATATTAAAAACAACGATCAGATAAAAAGAAATTCTCATAATTTCTGAATAAGAATATGCAGTAATAAATGAAATAACAATTTAAGAGCGTTTTTCTAAAAGACGTTACGTCATTTTTAATGTTTTGAGAAAAATAAAAAAATTTTCCGCCAAAGTATTCTTTAAATTTAAATAACCTTGTAATCGTGAATAAAGATAATGAACATTTTTATTTTTACTAACAGTTAGCTTGGTACCTTGTTGAACAAACGGCAAAAGTCATGCTTCTCAACTTGACGCAGAAGGTTTATCAGGAGTGGCAGAAGCATTTTTTGATCTTCAAGATATCTAACTTCCAGACATGGAGCAAACTCCAAACATTTATATGTTTATACTTATATCAAATAAGGATGTTTAGCAAAAAAAAGCCTGGGAACAAAAAAGCTCCAAAATTTTAGCCTCCCTCTATCCCAAACGTGAGAGCAACTAGTTGATGAAATATTTTTTGAACTATTTTCAACTAGACTTATATTCATCGATAAATTTTAAATTTCATAGTAAAATATTTTAGCGTTCAAAAAATATGATTGTATAAAGTTTAAATCCCCCTCAATTTGAAGGGGTTGCAAATGTGTTTCAAACACGCTGCTTATTTAAAAAATACAAAAAATATTTTATAAAAAAACTAGAACTCTGTAGAGTAAAAACAAAAAAATTTACATTGGCTTGAAGACTACCTAGCAAACAGGTCACAATGTATTATTTATAAAAAAATATATATATATTACATATGGCGTGCCCCAAGGTTCAATGGTTTTTTGGACCATTATTATTTTTATTGTGTATAAATGATTTATACTTAGCATCAAATATTTTAAATGTTATATTGTTTGCACACGACTCCGTTCTTTTTTATTCCAACAAAGACATAAAACCTCTCTTTAATATATTTAATGAAAACTATATTCAAAATAAACGAGTGGTTTTCAAGTAATAGGCTTTCGTTAAATGTAGAAAAAACTAAATTTATTTTATTTTACAAACCTAGTAAAGATGATGAAATTCCTCCAATTACCCAAAATATCTAATCAATAAAACATTTGTTAAAAGGGAACCAATCGTTAACTTTCTAGGAGTAATAATAGATGAAAATTTGTCATGGAAACCACATATAAAATATATTGAAAATAAAATATCAAGAAATATTTATATATTATTTATAAAACTAAACCATATCTTAACACTTCTTCCCTTAAAAAAAATATACTTTTCATTTATTCATAGTTTTATCTCTTACTGCAATATTGTATGGGGTAGTACTAATTATGGTAAATTGAAAAAACTTCATAGTAAGCAAAAACATGCATGCAGAATTATATTTGGTGCACACAAAACTAAACATGGGCTCTCTCCAATTGTATTTCAGTCTTACTTTAATAAAATATATCACAAGTATTCTACTAAATTTTCAATTAATAACTTTACTGTTCCAAAAAAAGTCAAAAATGAATTCTTATAAAATCCAATACCGCGGACCATTTCTATGAAAACATTTTTAAAAATTTATTACATAAAATAATAAAGTTCAAAACATCTCTTTAGAAAAATTTAAAAAAGAATCTAAAAATCTCTTATTACAAAAAGAGTTTGATCTAAAATATCTCTTTTAAAATAAATACATTAAATTATATAAATAATCTGAAAAAAAAGTTATTGACACTACTTCTCTATTGTTGCAATTTTAATCTAATTTAATTTTTTGATAAAAAACTTTAATACTTGTTAATCTTTGATATAATACGTTATATTTCAACACTAATATTTATTTTATATGATTAGTTATTGTAACTAACGTGTTTAAAATTCTTATTATGCACTTAGCTACTCTTTATTTTTGTGTATTAACTGACGATTTTTTAATGTAAATTTTAGATGATAAGACAATTTATGCCTTCTACTTGCTCCAGCTCTCTTATTTATTAACACGATTTATTTCATTGTAAGTTTTAACATATGACAAAAATACTCTATGCAAAAATAAAAACAAACTTCAACCGTCAATCTTCCATATTAATATTAAGGTGAATACAATACAATATTAAAGACTCATTTAACGCAAACTTCGTAAACATTTTTATATACTTGCGTATACCATCCAAGTTATATAAAAGATTATACTGTCATCACGAAATACTTCGAATGAATTATTTAACGGGTAACCAATTTAATTGGTATCAAAATTATACTCTTATAATTATGCAAAAAAAAGTTCAGTTACGTATTAACCAGAGTAATTAAGCCCAAAAATTTTCTAGACGAAGACCACGAAAAAAAAACTGACGTTCGGTTAGTTTATTTTTATGTTAAAAAATCTAACATTTTATTGTTGGTATTTATTTCAACGCAGTAGTTAAAAATGTGAAAATAGAACACTTTAACACTTTGTGACGTTAGAATAATAGGGTTCTATATCCATTTTTTAATGTTGCGAGAATTTAACTTTTGATTTTTAATTGTTTTACAGTTATTTATATTGATAAAATATGTTTTTTATGTTACTTATGTTTTATAATTAATCTTACATTATTTTCATAATTTTTAAAGTTGCTTGTTTACAAATTAATTGTTAACAATTAATTCCAACTTTGTTAAATAAGGTTGAAATTGAATTAAAAAACAAAAAATTACAATTTTAAAAATTATATAAATAATGATAGAATATATTAAAATTATATAATTTTGAACACAAAAATATAATTATAACTAAAAACAGAAAATTGAATTTTTTTACCATGAAAATTTGGAGAGCCTTGTAATTCTCGTCTACTAATATGCTATTTTGTCTTATACCAATTTATATTACTTAATAAATACGTATTCTAAGCAATCAATTTAACATCTTTTAATTTACGAATTTGACAAATTTTTACTTTTAATTTTAAAAATTTAAGAGCGTCTAACAAATTTTGTTAAATTCTATCAACAGTACAAAAAGTAGAACCCTATTATTCTAACGTCACGATTTCTGTCGTTATATAAGTCATAATGCACGCATTTAAATTAAGCTTTGTCATTAAAAAAAAAAAAAAATCATGGAAAAAAATAGATGAAGAGCACTTATGGTTTTTACTTTACCTTTAACAGAACAATATAAATTCATGGTAATATATATACTCTATTGGATAATTTTTATACAAACAATTTTAACATTAAAATTTTTGTGCGATTAAAAAAACTTTCCTTTGCTTCTAGGTTTTCATTAAACTATGATTAAACTGATGCATAAAAGAACAGACAATTTTTTATATATATATATATATTAATCGTTATTTCTTAATTCAATCTTAAAGAAAAATAAAAAAATTTAGGTAAATTAAAATTTAAAGTCAATCAAAAAGTAAAAAAATTTAAATTCTTTTAAAAAAAATATCTTAAAAATTTACATTTCTCATAGCAACACAGAGCAAGGTTACAAATTAGCGCGCTTTTAAATAACAAAAAGGTAGGGGCATAAACCGGCAAAGTACTTATTCACCGGTTGATGCTTGGAGAAATAATTTACTACAAACTGATTTTGGATTTGAAAGAAAGTTATTATTATATAAAATAAACAATTTATTTTTTACGACCATAAAAATTTTAGCTGATAGCACGATATTCACATTTACAAACTGGAAAAAAAAAATGTCGCTTTAAAAAAAAATCGTACAGCGGGATTTCCAGTTAAAATCCGTCGCTTTTTCTAATAAAATTTGACGAAATATTTATAGAAAAGGGTTTCAAAGAATAGGCTAACTATTCAAAAAATATCCCGTAAAATTTCAAAGTTACTATAGAAAACAAAGACGAGAATTGTAACAAAGAAACAGCTTATTTCTTAATAAATAATATGCAAACAAACTGTTAGCTCAAGGGATTTGGATAAAATTTTCTTAGGTTCTAAAAATTGAACTTTAAACTAGGAGACATTTCATCAGAGAGAATTTTAAGAAAACTCGATAAAATAAATTAAACAAACAAAAAAAAAAAAAAGAAAAAAAAAAAAAAACGTATATTAAAAATTGAGTCGATAAATTATAAAGAGATGAAAAAATAAACATTTCTTTTAAAGTAAGTTGCAAAATTTACGCAATTAAATCAATCTTTTTAAATTTGTCTACCATTAGTACAGGTAGTAAAAAAGAGAAAAATCTTAGGAAACAGCTATCAGAATATGAAAAATAATTGGCAAATAAAGTTGCTAAAACTAGGACTAAAATTTTTTTCGCATCAATACAAAAATGGTTGAATTCACCAGTATAGTAAATATAATATTATTATTACCAAAACGAAGCTATCATTCATAAGCAGTCTATAATACAAATTTATTCATTCAACTTTCTACAAAGCTAAGGGACAAATCCTTTGCTTGTTAATCAATAATATATATTTTAAAAATAGCACATATTAAAATTTGGCTCTTGAGTGCCCATCAATTCAAAAATGCAATTCCAATATATAAAGAGGTGTTACAAATATTTATGGGCAGAATCTTAAACAGCAACACCATGTTTACTCTTGTTTTGCAATAATAGCTGTTGCTAGTAATAAATAGTTGAAAATAAATAATCTTCACTCGAGTCTTTTTATACTACCAAAAGCAACAATATGGGCAGTCAAGCACGCACTCGAATAGAATATCATATATCAGAGCTGTGAAACGAATTTCAGAAGAGGGTCAGGAAAATCGTCAACATCGTTCTCTCCTCCATTTATATCTGAGGTATTCTGCATATGGGGTGTCATACCATCCCCTCTGTCTGAAAGAACAGAGGTTGGTGGTTGTAATGAGTCAATAGAGTTCGATTGTGCCGGAGATATGATTTGATGCATAGGAGAAGTTAAGGACTGATGCTGGTGCTGAGGAGAAAACGGTATGTGTTGAGGAGAATTTACAGAATGAGGAGAAGGAACACGCATTGAATGTGACGGGGACATACATAGTCGAGGTGAAGGATTTGGTTTCATAGGTAAAGGCGGAGACATAATACTGCTTTGAGGAGACATCATTTGAGATCCAGGAGTTATTCGACCACCCATCATTTGAGGCGAAGATTGATTATTTATTATACCACCTACAGGAGGAAGCATCTCCTGTGAAAATTGTCTACTTAAAAGGCGAGGATTGGACTGTTGAGGAAACACAGATCCTGAATTCATTATATTCATATTCATTGGCATTCTACGTTGTTGAAGTTGCTGTTGCTGCTGCTGCTGTAAGTTTTGTTGCATGCGCTTATTGTGCATGTTCCATACTTGGTTTAAATTATTTTGATTAGTCAAAGATTGATTATTCACATTTGGCATAAAATTATTATTTCTCACTTTATGAGATTGTATATAGTCAAATATTTGATTTGATTTCATATTTACACCATTGCCTACACACATAACATTCCTAAACTGTTCTAAATGAAGATTTTGAGATGGATTAACAGATGTATTTATATTAGTCTGTACTGGCATTCCATTAAAACCATTGAATTGTGCTCCTAGACTATGCTGCTGTTGTTGTTGCCACGGATTAATTCTTGTCTGATTGAGCATATTTGTTTGAACCGGCTGGCCAAAAAACCTATTATTTGAGTTGTTCATTATAGCAATATTAGCATTTATTCCGTTTGATTTATCTATTGGGAATTGAACATTTGGATTTGGCATTTGTTGTTGAATTAAAACATTTGGAGGAACACTTGTTATAGGAACAATTGTTTTTTGAATATCGTTAGGAGGAGTCTGCCTCTGAGGCATACGAGTAGGTAATTGTATACTACCTTGTATTGGAGGATTTTGACTCATTCTCATTGCTTCAATTCGGCGCCGAAGTACTTGCTGTTGGTGGACTTTTTGCTGAAGCTGCTGTTGTTTCATCTTAGCTTTAATATGCTGACAATATGGTACTGTACATTGGGGTTTCTTGCATGATTTTGCATGATAACAACAAAGTGCAATAAGCTGTTTGCAAATCGGACAACCATGATTAGTTTTCCGCTTACAACTTTTAGCATGTGAAACAACTTTTTTCATTTTTACGCAGCTTGACGATTTACAATTTTTATCCAAACAATCTGTTGCATGCTCAAGAGATTTTATACATAACTCAATAGACTGTCGGCGAGCTTCTTGTGCACTACTAGGAGTTTTTGTGAGATTCGGTGTCTCACTTTCAATATCTAATCCAAGTTTTTCCATTTTATGTTCGTGGCCTTTTTGATTATAGCATTCAATACATAAATCATAATCCTAAACCAAGCATTTTTGTTTTAAATAAATTTAAAATTCTATTAATGCTATATTTTATCAAAGAGATTTCTATATTATTTCAACTATGTATATAAAACTAACTTTAAAACAACAAACCTCACAAACAGTACAATGATATCGATTAATAATCTGTCCTTTACATAAATTACAACTGTAAACAAAGCGATCAGAGCCTTGATTATGGAGCTCTACAAGCATAGCCAGAGTAGAAAACTTTGCCCTGCGAAGAGTTGAGAATTCCCAATGCCTCTCTCTTGATAAAGTCAGAAAAGCATCTCGACCATCCATTATATCACAAGACATAACAGGATCAGGATCTTCAATTTTTTTTGTGGGCATATTTGCAGGGCTGTGAAGATGCAGAACAAAGAAAATCTATAAAATATATATGAAGCTTAGATATGGATATCTGTAGTTTAAAAGGTACTACTACTACTACTACTACTACTACTACTACTACTACTACTACTACTACTACTACTACTACTACTACTACTACTACTACTACTACTACTACTACTACTACTACTACTACTACTCTAATTATATTCATAATAATATTAATAAAAAAAATCAATTATAGCGCACCTCTTTGAACTTTTCCATTGTAGTAAAAACTCTTTGAGATAATTCAGATGCACCCATGGCATTAGGTACTGTTTTTTTAGCTGGTGTTTTATTTAGTTTACTTTTTTTACTAGTTTTTTTATTAGCTCTTTTGTTACTACCTTTAGCTTTTTTACCAGTGGATAATGCTACCTGCTAAAAAATTATGTTTACAGGTCAACATTACATCAAATATTGATTTAACATTTTAATCAAAATAATTATTCACTGAATTTAATAAAATACCATTTCATAAACAGCATTTTCTTCACAATTATCAGTACCCAACTGTGCAGCAGCCTGCATAGCTTCTGTTTTACGTCGCTCTTCTTCTTCTTGGCTAATTTCACGAATACTCTCTTCAATAGCATTAGGCCAATAGTCTCCTTCAAAATAAGGTATTTGAGTAGGTGAGGTAATTTCATCTTCGATTGCTTGAGTAAACATATCCTAGAAAAAAATATTTTAACCTTGCTTGTTAAAACCTTGAGGGTATTTGTTAAGTACTTGTGATATATTTTTATTTGTACAAAACTTGTCATTTTATCAATACATTTGGTATTTGTAACATTAACTGAAATTTTACCTTATAGCCAGCCATTACACCATCTTCACATGCTTTATTTAACATGACTTTGTACCACTCAACAAGACGTTTGTGTTTTGGAATTTTTTGTTCTACTGGATGACAATGAAATATGTAGTCATCACCTTCACTAGGAGGACAGGACCATATATGACCATAATGAAATCTAAAAATATAAATGCATCAAATAACTTGAAAAAAATTAAATAAAGAAAATATTTGAAACTAAATTTAGTAAGTTTGTAAGTTTGTTAAAAAAATAGAAAAAACTTAAGTTAGACATTCTTTCTAAACTTACAAAAAGTCCACAAAAAAAAAAAAAAAAAAAAAAAAAAAAAAAAAAAAAAAAATTAAAATTTCACTTAAATATAATCACCTTTAATAATATATTTGTAAAAGCTTATTTATTTTTATCTAATAAACAAAGTTTAACAAAAAATTTGTTTACCAAATATTAAATATTACATAAAGAATTGTTACTTATTTATAAAAATAAAACAAATATATAATTATACAAATGGTTAATAACAGTTATAAAGATGTCACAACAGCAATAAAAAAAGAAAAAACAGAGACTGAGATTTTTGAAGAATTAAGGCTAAGAGTTTTGTGCATTATAATTTTATAGCATATGCATGTGAATAGAAAGAAAGCATTAAAAAAATTGTAGAAGAAAAAAATTTGAAAAGTTAAAAGATGAGTGTATGGTCTCACTATAAAAGACAAAAAACATAACTATGAACTTCAGTTATAAAGAGGTTAGAGTAGAGGTTAAGAACATAGAATACATCTAATAGAGTGTGTCTAAAGATTAAGATAGTTTAGATATACATAGCATAAAGAGTAGATGATTAGATATCAGCATACAAAGATGATTCACAAGATCAGATCATGATTAGGAAAAAGTTAAGAAAATTTGATGCACAAAATCATGTAATATTGGAGCTTCAATATGCAAACCATATAGCTATACAACTGATAAGACATTAAAATAAGATACAGAAATAATGATATATGGTTTTAAAATTTATTTAAATAAATGTAAAAGTAATCAAAATTATATTCTATTAAAAAATAATTCATTTTTTTATCAAATTTAATTTATTAAATTTGATAAAAATTAATATATTTAATTATTAAATTTAATAAAATTAATAGATTTATTTGATTGTGTGTGCGTTTTCCAAAATGCACACACAATTAAATTCAAACTACATAAAATAAACAATAAAATGAAATGGAACATTTGTTTCCTTCTCTTTTATTTTTGACAAGTTCCTTGTTGATATTACTAAAGAGATTTAAATACATTTTTTCATATTTTTATAAATATAAAATAAATTAGGAAAAAAAAAACTTCTATTACAAACTACAATTTCAAATAAGAAAACTCTTTGATTGATAGCTAAACATTAAATTTATAACATTTTTTATTTAGTATGAAGACATTATAATTTAAAAGCAGTTTTTTCCTCTTTTTCTTTTAAATAAAACAAAACAGCACTTTATTCTTTATATAATTTACATTTTAAGCGATTTAACTACCAACTAAATAAAAAATCTTACCCCCTATTTTTGCAAAAATCGAAGTACCCAATTAAGATTTCATGGTACACACTTGTGCGTAAATGAGGTGGGCGAAAAAAATGAACACTGTCTAAATAAGACAAGTAAATACGATTTCTATTTGGCTCAGGGCAGTCAGAACCAAACTCCTGTGTATGCATACCAAAAAAGCAAACATCAACACCATCTATTTCTTCAAAAGCAAACAATGCTCGTGCTCGGTATGGAAATTTTTCTGGAAATTCATTACCATATCTGTAATTTAAACAATTTAAAAACATTTAGAACTGGGCATTTACTTTATGATATATCAAAAATTGTAAACAGATATCATTAAAACCTGGATCTCATTCCTTGTCGAACTTCAACAACCTTTTCAACACTACTGACTATGCGGATATGAATGTAACCAGGTGACTCATCAGTAACTTGAGTTTTTAAAAAGTTGTTTACACGATTCTCTATATGCTCAGCCAATTTAGATTGCGGCAAATTGCGCGCACTGTAGCGGTTTTCTACTCTGTTTCCAAGTTTTTTTTCTTCTCGACAAGTTGGGCAAATATAACTAAAATATCAGTTTAATCAAACTATTCAATGCACAATTTCTGAACATTTTAAAAACATGTATTAAATGCTACTTACCCATTTTCATATATGATGTCCAAGTGAAGAACACATACTTGATGCATTTTTCTACCGCATTCAACACAAGTTACAAATCTAAATTTTAATCAAGTTTCAAATATTTTAAACTAATAAAAACAAAACTGCAAATATACTTTAATGGCAGATAAAAATGTTTAAAATTTTTATTTAAAAATTCTAATTTAAAAAAAAAATTGAAATAAGTTTATAACTATTAGAGTGAAATTAACTTTATAGTTCAAACTGAAAAATGCAACATGGGCTTCCACCAGAATATTATTAGAAGCAAAGAAATACCTATATATACAGAGCATCAAGTTTTAAGATTGTTATGGTTTAACATCAACTAATACAGAGTTAATTTAACATTTAATATAGAAAATAAAAAGATACTAATGCAAAGATAATTATTTAAAGAAATTTAATTAAAGGTCTCATAAGTTGTATAATACCTAATGTATTATGTGTATTTTTTTAGTTAAAAATTAATTATTCAAATGAATTTAATAAAAGCTTACAAAAGTATTAACCCTAATGTATTTTTTAGTTAAACACAGGTAAAGAAAAGTACATGTTTAACTAAAAAATTTACATAAGACATCAGGGTGTTATTTAAAATAAAACAGGGTGTTATTTAAAAAATAGGTTATTATTTAAAACACATTTAATTAAAATATTCACATGTAATTAAAAAAAAAATGCTTCCTGATTTTAAATACAAATTATGCAATTAAAAAAAAATTAGAATAAAAAAACTTAAATTTGCAATTAAAAAAAAATTAGAATAAAAAAACTTAAATCAACTTGAAAAACATGCAGTTTGTGAAAAGCTACAGCACTTATTAGCAAAAGAAATCAAATATTTGCACATATTTATATCCACAAAAAAGGAATAAGGTGAAAAACTTTTTGAAAAGCATAAAACAATTTTAGGCCAAAGGGACTTATTTAATTTATTTTTAGCTAAAATCATAATGACAAATAAAAAAAAATAAAAAAAAAATAATGCTTATTGATAGGGGTGTACCCTAATGGTTGTCCAGTGGGGCATGGGATGACTCTTCTCCAAGGGTGACTGAAATTAAAAAAAAATGACTGTCAGTAGCCCGGCAGGAGGAACAGACAGTTTTTTACTTACAAAGTGTGTTTATTAATAAAACTATATTCTGACCTATGAAGGTTTTATTCTTTGCAATAACTTATAAGAAAACTTTAAAATGCATTTAAAGAAGTATACATTTTATTTAATAATAAGTACACTACATTATATAATTTTACTAAACTTATTAAAAAGAAGCTGACACGCTATTTAATGTTTTAAAATGCGATTGTACTGTTTTTTAAACGTTGTTGTTGCATTTTGAAGCACGTTTCTTCTTAATTTAAAATGATTTGAAATGAAAATTTGGAATTGAAAGAAAATGAATGAAAATTCATTTTTTTTCAATGCTAATATACCATTTTTTAACCATTATAGCTGTATTTTGAATCAGTCTAAAATTTAGGCAAAGTAAAGTATATTCTTATTTTAACTTTGTCAAACAAAATTATCATAATAAAACATTAAGATGAACATGAAAAATCATTATGAATGATTAATAGAATGCACGTGAAAATTTTTTTTTTCTAAAAAAAAAAAGAAGTATAATGAAAAATGTTTTAAACATTAAAAAGATGTTTTAAACATTCAACTAAATTAAATTTGATTGAATATTGAAAGAGAATAATAGAATATTTTTCTTTTTATAAATTATTTCTTTGTGATTTTAGCTTTCAACTTTTTTGTTTCACGTAATGAAACCTTTGTAAAAACTGACAAAATAAAAAAATAAAAAAAAAACCTGACACAAAACAGATATTGTCTACAACAAAAATGTCAATTTTTTTAAAGCTGTTTTTCTTAAGAATAAGGGTAATTATTCTTAAGAAAGAATTTGTCAATAATTAATTCATATTGGCATTAAAATAAAATATTGATAAACTACTACTTACGGTTCCAAATCCAAGTGATCATTTTTCAACTTTTCAAATTCATTTTTATTAATAATGCTAAAATAAAATTTTTTTTTTACTTGTAAACTTCAATTTTCTCAAAATAGATTTTATAACTCATTTATCATTTAAAATAAATTTCGTTCAAGTGCTACAAACATTAATAATAAAAAAAATGTTTAAACTTTTCTACCACCAGGGTTAGCATCAAATACATATTTGATTTTGAATGAAATATATTTGTAGTTTCATAAATTAGGTTAGTGTTAGTATTAGTAACTGCTGTAGCTGGTATGAGCCAGTGAGCAAGTTATTAACACACTATGACAGCTGATTTGCTTGATTGCTGCTCATCCAGCTATCAAGACCTGCTTTAAAACCGATTACTAATTGTGAGTTAACCAATTCACTTGGCAAGCTATTCCATAAATTGATTGATTTATTAAATAAAAGGTTTTCACAACATGCTTGCTTATTGATTTCTATGACTTATTTAACATGGTCACCTCTGGTTTGAGTTTGTTGAAAAGTTGAACCATGTCTCCTCTTTGTCTCTTTTTTGCCAATGTCAATCAAGAGCTTTTAGACAATAGTTGATTTCAGACATAGTTGATTTTTTAAGTGATGGTATTAATTGAGTTGCACAATGTTAGACTCTTTCTAATAAAGCAATTTCATCCTTATCAAACTGGTACTGTAAACTCTAAAAGTGGTCGCACAAAAGAAACATTAAGAATTCTCAGAAGTCTAATATCTAAACAAACGAAGCATTTTCTAATCCAACCCAACATTTGGTTGGATTTGCCTACGCATTTTATTACATATTGCTTGAGAAGATTACTCCAAGTTATGTTTAACTTTTGTTCATTGATGTAAAGGGTTGACTGACAATTTTTCAACAATAAATTGTATTGTAAAAGTTTGTTACAACAACAAAAAAACAAAGAAGTTCTTTGTTTTTTAGTAACAAACTTTTTTATTTTTAAAACTTAAATATTTTAAATAATTATAATACTTAGGTCGTTAGAGAAGTTCGTAGAACCTTATTTATAAAGTTACAATAAGACAGGAAATAATTAAATATTTATATATCATCTTAAACTGTGTTTAATTATGAACATTTTAAGTACTTTTTGAAATATTTTGCATGTTTATTAAAAAAATTATTTCAATTTTATTATATACATTTAAAAAAAAAAATTTAAAAATGGAAAAACTTGAATATCGAGCATATATTAAAACCTGTGCTCTATTTTTTTTCAGCACAAGCCATAACCGATGAATTGAATTTAGTTCATGGTGACCAAGCTCCAAAATATAGTATAGTTTTTTTATTATTATTTTTTTTTGTTATTCACCTCCTCAAGGCCGAGAAGGCCACTACAGACGAAGAGGCTACTTAATATTGGTTATAACCCTCTTAACTCTACAACTCCGAAACACGAAACTTGATGAACAAGGCAAGATGCGCGGAGAAACAAGTTGCCAAGTGGGTTACTTTATTTAAAGATAGTAGAGAGTCTTGAAGATGATCCTTGCTCAGGGCACCCTCAAACCACGTATACAGCTGAGAATATTGAACGTGTGCGAGCCATTATTGTAGAAAATCTGCATGCAACACATGATATAATTGAAGCCCTGACATCGATTAATCATTTTACAATCAAGGAAATCATTCACAACGCACTTAAAAAAAGAAAACTAAGATCACGTTGGATACCCCACGAGTTAACCGATCAAAATGAAAAGAATAGAGTTTTATTTGAGACAAGTTGGACGCAAGTCAGCTAACGCTATTTGGGTCAGTAAAGGTGAAAATCCAAGAACTATTGTAAGATTTGATAGGTTTCAGCCGAAAAGCATGTTCTACATCTTCTTCAAAACAACAGGTGTTGTTCATTTGCGAATACTATATAAAAAATTGTTTGAAACCTCTTATATGCGAAATAAATAAGCAAAGACCTAAAACAAGCACTCAAAATTTCAAATTTCTCCATGATAACAGTCAACCAACGTAACTCAAACCATCACAAATTGTCTAAACCAAGCTGGAATTACAATAATTCGCCACCCACCATACTCACCAGACTTAACTCCATCCGATTATTGGCTATTCAATTTGATAAAAAAAAATCTTGATGATGATACTGATGTCGAAAGCCAAAAAA
The DNA here is from genome assembly GCF_022113875.1 of Hydra vulgaris. Taxonomy (NCBI): domain Eukaryota; kingdom Metazoa; phylum Cnidaria; class Hydrozoa; order Anthoathecata; family Hydridae; genus Hydra; species Hydra vulgaris. The sequence continues at coordinate 22,463,912 of NC_061157.1, read as the reverse complement.
CCTGCATAACGAAGCTACTTGAAAGTATACCCAAAGAAGAGTATAAAAAAACATTTCACAAATGGCTTGAAAGGATGCAACTTTGCATAGATAATGATGGACATTATTTTGAACATTTAATAAAATTAAATTAAAAAAAACTCTTTTAGTTTTTTTTTATAGGGGAGTTTTACAAACTTTCCTAGTGACCTAAGAACAATTAAATAGTTTATTGAAAAAAACATTTTGTAGAATACAGCAACAATATTGGCAATAGAGTCTACATTTTTTGTTGCTCTTTTAAGTAAAAATATTTTAGAGATATGAACTTTTTTCAAAGTGTTCTTAAAACTAAGAACAAGAGTATTAGTTTGGAAATCTAGAACTAAGGTAATTGTATTTAATCAAATGTATTTGACTCCAACACTGACTACCATTACATAACAAACTAATTTACTTAACAACAACAAACAAATACTTAAAGTATAACAAAAATAACCTTGTCCTTAAACCTGAATCTTCGCCTAAATCAATAGATTCTCCTTCAAATTCTTTAAAACATCTTTCACAATAGTGATACCTGTTTAAAATTATATATATATATATATATATATATATATATATATATATATATATATAAAAATTTAACACTTCTACATTTCTTGAGGTAATTCTCAATTAAAATGATTTTAAGATAAAAAAAGGTCATCCCTATATATAGAAAAAGAAAATAAAAAGAAATTTAATGACACAAAAAACCATATTTAGACTTATGTTTCTATATTCATCTTCAGTGAAAAAAAAAACTTACCTGATTACTGCAAACACAAAACACAAAATGTCAAAAGAAAAAGTTAAGAAAAAGACTTACCTGTTTTGATATGAATAATAAGGGGTATCTCTTGGAATTGAACAAAGATTTTTTCCATAACAATATAAGACTTGTGGGTTAAAAACATACTGAAAGAAAAGTAATTTAAATCAACAAAACTATTGACTTAAACAAAAAAAGGTAATGATTATTTGTGTAAAATTATTTTTATTTAGTAAAACTACCTTTCTTCCACAACAATATCCAAGTTTTTTCATAATTGGTTCAATGTCTGCTTCAAATGTTTCTGAAAGCTGAAAAAAATAATATTAAATTTTTTTAAACATAATACATTAGTTTGTATACCACATTGAAATCAATACAACAAGCTAGAATTTATTAAAAAAAAAAATTAAACAGTAGAATAAAGTAAAAAAATATATATGTATATATACTTTGGTACAATAACGAAAAACTTTAGTTGTCTTTTTATTGTATAGCCAAGCATTTTCAAACATTAACCTCATGTCATCACAAAACTAAAAAATAATTAAAAAAATAAGTGTCAACTTATTATTAAAACAATTAAAACAATTTGTAATAGATACAATTATAAATTTATGTATCAAAAATGAAATAACTGATCATATGAAAACCATTATTTTCTAAACTTACACCCCAGGGATCTTTGTAACCACCTTCTTCTAACTTCTTTTTAATTGAAGATAAGTCCATTGGATTTTTGACAATAGTGAAATAATCCTTTAAAAATACAAAATTATATAAACCATAAACTATATACTTCAAATATATAGACATAAAAACTAAGTTTTTATAAAGCAAAAATTACAGGTATATGAAGAATCTCTGGGTTGACTGGTTTTCGGAAAGGCCCAGATTCAGGTTGAATGTTATAAACTTTATCGAACAGTGGAAGCAAATTTTCTGTTAGCTCTTCAACAGTCCAAACTAAAATAAACATAATACTAAAAGAATATTTGACAGTACAATTTTAGTACACAAGAAATAAAAGTATTGTGTAGACCTAACCACTAAAGTATATCTGCAATGCGGTTAAATATTCTGCTCACTTTTATTTTTAAAATTCATTTTATTCCAGAAAAATTTTTTTAAGAAAAAAAAATCTTTTTTTTTTTAAAAAGATTTCTTTTTTAAAAGTAAAAGATTTCCTTTTTAACTAAATAGCCCCTGCATAATTTCTAAACTTCAGCCAATATATATATAAAGAAGCCCTGTTAAAAATGATGTTTCTTTATGTTGTAATATCAAGTAAAGTTTATTTTCTTTTAACAAAGGGCAACGATTACTGGTTAACAGCAACAAGACAGTGAGTCCACAAGCTTTTGATGACTATGTCAACTTTTTTCCATTCTTGCTTCAGAATTTGAATAAATCACACTTACCGATTTTAAATCAGAAAAAAAAGTTTAAAGTGCTGATCAAGTTTAACACTCTGCACAGAAACTTACAAAAAGAAACCCAGAGATATTTTTTTACACCCCAGTTGATTAGAATTTTTAATTTTTTTTGTTACATTTTTTAGCCAATAAATATTTTAGAAACTGTTTTAATTTAATAATATAAATATTTCAGATACACCAATAAATATTTCAGAATACAGTTAAAAATACTTTGCTCATGAAAATATGAGCAAAAAACCTCCATTATACTACTTTAAAAACCCCCTATACTACTTTAGAATTAATATTTTTAACAATTACAAGATCTTAAATCTGAGTTTCAAAACTAAGGGTGTACCTTACCTTTAATTATTATATTAGGAAGTCAAAGAGCAAAATAAAATTTAAAATTTAGACAATATTATATCTTAAATACTCCATACAATTTTATTTATACTTCATTACATTATATTATTTGTCGTAAAATAGATTGCTTAGAAATAAAAAAATATTAATCCTTTTAGAATTGTTGGGAAGTAGAAAACTATAACTTACAGCAATTATTTTATTATGATAATAATGAGTGAACAAAATTCTTACAACAAGATTTTAGAACAAAAAAAGGAATTTTTTTCTAATGGACTAAAATTAGTTTCATCTAAACTATAAATTAAAAAAAAAAAAATTTTTGTTATTTTTTAAAATACATAAAAATTATTTTTTTAAATAACTTTTTAAAAACTAATTAATTTTTCACAATATACTTTCTAATGGAAATTTTATTTTTGTTTTGATTTTTTCCAAGCAATATTAATTTTCTATTTTTATGGTTAATGTTTTTCGTAGTCATACTTTGACATTTTGTTGACTTTTTCTATCTATAAAAGTATGATCCTGCCTCCACTGCCTACTATATACACACAAAATAAAAATTATAGGTACTTTTGGATCCCTGTGACCAACCAAATGAGTAATTTTTGAAAATTTTGTTTGTGTATCATATATAACCAGAAAACTCTTAATAGTATTTTAGGAAAGTTTAGATGTTTTATGCTCACCCTAATATACACATTAATTTTTGCATAATTAGAATAATAAAATAACACACATTAATTTTACATAATTAGCGTTGCATTAAATTGATTTATAATGTCATTTGGTTACTGAAATAACAGTAAACAGGGGTGTTAGATGTAAAAATGTTAAAAATAAATAAAATACCTTTATGTGATTTAGTACGTTCATCAGGAGTTGTTGATGAAGGACTGGGTAAAGCTTCTTGTTTAACTAAAGCTACAGGATTGGTATTTGATGCTACTTGTTGAGAAGGTTTTTGTCCAATTGGACAAGGAGTAGTGGAAAGTTCTGTCTTGATAACAGGCTTAATTTCAGAGATAGATGTTGCTACATTTTCTGTCTCAACATTCATTGGCGATGAAATATTTTCAATTTTTACATTCATAGGGCTGTTATCAAAACTTACTTCTTTTTTAATAGTTCGTACATTAGGTGAAGCATCACCACAATTACTTATCAAAAGATTTTGATTATTTGACGATTGTTGAGGTTGAAGCTGAGGACTACCACTAATTTCCATCTTTACTTGGTTCGATCCTAGTGCTGAAGGAGGAGGTGTCAAAGTATTTTGAAGTATCTGTTGCTGTTGTTGAGGCAACATTTGGTTTTTTTGTTGGAGTAAATTCATTTGTTGTTGCAGTTGAAGATTTTGTTGATAAAATAATTGCTGTTGAGGAATCTGCTGTTGCATTGCTTGCATTTGCTGGTTGCTCAGTGCTGCATTTTGAAACGAAGAAAGCTAATGAGATAAAAAAAAAAAAAGTTAAGATTCAGTGAGCTGCAATTTTTCATTACATCTTTGCTTTCTAAAGAATTTTATTTAAAATAAATAATAAATAAGGTCTTTGAAAACTACATTGACAATATAGTTGGCCACGTTTAAAATTTTTTGTATTAGATTTTTTATGACATATTGGTAATAAACTGTTTTCCTTCTGAAAGTACACAAACAAAAACATAAAACATACAGTTTAGCTTAGTTTATATCAGCGGCCATACTTTTAAAAATAAACAATCATCTATACAAATTTTACAAATACTTTATAGTCAAGTTATATTTTCAACATAAAAAGAAGACAAAGCAAACTTCTTCACTTGATTTTTTTAGATGCATCCAAAATAACAAAAGCTTTAAATTTCTTCAAATATAAATATGTTAATGCATCTTTATTAGGGAAGGAGAGTAGCCAGCTTTACATAATGCTTAATGCACCATTTAGCTTGCTTACAGCTTTGAGAACTATACTTGAACTTTAAAATAACATTATATTGAATAATATAAATATAATTGTAATAATAAAAATAATTTTAGCTTACAAAATTTATTTTAAATAGGTTTAAAAAAATAACTTACATTTGCGCGCTGACGTTGACCCATCGCATTCATACTCCTTTGCATTCCTTTTGGATTCATATTGGACATCATAGAACTAGGCTGATTGTTTATGTGTTGTAAAGACTGAATATTAGGTTGTTGAAAAAAATCAAATGAGTTCATACCATTTGTCATATTTCCATTATTACTAAGATAATCTGATACATTGACATTATTTTGAATAAGATTTTGAGGTCCATTTGACGGAGGTTGCTGTTGAAATGCCATATTGAGGTTTGTAGACACCTGAACATTCATATTTGAAACAGGTTGCAAACTAATATTTGCAGGGTTCATCATATTATTAGGTCCATTTATTTGATTTTGTGCTAAAATTGTTCATAAAAAAAAAATTAAATTATATAAAAATAATAAAAGCAAATAAAAAAAAAATTACTCTAGAATCACTTATAAAAAACCTTGTTGGGGGTTAATCATATTTGAACTGTTTTTTCGTAACCTTTCCATACGTTTTTCTTCAAGGTCTTTTTGGATTTTATATATTTTTTCGGCCAATAGATGAAAATAATCTTCCTAAAAGAAAAAATCAAACAAAACTCATCAAAGGTTTCAGTGTAAGTACATCTTAAAATGATAATTAAACAAAATGACATTAAATGTTCAATAAACTTTACGCTTTCTGGATTTATATTTATACACACAGATATATATATATATATATATATACACACACACACACACACACACACACACACACACACACACACACTATAAATATATACACTACTGTCCATAAATATTTGAATGGTTATACTTTTTGATATAAAATATCAAAGTTTTACTATTTCGAGAACTGAAAACAAAATCTTCCTGAGTTATATGTTAGCTTCTGAGTTATATGTTAACTTATCAAGTTTACTTAAAAATTAATATCAAGTCCCATTAGATTAATTTATAACTAACTTGCTTATAAATCACCTTTAGCGACAATAACTGCCATACATATTCTTGGCATTTTACTTCAATACTTATAGTCAATTTTATACCACTAACTAATAAGTTTTTTTCACATCTTTTGCATCAATAGGTATCAATTTTTTACATAATTTTCAATACAAATCCGATAGGAGAGATAAGGGAGGCTAAATCATTTTATTCAATATTTGATTGTTCACAAATTCAGTCAAATAACTTATACAATTTTTTTTTAAACATGTTTTGAAGAATATGTTTTGGATTTAAGCTTAAGTCATTTTCTTTTTAAATAATACATGACTTCCCATTATTCAACTTTCCAAAAGTATAAAATGACTTTTTTTCTCTATGATTATAATGTAACCAGTGGCATTCCAACCAAAACGGCCTCACACCTTAAGATTTCATCCACCATGTCAGGCCTTGTGATGAATAAATTTTTGACGTCATTAAATTCCTTTTATTTGCTTTTCATATTTATCGACATTAACTGCACCAATTTACTTAATTACCACAAAACTACTTTAAATCATTAATGTAGAAATGTTATTATTTAAAAATGTTTTGGAATGTTTCGTTTTTTAAAATGTAAAAACATTTGTTTATTTTCTCGACGTTTGACGCGTTTTGTCTATACTAAACGAATAAAAAACATTATAACTAAACATTTAAAAAAGATTATAAAATATGCTAATATTTGATTTTTTTTTTATCAAATATGTAATTTAAAGTTTTTCAAATAATTATTTTTTCTTTTTAAAAAGTCAGCGAGTAATAAACTGGAAATTTTAATATTGTACGATTAAAAAATGTGCAATAGCTAATATTTTTACTAGCAATTTTATATAATATTTTTTTATTTATTTATTTTTATTTATTTTCATAAAGCGGTTTATAAGCACAATCACTCGTATTGCTAAAAAACTTTAACAAATGTTTTGAATAGATTTTTAATGATTACAAAGAATTTTGTTTTTGGTAAAATAAAATAAAAGAAAATGTTAGAATAAAAATCTTATAGGCATAAAAGACATATTTCAGCAAAAAAATTATTCTTAAAAACTATTCTTAAAAATTATTTGAAAAACTATTGACGTTCCATTTTTCAGCAGCTATCCTTGAGCACACTTCGTTGAGTTTCGGTAACTTCTAACAAAAAAGCGCTTGTTATTATTTAAGTAATTTTTACAAAAATTTTAATAGCTGTACTTTTTAATTGAATCAAGTGGAATACGTTTTAATATTAATCCTTTTATTTTTTTTCATTTGCGCTTACCAATTTTTAAAATATTTCTTCGAAATTACTCTTAAATACTTTAAATATGTCTAACAGTTAATAAATATTTTTAAATCGATGGAATAATTTTAAAACCTAACAACCCCCCGTAAAATAATTGTTTAAGTTAAAAATCTAAAACTAAAAGAAAGTATTTTTGTTCAATTTTATCGACAACTTTGCTATTGCTGAATAATTTTATTAAAATGTTAGCTTAAAAAGATTTAAACCTTTATTTTAATCTGAATTTTTTCTACTTGTAAATAATGAGCATATTTAATTTTTCAGTAATTCAAACTTTTATATCAACAGCGTGTGGTTTTTAAAATACTTTATTAAATGTTAAAATAATCGCTAATTACTTCATAAAAATTATGCTCAAAAATATCTTTAAATATACTCAAACAAAAAATATTTTGCTCGACGCAAATAGCCCTAGCTACACGCAAAATCGCTCTTGGACGACGTAAAATTCACATCGCCTGACACTTTATCGCAAGGCCTGCCATGTTGCACAGTCGATAATACACAGTGTTTTAAGTTGGATAAATTTTACATTGGTACAATAATATTTAGTCAACTGTATGTCAGCAAAATAATGCATATAAAGAGTTGATTCATTTAACATAATTCATGGAGTAAAGCTGTACAATCATTCAATAGGAAAGTTCAAATAAAAGAGAAAAAAATCTAAAACCCTCTATGCAGCAAGCCTCTTATCATAATATATATATATATATATATATATGTATATATATATATATATATATATATATATATATATATATATATATATATATATATATATATATATATATATATATATATATATATATATATATATATATATATATATATATAGGGCTATACCGGATTTAATTTTTCCAGATACGGCCAGATTTGTCGGATTTCTACTAACAGATCCATCCGGAATCGGAGTCAAAGCCGGATTTTGAAACAAAACTACAAGAGCCAAATTACTGTTCATCTCTACTTGATGCTTAGAATGGTCAACAATTTTGACTATTCAGAATACCAAATGACAGCTATTTTCTCTTAAACTTCATTGTTGTTAGTTTTATAGCAATTTCTATAGAAATTAATAGACATTCTATATAAATCCTATAGAGTTTCTATAGGCCATATATTTCAAAAGTATAGAGAAATTCTATAGAACTTTTTCTACAGGATGTTGTCAATCCACCACTGTAGTGGATTAGCATGTCTATTTATTTTTGGTTCATCCAGATATTGGCTTAGCTGAGTGTCAATGTCTGTTGGTAATTGTTGTTCATGTGTTGTGCCACCAGCGTAGACTAAATAATTTCATCAATATATTGCCAGGGTAATGATGATGGTGTAGAAAAAATATATAGCCAGGGTTGCTTTGCTGGTCTTGACTAGGGTTGACTTCATAGTCTTTACACCTGCATCATTGCAGAATATCATGTGTCCTCCCTTCATAATTTTTGTTGCGTTGTTGTTTGAAATTAGGCTTAGCTAATTAAATTGTAAAGAAATGTAAATACAGATACCAAACCCAACATAAAGTTTATAGAATATCCGGTACAGCCCTAATATATATATATATATATATATATATATATATATATATATTATATATATATATATATATATATATATATATATATATATATATATATATATAGAGAGAGAGAGAGAGAGAGAGAGAGAGAGAGAGAAAGTGAGCAAGAGAGAGAGAGAAAGAGAGGAGAGAGAGAGTCTTGCACGGTAGTCAGAAAGTTTTTCCTACAAACTGTAGTTTTAAAGAGAGCATTAATAAACCAGACCAGAAAAAGTTTAAAAACTCAAATATTTTCATTTTTTTTCTTAAATGATAGACTGCCTGCCCAAACCAAACCCTCAGTCAATGTAGTAGCACTCCCTTGCGAGTCAGGCTATTTGTCAGTCGATGTAACAGCACTCTCTTACGAGTCAGGCTATTTGTCAGTTGATGTACCACCACTCCGTTGTGAGTCAAGTTGAAAGATAGTTGATGTAGCAACATTCCGTTGCAAATCAGGCTATAAGATAGTTGATGTAGCAACACTCCCTTGTAGCAGCAAACTAAAAGATAGTCAATATAGCAACACTCTGCACATGTTTTAAAAATATATTTTAATAAAACAACAACAAAAACACCATTAATTAAAAAAACTGGTCATTATTATTGCAGTTTTTTTAAAAAACAATAAAATTCAATGTACTTCCGCATTAGTTTAATTGCTTTGACATTTCGATGATAATAAAATGTAGCTTAATTGTTGAGGTAGCAAAATTGTAGTCAAAAAAGACTTTTTTAAAATTAAAAGTCTCTTACGACTACACTATATATATATATATATATATATATATATATATATATATATATATATATATATATATATATATATATATATATATATCAGTCTTCTCTGTTTAGTCAGCGCTTTTGCGCTAAGTCATTTTGCGTTTGCCCACATGCCCTTTAAATTGCAACAAAACTTTGATGTTTATTTGTTCAACTTTAAAAAAAAATAGCGTTTTTGTTAACCAGTTTTTTTATTATTTCATTTTATTATTTTTATTATTTTATTCTTTTATTATTTCATATTATTACAACTATTTCATTTAGTATTTATTCAAAGCATTCTTTTCGCTATTTTTATTTAAATTTAAATAGCAAAAAAAAAAATAAAGAAATAAAAAATGAATTTTTTATATTGTGCAGGCCAACTTAAAAATGACATTCCTGTCAGCTCTTTTTTGTGCGATGGCATTAAATTTTAAACAGAGACTGATTTATATATATTTGAAAACTGTCTGCTTTGAAATAGTTACAACTGCAAACAACTTTAAAACAACTTAAGTGTTTATCATAGCAATGTATTTTATCGACCGATCAGAATGTTTATTAACAATTTACTTTAATACTTTGTGACAAAATTATTTTTTTTTAGTTTTTTATTTAGGATAACTTTATAAAACTAATAGTTAAAAAATAAAATTATCAAATTACATTGTATATTGTAATTTACAAATTACAAATGTATATTGTAATTTGAACATATATTTAAAATATATGTTCTGTATATAGTTTTTTATGTTGTATATAGATTTTTGCATGCTGAATTTTAGGAGTTTTACAAACACACACACGCGCATATAGAAATACCTTGCTTGCTGCTGTGCTGTACATATCATCTTCTACTTTTTGTGCATAGAGCACAAGATTTTCCATTTGTTTATTTTTCATAGTCATAGGATCATTTCTAGCTTTTGGTATAATAGCTGACACTCTAAAATATTTTTAAAAAAATAGAAACTATTTAACCATTTATGAGGAGATTATTTACTAAACAACTACTTTTTTACTAATAAACAAAATCATTAATTGCACCAAATTTACTTGAGCTAAAATAACTGTACTTAAAGGTAACGTAACAACTAAAGCTTGATTGATAAATATAATATAAAAAATAAAACTATTTAATACAGTCTCTCTACAAGATGATTGCGTTGACTTTGTGTAACTGATTTATGCCAGGCTTCTCTGTCTTCATTAGTTGAAGATGGATTAGTCTGTGTTCTAATTTAAAATTAAAATTGAGTTATCATCAACAAATCCATTTCTTAATTATAATGTTAAAATTAAATTGTTAAATAATGGCTACTAACCCTGGGGGTATATTTCCACGATTTACATTGTCGTTGTTAGAATCTGAAATTAAAACTGAAAATATAATATTTTTTCGTAAAAACTTAAAAAAATTTATTTGAAAATAAGTAATATATAATCAACCTCTTGGCTCATTTCCACCCAGCCTTCTACTAGTAGGTCCATTTTTTAATGGTAGACAAACTGGGCAATCTGTCCGATTACAGAACTTCCAATGAGAGATGATTTGACGCGATGAGGCACAGTGTGCAACTAAAAAAAATAAAAGCACAAAAAAACTAAAAAACACATCTTTATCTTCAAGAAAGAAAAAAAAAAGAAAAGCTAAACTGAAAAAAACTTGAATTTGCAGCACACAAAATAAAAAATCAAAGTTCAATTTGACCAGGTAACACATAGATTTTGCCGGTCAACTGTTTTAATTTGTCTGTTTTAATTTTTGTTTCATAACATTTACTAAACTTTGTAAATAAAAAAATACTTAATGCTATAAAAGTATTACTTTTGACATTTTAAAATCAAATAATTTTTTTTTTTTTTTAAAACGAAAACTCACAACAAAGTTTTTAAAAACTACTAATGCTAATTGTGTTCTTGATAACTCAGAAAAAAAAATGCGCTAATGATAATTATAAATATTTAAATTGCCAAACAGGTTGCAAGCCTTCCCAGGAAACATGTGTGATTTTTTGTCTTGTATACCCATGCATAAGTATTTTATTTTAGATAACTTGGTCACAAGTATATAGTCTTTTTATGAAAACATTTATGTAATGCACGATATACTTTTTTATATAACTTCATATGTTTGCTTTGTAACCATTTATCTTTTCTTATTTTTATACAAAAAATCTTTTTCTTCTTTGTTTCTGAATGATACACATCTCATCACATTCAGATTTTATAAACCATTAAAACTTTTCAGTGTATTTTCTAAGTAAGGCGCACACACATATATACATAGTTTTAAAGTTTCAATTAGGCCATGAAACGTATAATTTAGGAAGAGGTTAGCCTAGAACCATGGACAAGTCTACACCTTATCCATAAAAACTAAATATGCGTATAATTAGTAGGAAATAAATATAATTACATAATACAAAAAGTTATACATAAAAGTATACAGGTGCATTACATTTTCATAAAAAGACAATATATACTTGTTGCATTAAAATTATACAAATATATTTTACTAACACATTGCAATTTATATTTTCACTTTCCTCTTTAAAAAAAGGTTAAATAAAGGAAAATCATTCTTTTTAATGTAGACTTTAAACTGCTTTTTTTTTTTTTTAGCTTCGCCCAATCTAAATTTGTTGCTGAAAATAACAACCACTCTAAAGAAATAAAAACAGTAAACAAATTATTTAAATTATTAATTTATTTTTATTTTTTTCTATTTAATTTTTTTTCTATTTTCTATTTTGTTAGTTTTACTTTTTCTTGCATTTGTATTTTTCTTGTAACTCACTTTTTTCCAAAATGATTAATATTTTAAAACTTGCAAATGGTCGTGACCAAGTTGTTGAAAATAAAGTACTTGTGTGTGGTCATACAAGACGAAAAACCGCACATATTTCCTAGGAAGACTTGGGTTAACAACCTTCATTAATTGCAATGAGTTCAAAAAAAGGTGGCAAAATTTTAAGAGGTTTTAAAGATTTAGTAAAAAAGAGTTAAATAAAAAAAATTGAAAAAAAAAAAAAAAAAAAAAAAAAAAAAAAAAAATCATCAAATGTTTTTAATCAACAAAAAATAAGAATAAAAATAAACTTTATTTTATCAAATCAAAGACAATCATTGATTTAATTGTGAAATGAAACTAAAGATGTGTTATGTCATATAAAATATGTGACAACAAAGTAAATGAAAAGTAGCTCATTATAAAATATAAAAATATTTTAAACGACTTTTCAAAATATTTCAGTCTAAAATATTTTATATATAATAAATATTTATCATTTATAAAATACATCCAGGTTGTTTGTAAATGCATATTTTTTAAAACCAAGATTTTTTTACCATTCAACCTTGACAGCCAATACTCATTTTAGGAGGTCAAAACAGCAATTTTGGTTATTTCAGGTGGTTATTGATTAATTAAAGCGGTTTATTGTGTGCTGAATTCGTAAAAAACGCAATTTAAACTTTTTATATTGCGATTTATAAAGCATAATATAAAAGTATTTTAAAGCGTATTATTATTTTTTATTCAAAAGTATTTTTATATTATGTAAAATGCTTTTAAAACATGATCGTTTTTCAATAAACCCATTTTATTTAAATTATCATAAAATATCAACCACAAAAATAATTATTGTTTACAATAAACCATTTTGTTTAAATTATCATAGAATATTATACATAATTTGATTCATTTATATTAATATGTATTTTTTGATAAATTTAAATCTTTTTAAACTTTTTTTATGAATAATTTTATAAACAACATTTAATATAAAAATTGTAGAGGGAAACTAATATTACATAATACAACTCAAGTTAAACAGTGTAATAAAAAGTACAGGTTTTTATAAGCATTAAAATAACTATTATGTTAAAATTTATGTAATAAAATTAAAAGATTTTAAAAGCTTAACACACACACACAGACACAATCTTAAAAATGACCATTCAGCCAGCACTTTTTTAGAGACATATTTACCTTGACAATCTTTGCCTGCCTTGCAAACAGTCATGTGGTTCAACACACTTTTCATTGTTCTACAATGTGGCAAGTCACAAGGCTTGTATTCACCATTAGGAGCTTGTTGCTCTCTCCGCTGACATTTATGAGCATGCAACAACAAAACTAATTGTTGCTGAATTAACCGCTTCTTCTCCGGATCAGCCGTAGTAGAAACTGGTGCATTGGGATTTCCCGGTTGCTGCATTTGTTGTTGATTTAAAGGTTGATTCTAAAAAATTTGATAAAAAATATATAATATACCTTAGAGATATAAATACATTTGAAATTAAAATTTTATAACCTTGGTAACTATAAAAGTAAGTGAAATTTTTTCCTTTCATATTGCAGTGTTATTTTGATGAACCATCTGAGAAGCTTTTAAAGGTAGATAGGCTGTACAAATTCCCAAAGTTGCCATCAAAAAATTACATATGTACATAATTGTATTAGTCTAGTTTTTAATGAGGTTTAATTACAATCTAAAATTACAAGTATTACAAACCCTGAAGTCTTAAAATTTTGGGGTTTAGTCTCAAAACATCAGGGCTGATTATAAAAATTTTTAATTAGCAACATTCCTTATATATATGACAGCTAATGTAAAGCCAGACTCTCTGTAGTTAACAAAGAGCTACTCCATATTTCCTATCTGCTTGATTCATACAACCAATTTTAAATTCTAAGCTAACAAATAGTTTTTTGGGTCAGTGTACATATAACTGATTGTTTTAAGTAAAAAATCAAACCATCTATGCCATAATATTTTTTAATACCAATGTTATTTTGAGTATGTTTAAATTTTCATCTTCCAGTATTATTCAACCAGTAATTAGTTAAACCTTAAACAAGTAACTAGTTTTTCAGTATTTAAAAACTCATACAATTAATAATTATAATATTTTTTACCTATTAAATCTTGAAGACAGAATGTATTGTCTTCATTTATAATTATTGATACTAATACATGATATGTAGTGTTTAAAGAATTTATCAAATTTCAAGTCCAATTAATTAAAAACAATTCAAAATTCTTTTGTATGAATTATCGGCAGTTGAACCATTTAATATTGACAATTTAATTGTAATATCAACAGAAAAATATATTTCACTGCTAAACAACTAGTTATTACTAATTTATTGTTACATAACAAAAACCAAAATGATAAGCATGAAACAACGCAGGTTTATAGTTTTAACTTTTCCTAATTTAAAATTTTAAACCTAATATTGAATAACAATGGTGAAAACTTTTTAACTTTTACTACTAATAGTTTTTATATATACTAAATATTATATATACTAATAGTTTTTATATAATACTAAAGTTTTTCATGTAATGGAAAGTAGTGATTTGTGAGACAAAAAAAAAAAATCAATAATATATATGTATTTTTGTGTAGAACTTTTTTTATTTAAAGTTTACATTTTTTTTTTACTTCTCAAATTAAATGAAAAACTGTTATTCCATTTTTTAAACTTATCTAAAGTTTTAACAAAAATAAAATACCATTTGCATTGATGGATCATTAGCATTCATTGGTGCCATTCTTTGCATTTGTACATCCAGAATATTTGGATTTAGCTGAGGTCGATTCATATTTAATACCATTGAATTTCCACTCATATTAGGAATACCTGGTTGAAATCCTGGACCATTAAGTAGGTTATTAGCCATGACATTCATATTTGCATTCATTTCGAAACGCATTTGAGAATGCTAAAATAAAAATAAAAAGTGTTTCTGAATAAAATAATTCAAAATAAAAAAAAAAAATGAAACGAAAATAGCTTAAATAAGAAAAACAAAATTATTGAACAATAATTTTGTTTTTCTTATTAAAGCTCTATAAGTATTACAACTTAATTTAACATTTAACCAAAAAAATAATTACCATCCTTTGCATAGGTAACATTCCAGAATTTCCCATATTATTTGTCATCATCATTGTGTCCTGACAACTATTTTCTGGCATAACCATGTTGTTCATTGGACTATTTATCATTTGACCCATAGGATTAAAATTGTTTTGTATAGAAGGCATCTTAGGATTCATGCCCATTCTGAATCCAGCAGATGCCAAATTATTTTGATACAATCTATTATTTTGCATCATGTGCATATTGTTTGTAAATCCTTGATTCATGAAATTTTGATTCATGTTCATCAAGTTCATGTTTGATGCCATTGAATTTGACATACTTATTTGATTATTATAAATAGAGTTAGTTGACATAGCTTGCATTAAACTAATAGGAGTATTGTTTTGCATCATAGTATTCTGCATTGGATTACTGGTGTAGGAAGACTGAGGAGAAATAGAATTCATTATTGAGTTAGAAGTGCTAGACATTGGAACATTTGCCTGCATCATATTTCCAGACCTCATTGATGCTGGATTTAGCATAGGAGTAGCTGGTGTTGGCATGGCACTAGTACTCACTGGTCCTTGTGGCGGCATAATTTGTGAGTAAATATTCATTCCAGGTTGGGGACTTAACATTCCTAAAGCCTTAGAAACATTCATTTGAATTCCAGATGGAAGACTATGGAGACCGCCCTTCTCCATATTTGCTTGTAATGATGTTGGACCATTTGAAATAAGGTTCTCATTGGAATTGTTAATATCATAAGACTCCAAACTACTTAAAAGATCGTTCCCATTTGATAAAGAATTCTCGTTGCTACTATTATTAATGATAACATCATCTGGCAAATCATTGAGAATATTTTCATATGAAAATCCTAAAAACAAAAAAAAGTAAAACAGGAAAAAAAATTGTGAGAAAACTATAAACCTATTATATATATATAATATATATAATATATATAATATATATACATATATATATATATATATATATATATATATATATATATATATATATATATATATATTTATATATATATATATAATATATATGCGAAAGCCAGCGTTTTCACATCTTCCTAGTCTTTTTGTGCTCCTTGCTAAATAATAAATGTATATATATATATATATATATATATATATATATATATATATATATATATATATATATATATATATATATATATATATATATACACACACACACATATATATATCTATCAGAATTAAGAAAAACAAGATTGGCATAAAACTTAGAAACAGAGTTTGATCAATTGAATGCAAACATTTAGCATAAAAATGACATAAAAAAAAACACAGAGTTTTTATTTTAATCATCAACACTGCAGCCGTTTTTCAAATCGCCTTAATATGCTTATTGCATATTTCGAGAAAAATGCAATTTAAAAAAAAATTAGTAGGAGAAACTCTTTGTAAAACGTTTTTTGAAACAAATAAATTTTATCAATTTTTTCAGAACTCTTTGAGAATATGTATTCAATAACCTTTGTAGACATATAAACTAGCTTATTTTGTGAAAAAGTCAAAACTGATATTTTTTACGGCATTTTGAAGAATGGCTGCAGAACATTTCTATAACAATTTGAAAAGAATAATATTTTCCTACCCCCCAAAAATTTGTTTTTAATCTTTTTACAATTTCAAACTATAAATTTTTATCAAAAAACAAAAATAATTTTTTCATGAATTTTGTTTAATTTTTTATTTCAATGTGTTTAAATAATTTTTTTTTTTTTAATTGAAAAATAATGATCTTTTTAAATTAATAATCTTTTTAAAATTTTAAAATTAAAATCTTTTTCTTTCATTCATTTTTTTAAACACAACTCACGTTAACTTTAACATTTATATTATTAAAAATAAAATTACATAAATAACCTATTTACAATTACCACATTAATTTTAAAAACTGTTAGAACAATATAATTATCAAAAAAATTTACACATGAAAATTAAATTTGTTATTTAAAAATATTATATTTCTTTATTATTTATTTTTTAAAACAATTAAATATGTAACATAACAATTTTCCGTTTGCATATTTTTTTATTTGAGGAGGCAGTTGTTTAACCAACAGGGTGCTGACCAAAATATTAGCTTTTTTTGGTTGGGACCCAGTTGGATTAACCCAATATATTATATTTTTTTAAATTTCAGTAAATATATATTTTTTAAATATATATAATTTTACTTTAATGCTAATTATATTATAAAAACAATACTTTATAAACATATATAAAATGCTGCTATACTGTTTATATGTGTATTAAATATCTTAATTTTATTAACTAATTTAATTTTTTATATATATTGTTGTTATTATGAATTATTATTATTATTTTTTTACTTATTTCAAACTTTCAGCTTTTTATTTTGGCTAGCAGGTTTTGCAAGATTTCAATATATTTCTAAAATGTATTGTTTAACTTATATAAGCTCGAAATAATATATTTTATAAACCTAAACTACTAACTTACCTCCTGAATGATCTGCAATTGGAGTTTCCAGTGGTGAATCAGCTCTTGGTCGCTTTGAAGGAGGTCCTTTATTTTCTCCCATACGATCTGGGTCAGACATCATTTTTAAATAGCTAACTTTAACGCTTCATATTTTTATTTTGATAACTCACATTAATTTTTTCTGAACTATTGTAGTATTTTGTTCAATTTTTTCAAATTTAACTTTACATTTCTACTTTGCATCTAGAAATAGATCCTTAAAAATAAATTACCTTTATTATTTGTTGCATACTTACTAAAAGGTGATTATATAAACAAATAAAAAAAATCAATGAAATATCAAAATGGCCACCGTTTACCATAATAAAGTGGCATTTTAGAT
Source organism: Hydra vulgaris (assembly GCF_022113875.1). NCBI lineage: Eukaryota > Metazoa > Cnidaria > Hydrozoa > Anthoathecata > Hydridae > Hydra > Hydra vulgaris. The sequence continues at coordinate 22,445,935 of NC_061157.1, read as the reverse complement.
ATAAATCAATCAAAGTTTTTATTGTAATTATTTTATACAAAATACCAGTTTTATTAAATCAACAAATTATAAGAATAATCCAAAATAAATTTACTTTATAATAATAATGATTTTCAGCATTTACATACACAAAAAAAAATTATAGAAATCTCTGTAAACTTTTTACGGAGAACATCAAGCGAAACACAGACTTCGCGGGGGATCAAGCAGGAAAAATCGTCACTTTGCATATATTAACATAAATAATCTTTAAAAAGCCGTTTCTTACTGAGTTAGCAATAAATACAAAACAAAATACTTTAGTTTATTGCAAAAATCAATAACTATAATTCCATTTAGGAGACCAAAACTTTGATTTAATTCAAAATAAATAACAAAGTTTTTTTTTCTAAATAATAGTTTTACATAAAATTGAAGTTTCGTTTTTTTAAAATAAAGGGTTTATATGTTTTAAACATTTTAAACAAATTATTACAAACTATGGCTAATTTTGTACAGAACTAACTTAAAGCGAAATATGAACTTCGACTTGGCCGCATTTTAACTATCAGGGTAAGTAACGTCGTTAAGTTCGGCGTTTCACTAGAAATATGTTTTAGTATATCTTTTAACGCATAATGGCAGTTGGTTAGGCTTAACTTGTTATCAATTACTTAAAATTTAACTTGCTATTAAATAGTTAAAAAATAATTTCTAATATTCTAAAATATTTTTATTTAAATTGTTAAATTAGTACTAAAAAAAATTGAATTATTTTTAAACCTTTTCAGTATTCTGTTTTCCAATTACACACGCCTCAGATAAAGTGTCTGTAGGGGTTTTTTAATATTATGTTAATATATATTATCGATACTACTATTATACATGTAGAGTAATACACAAATATATATATATATATATATATATATATATATATATATATATATATATATATATATATACATATTATTTAAAATATTATTGTCTTTTAAACTTACTAATATATATAGCAATACCCTTTTATGTGTTCAAACATATATTTATTTTTAGATAAAATGGCACCTCAGCTAAGAAAAATGCTTCATAGAAATATTATCAAAAATATTTTGATTGGTGCATCATTGGGAGTTGCAGCTGGTTGTGCTTGGAAATTTGGATATGTTGAACCAAAAAAAGCCAAGTATGCAGCTTACTACAAAGATTTTGATGCAGATAAAGCAGCAAAAGAGTTAGAAGCAAGATTGGCCGCAAAAGGCATTTCAATTTGAAGTTACTAATATTTATCAATGTTACAACGTGAAACTATTTTATTGCAATTTGATTATTATAAAGTTGTGTGTTATGATTTAAAAGTTGTTTCTGATAATTAACATTTTTTGTTATTATTACTTGAAATTGTTTTTAATAGTTGCCATGCAACTAATGTATTAAAAATAAAAACTATGATCATCTTACAGATAATCAAAGTAAAGTAACAATGAATTTATGAAAGATCAAAGTTTTTGTTTTTTTTTATAGTAAAACAATAGATATTTTATTATTTTTATAGTTAGCTTAGTGATCTATGAGTATTTTGTTGATAAATTTTTTTTTCGAAATGTACTTTTAAAAATTTTCTTTAAGTTCATATGGATCAATTTTATATTTTCTATGCTACTTTGAGACAGTTTTACTTTATTATAAGAAAAGGTTGGTTTTGTTAAATAAAAGTAGTTTCATATATTGAAATACGTATTACACCAACCTTGGCCTGTAGAATTCAGGTTCCAATGCTGTTGGACCAATAGTAAGTACTTAAATCGTTTCTTTTGATGTCAACACTTTTTCATCAGTCGCAGTTTACTCAAAAGTTCTGTCCTTTGAAATAAGTGGCTTATGACCACCTATGAAGTAAGTGAATATGCTTTGATGAAAGCATAGCTGTGGTTAGGCTACTCCAAATCCCCGTTTCCCAATTGGAGGTCTATTATTAATTATTATTATTAGTAGTAATACCTAAAAAAAATTTTCAAGATTTTGGGGCCCTATTGACAAGCTTTAATGTGGTGGTGGGGCTCCAAGCCATGACATTAGTTAAAAGTACTCTCAATTGAGCCCAAAATTCCTAGTATCGAATTGCTCTATGACGCCAGAAAAAGAGTTAAGTTATTAAGTTAAGTTAAGAGTTATGCATAAGTGAAATTGCCGAAACTCCTTTTACTGCACACATTTATAACATGTCAATACATAAAGTTTTTATGTATTGACACTAAGGACGTTATTTTAGTGTGCATGAAGAACGCCGCCTGAGTTTAATAGTTGGTTGCCCCCTGAGTTTAATAGTTGGTTGTCATATGGGGGCAATTATTGTTAATTTTTTCTGACAAATTAAACTATGATTTATATCATACTAGCAGTAAGCAACCCGTAATACGCGTTGTTAGTAAATAAAATTAAAAAAACCGCGTATAGAAAAGCCAAGAAACTACTTTAAAATAGAAAAGCCTAGAAAATGGCGTAATTCGACTAATAAAAATAATATTAAATTAGCGTATTAATATTATCAGAAAACGCAAAATTGAACATCTGATCAAGCAAACAAAATCAGTTAATTAACGGCGAAAACTGCCTAACAAAATACTTTTGCGTGGTATTTAGTGACAAGATCATACGGTTTTATGAGAGTATTTTTTTTTTAAATCACTTCAATATTATTACTTTATATATATATATATATATATATATATATATATATATATATATATATATATATATATATATATATATATATATATATACAGGGCCGGCGCGAGTAGGTGTCACGTGGGGGGGGGGAGTGCCATTACAACTTTTGCCGACTAAAAAAAAAAAAAAAAGGTCCTCGTCTTCCAAAATTTGCCGACAGTCATGACGACATTTCCACATTTGCCGACTAACTAGGTCCAATTTGCCGACTAAGGGCAAATTGGAGTTTCCAGTGGTGAATCAGCTCTTGGTCACACCCCCCCTATCGCGCCGGCCTTATATATATATATATATATATATATATATATATATATATATATATATATATATATATATATATATATATATATATATATATATAAGAAAGATAAAGTCTGAAGATCAAAAAATACATAAGAAAGAAAATGTCTGAAGATCAAAAAATACAGTAAAATTTTTTGTGATTAGAAACTTAAATAAACTTAATGAATTTGCTATATATTTAAATCCTTTTTGATAAATACTCCATATATTTGGTCCTCGATATGTAATGCTATACTCAATATATTTATTGAGGTTTTGAGGCAGTTTATTTGTGTTACTTATATTTGCTCTTAGATAATAGTTTTCATTTTTATTTATTTCAACCTTGTTATTAAAGTTTTCAGGATTAAAATTAATGTTGAATCGATACATAAAAATTAAATGCTGATGGATATTTATTTCATAAGTATCATTTTCATATCTTTCATTATAGGTTCAATGAACCCACGCTTGTTTTTAGAGTAGATGATTGTGCACACATGTTTTTGTAAAGCTATAAACTTTTTTTAAGTTTTGATGGTTGCGTACTTGCCCATGATATATTTGCATAGCTGATCAAACAATGAATTAGTCCAAAATTTATTAGTTTGAGATTTTTTATTGATATACAAACAAACTCACTACATCATACTAATTATATTGGTGATCTTTGACTGAATATATCTTATTTGAGAATACTAGGATAAATTCTCATCAACAAAAATTTCTAGAGAATCTTATACTTGTTTATTAAATAACTTATTATTTAAGATAAGGTCAGGCAACTGAAGAGGATGATTTATGGTGTTTTTTTTATTGAGTAATATATAGTTTGTTTTCTCTGAGTTTAACGAGAGTTCATTAGCCCTAAATCAATTATTTACTTTATTTATTTCAGCCTTCGTGTCTGCATATAATTTTTTGATATCATTGTTAGTAAGAAATAGATTCTTTACTAAAAACGATATCAGTTTTAAAGACGCATTACAAAAATCATTTATGCAAATTAAAAACAGGAGTTGACCAAGAATAGATCTTTGGGAGCTTCACATAAAACATTTAGCACTCCAGATTGTATATTACATATGTATTGTTTTCTATTGGTAAGATAACTTTTAATCCAATTGTAAGTTTTATTAATTATACCATAGTACTTTAGTTTATCTAATAAGATGCAATGGTCAACAGTATCAAATGCTTTTGATAAGTCTATAAAAATAAAATAAAACTTACGTAGTAAGTTTTATTTTATTTTTAAGTAACTTAAGTAAATTTGCTTTGTTTAAAATCATTAGTTATTTGATTAACTATTTCAATGATTGCATGCTCAGTTGAGAGGTATTTTTGAAATTTAAACTGGTTTGTGTAAAATAATTTGTTTTTAATGAAGTGAATAGATTCTATTATAAATTACACGTTCGAAAACTTTTAAAAATACAGAAAGTATTAATATAGTTCTATAGTTGTTTATGTCTGAATGTTAATTACATTTAAATATAGGAATTAATTTTTCTAATTTAAGTCCATCAGGTAAAATCCTAGAAGTTATCGATAACTTTAATACATAGATCAGAGGTCTGCTTAAGCTGATTTTGTTGAAGATAACTAATGTAATCTTTATTCTTAACTTTTGGTTTTTTGTAATTTTTTACTGTTATTTTTATATATTTGTATATATTATATAAACTCCAAAAATAGTTATATATTTTATATATTATATGAACTCCAAAAATAGTTTTCAAATAAAATACCAAAAATAATTATCTAACTTAATTAATTATAAGTATATATATACTTATAATTAATTAAGTTAGAAAAGTTTTTTTAAGTTTTGATAATTATTTTTGGTATTTTATTTGAAAACTATTTTTGGAGTTCATTACCAACTCTATACAAATTTATAAAAATAACAGTAAAATTATAAAAAACTAAATTTAATAATATATAAGGTTAATAATTAATAAGGTTATCTTGAACAATGTTAAGAATTAATAAGGTTATCTTGAACAATGACGTCAAACTCATTAAAATCACCCTTTGATTATCTGTGTAAACCTTACTTCATCATCTTAACATAAGATGCATGTAAACTTTAAATGAACAATATTTTAATCCTTTTTGTCTAAAATAAAAATTTATGGTGGAAAATACTCATGTTGCTATTGTGATGGGCCGATTAATAAGAAAGTATTTTCAAGGATGAACTCGGGAAGTACCAATTTGATTGCAAATCTTATATGCAGATGTAGTTTTACAAAAAATCTCTAATTTATGTCTATTAAATGAATAATTAAATGAGGCAACTATCAAAATAGTTCCATCATATTTCCTCACAATTCACAAAAAAAAAAAACTGACGATCTCCTAAAAAAACTACAGTTGATTTCCTAGTGAAACTAATTATCTTCTTTTTAATGATAAAAACTTGAAGAACTTTATTGAAAAGAAAACTGTCATCAGACATAGGTATAAGGGAAACAATTTCGATGAGCCTATCTGAGTCAAAGTTTAAAGGTTTTTGAACAAAATAACATTTCATTTTTTATCTTATGTGATCGCAAATTTTATAAGAAAATTTTTTTTTCACCGAAATTAATATAAAAAAACTTGAAGTTAAAAAAATTTATTTATTAAAAACTCTTCAGAAAGACATTCACCACATTTTTATTTAATATGTCCTTACTCTGCATCAATGCACAGATTTCTGAACCTGAAGCAAGTAATTTTATACTTTCAGAATCTCGGGGTTTTTTCCGTCTTAGTTCTTGGTCCATTCAAGACGATATTTTGCGACGTGAGAATTATCTTGTTATATCTCCACTTTCTGAGAAAGTTGAGTTAATGATAGTGTTGTGCTCCTCAAAATAAAGTCTTTCTACTGAATTGAAACCTAAGTTATAAGTAAAAAAGTTACGGAAAAAACATAAGTTATAAAAGAAAATTTATACGCCGTCTCCTAAAGTTTTTGTTTTTTAAATCGTTTTATCTCAAAACTAAAAAATGTGGAGATAGAACAAGATAATTCTAACGTCGCGATTTGTGATTGTTCAAAAAAGTAAAAAACTATTAAAAAAATCGTGAAATTAAAAAAAAAATTTGAGTTTTCGTGATTTTTTATTATTAGCTGTAAATCATAAATTTTATACATTTGTCAAACTAATGTTTTTTCTTAAAATAACTTTTCAAAAGACTCAAGTCGTTCAAAGTTGAAGCTATCATTCTCTCCCGCCTCTTACTAAAATGTGCACAGTGTTATGAAAGGCGGCCAAATTTAATTTTTTTTTTCTTTTTTTGTGGCTTTTTAAAGGTGGATTTTGAAAGCTAACACACTCAATATGAATATGTTAAATTATCAAAAATTTTAAAAAATTATTAATGAGATATTTAGGAAAAAAATTAAATTTTTAGTAATTAGTGTAATTCCAGAAAAAGTTGATGGTGGTGTTCTAAACAATTTATATACAATTACTTTTAATATTTTACCAGACATGTATATATTTATTAAAAGTTCAAAGAAATTAGTTTTAGATTATATTTCTTTTTAAATTTTAATTTATGTTTAAAAAAAAAAATTTGATTGTTGAGGTAAAGGTAGGGTGAAATTATGAAAAAATATTGAAAAATAGTATATAATTCTAATTTTAGTAGGCCTATAGCTGAAAAACTATGAAAGTAGCCAATAGCTGAAAAACTGATATACAATTGTTTACCTGGTGGTCTTAGCATTTATTGATCCTAAACTTGCTTTAAAAAATATTTATGAATGATGTAGACGCCCCTTTTGACGCTTTCTTAAATTAATTGTTTTTTATTGATGTAAGATCTTTGAAAATGTCTTTCCTGCATCTATAATCAGTAACGGATCCAGTATTTTTGATGTTTTAGATATGACAATTTCAAAAATGGTTAAAACTCCAAATTTAAGTATGATCATGCTTATGTCAAATTAAAATACTTTGCAAAAAAAGATGTGGTTGGAGCCTGAGAACAAAAATACTCAAACAGCGACCGCTTTCCCGAATAAGAGGGCTATGAGTTAATTAAATATTTTATTTACTATATTCTACTAAATTCTAATTTATCATTAGGTTTTAAAGTTCATTTAATTATCTATATTCGTTCGATCGTTATAACCAAGTAAAGTTTACAACCTCGTTAGTTTAACGAAAGTAAAAGCTTCACATGTTCAAATACTAAAAAATAATATTATAATAATACTATTAGATAATACTATTAGATAAAATTTGAATGACAACAAATTTGACTTTAGCATAAAATTGTAAATTAAAACATTTATTAACTTATTACCCTCGCTTATGGGCTAGGGATGAATCTTTTGGGATATTTTTGTTCCCTGGCTCATCAGATCAATTAAAAGTTCATTATCTTAAAGCACAATTAAAAAAAATTTTATTATTAACTTTTATTTCGCTGATTAAACAGGATTACAATTTTTCATATAACCATGTAAAAAATAATTAAGATCGTAAACATAAAAACCTTTATAAAAAACGTTTTTAATTTTTTTTTTATAATATGAATATATAAAAATACTGTTATTATCAGTCAGGGACTCAAAGAAGATAAGGGATTGTCTATAAAGTACGTACGCTCGGAGAGGAAGAGGAGGTCTGCAAATGGCGTTTCTAAGATAAGGGGGCAGTAGGTCAATTATAAAAGTAGGGGAAAGCGGGGCAGCATGGCAAACGTTTTGAAAGCCCTGAGTTGTTGCAAAACTATAAGTTGTGAAGCCATAATACTTTCTCAGTATGTTTATGTTATTAAATTCTTTCATTGCCTGCATGAATTTTCAGTTTGCAAATATAACAATTTGAAATAAATATTAAAATAAAAAGTTCATAAATTTGTCATCTGGTCACGTGACTGGGGCAAGATGATTTATTATGCAATTTTTACCTCCAATTTTATAAAATTTTTAAAACTTCCAATAACTCTAACTAAAGTAACAAAAAATAAACACAAATTGCAAAAAACTACTTCTAAAGAAGTTAAACTTGAAGGGCACCATCCATTATGAGAAACCGAAAGTGAGGAATTTTTTTTTAGGCGCTAAAAGTAAACTTATGTGTATAAAATTGCGTTAATAATATTTCCAAAAGCCAATTAGTGTTTTAAAATACAAGATGCAAATAAAGTTTCGTTTTCACCCAATTTTAAGATTTTTTGTTGAGTTGTTATATGAAAACCCATGTTGCCCCATTCGCCATGTTGCCCCGCTTTCCCCTATAGTGACAATAAATTTAAAAAAATATCATAAAATATTGGGTTAGTAGGTTAAAAGCATAGGTACTTTTAGGGAGGCAGAGAGTACTCAAAAAAGCGTACGGAAAATTGCGGGGGGGGGGGGGTTAGCGAAAAATAAGCGTACGTACTTTACGGATGCGTTTATCATTACAACCTTTTCATAGAGCCCCTTTAGCCACTCATTGAAAAAAAACACTTTAATTTTTAAAGTAAAATAAAAATTCAATAAAACAAAGCTCATACTTTTTTTAGTGTAAAAAGTTGAAAACAAAAAATATTAAAACAAATAAGAAGAAAAAAAAAGAACAAGAAAAAAAAAATTCAAAAATCTGAAAACAAATACTGTAAACTATAATATATATTTCAGGAATTAAGAAGATGCATTTTAGTTTGCCGTTTATACAATGAAATGCTTTTTAGGTCTTTAATATTTTTATTTTGGAAATGATTCCATATTGATGGACCGCGGTTTGTAATTAGAAAACTTGACTGCTGTGATTTAATTTTTCCTAGGTAATAGTTGCACCTGATATTTGAACGCAGATTTTTTTCAGAAAATGATATCAAGAAAATATCTAAAAAAACGCTTAGTAGTAGATTGTTTTTATACTTCTACATAAAAATTAATATCTCTAATGTCTTAAGTTTCTCAATATCTATAACCATCATGCTTTTTATCACTGGGGCCGGGTTTACTAACCTATTTAAATAATTGATTGCTTTGTATGCATGGTTTTGCAGGCTTTGCAATTTTAGCAATTTGGTTTTATAGGTGCCGGCCCATACAATATTTGCGTACAAAAGCTGATTATGAACAAGACTAAAGTAAAGCGTGTTACGTGATTTACTATCGAGAAAAGGTCTCGACTTATACAAAATAATTATTACAGAGAATACCTTTGTATCAAGAAGACCAATATGGTTTGTTCATTACAAATTTTCATCAAAAAGTACTCCCAAAAATCTTGTATATTTTTCAAGTTTAATTTTATTTTTATTAGTTAGCAGTTTAGGCAGCTTTAATGGAAGATTAATTGATTGTTTTTTTTTGTTTTTTTTTTATGAAAATGAATAAAGTTAGTTTTTTCACAATTTAAGGATAATTTATTTGCTATGGACCAGACATTTTTGAGTTCAATATTCATCGTTTCAAACAAAGTCTTAGCATTAGGATGATTAAAAATTAAATTTGTATCGTATAATAAATTTGCATGCATAATTGTAGATATTTTTTGGAAAGCTTAATGCATATCGTTAATAATAAATTAAAAAAAATAACGGACCTAGAAATGAACCCTTAAAAAATCCATCCGTAAAATCAAGGGCTCCTGAATTTTTTATTAATACAAATAGCTTTCTGTTAAACAAATAGCTTTGAATCCATTTAAATGTTGAGCTTATTATACCGTAATATTTTAGCTTGGAAAATAAAATACTGTGATCAACTGTATCAAAGGCGATGGAGAGATCAATAAAAACTCCTAATACCAGTTAATCATTATCAAACAACTTATATATTTTGTCAGCAAGTTTAAAAATACCATGTTCAGTCGAGAAATTGTTTTGAAAACCAAACTGATTTTTGTATAATAAATTGTTTAATATAAAGTAATTATTAACTCTATTATAAATTACTCTCTCAAATACTTTTGAAAATACTGAAAGTAGAGAAATAGGTTGGTAGTGGAAACATTATTACAATCACTTTTTTTGAGAATCGGAATAATTTTTGCTGATTTAAGTTTGTCAGAGAACACACTATTTAACTGCTTGTTAAAGTATTGTCAATCACAAAGATGACTGGTTAGTAATGCGTGTGGGCTTAAATATGGGGTGGATTATATTAAATTCAAATAGAAAATTGAAAAAGTTTTTTGTTTGCAAACTTTCCATAACATAATGCGTCCATATTTGTATCTCCCGCTAAGAAAACAATACATACATACAGATCTAAAAGTAATACATACAGATCTAAAAATAAAATATGTGCTCTTCCAAAATAAGTTACTGACCTTTTATATTAGAAAAAGCAGACGTTAGTATAAGCAACGACGAAAATGATGATGGCACATAAGATGATGACATCGATATTTATTGATTTATTGAAAACTTCAACAAAGAATTTTTTTTAAATACAGACATAGATGTTGATTAGAATAAGAATGGTAACAAAACAAATTTTTTTATTTAAAAAATAGCTCTAAAAAACTTGTACACGCGTGTACAAAAATAAACAAATTTATGGTGATTTTTTTGTACAAATTATTTATTTGACTTTTCAAACTTAGAGTGATAAAGAGAGGGGGCCGGGGCACAAGAGCTTATTTTTTTCCCTTCACCTAAATATTTTTTAGGACCAGTTTATCTTACTTTAGCTATGAGTATTTTTAATTTTAGATTATTTTAGATTAAAATTCGATTGAGCATCTTTGATTTTAAACAATATTTGTGAGTTTGAACCAAAACCCCTCCCCCCGTAGAAAAATCTTAGACGCGCTTATGCTACAAAGTTAAGTTTCTCTGAAACTATAGATCAAAAAAAGTAAAATTTTGAACATACTTTACAATATAAAATTTAAAAAAATTTTAGCTTTGCGCAGGTATTAAGAAAATAGTTTTGAACACCCTTTTGTATGTAAACGTCTTACTGTGCGTTGGTTCCTTGAAATTGAAACATTTTACTCAATCGAATCAATGTTGGCTTAATTAATTTTAACGCGTCTTCTAATTTAAATAACTTTTCTAATTTGAATCCAGTTGTAAAGTATCTTCTGAATTTATTGGCCGTTATTATGATCAGTGGCGTGGATTTGTTGTCTCGCATTGAATTTTCTTTTCTTTGTTGGTGGATCTTTCGGCTTTGATACAAAGTTTGAATTTTTTTGACGTTTAAGGGAAGCGAGAAGACGTAACTTCGGAGCATTTTAGCCTGATTGATTGCTAGCTGAGCTTCAGATTTCTAAAACATCATCGCTATCATGATAACTGAATGTTTACGCAAGATTCCTTTCAAGCCAGAGTCTTTCTGGATTTTCAATAATTTCTTTATTTGATGAGATCAAGAATCGGGACACTTTTGGGCTCTTTACGAACTCCTGGATTGTTGAGAAATTGTAGCAGATTGACAATTAAGGTTAGATCCCTTTTAAGAATCACTTTTTTAATTTCTTTTAGCAAACGACCATGAATAAAACTTTCTTTCTTTCGCAGTTCCTTCAATAAAAATTGCAATGTACCTTCTTCAAGTCAGAGTCATCGTCACTTATGGCAACCATATTACATGTTGGAAGAGTTGCTACTAATTTAGAAACGCTCTAAATAATTAGGCTAATCATGTCCAAATGTTTAAAGAGACTTTTTAATAGCTGGGATTATGTCATTAAAAGTCGTCAACAATTCAATCAAGTAACAACAATTGAATTTTTGTTACTTGACTTTAAACTCAATGTTCAATTGAGTTTTAACGTCAAGTAACAAAAATTCAAATTTGATTCCAAGAGACTAAGCGTTATTTTAAAGGCTTTCTGACTAATTTAAGGTTATACTTGAGTTATTTTACAATAGTTTGTACATTTTCTAGAGTTTTAGTATTAGACAAAGCAGGATCGCACTTAAGTGCTTTTTTATCTTCATTTTCTTCATCAGAATTTGCGTCAGTATCATTTTTGTTTTCACATTTTTCTTCTTTTGTTGAGAAAATTATCATGCATGGTGGATTGCAAGAAAGCACTCTCTACATCTGATTCTTCTTCGCTTTGGTCTGACGATGAACTCTCGTTTGCTCGATTGATATCTGCAATTATCTTTTTTCGTGTTAATACTCGTTTCACACAAAGGTGGTTACCATAATTATAGCAAATGTGATTAAGTCGTTGTGAAAACTGGCCGCTTTTAGTGAAAACACTTGCCCCATTTATAGTTTGCTAATGAAATTTTGCTCAGGATCAATGCCGAAAATCATTAAATGACAATTTTGCATCCTCAACAACGTTTTAGCATCACATCAATACTCATTTTGATCATACCAAAATTTTGATTGCAATTGGTCTAAAAAATATCAATTTTAATAACTTTAATTTGTTTAAATGTTGCCTCATCACTAACATAGAAAAAGTTTCCACTCTTGGATTTCATCACTTGTTCTTTGCACAGCTATAAATTTTCTGACAAACTTTTTTGACGTTTATTAGAGCTTTTGCATTTTGTAAGTCAATGTAAGTTTCACTATAAAAAACGAGTCGATTATTTTAAGTAAGATTGTAATATTTAAATTTTTTGTTCAAATTTAAAAATTATATAAAATGCGATAGCAAATGTTGTAAATTAAATTAGCTATACTTCTTTTTTAGTTTATTACAGAACGCATATTGTTATTTATTTATTTCACACTTTTTTATGCGACAAATCGCTTATTAACTCAATCAAAAATAAGCAATGTAATTGGAACTTATAAGACTTAAAAAAAATTAAAACCAAAATTACTGAAAAATATTGAACACGTTCAAAAATTTTTTTTTTTTTATGTATTTTTGTAAGAAAAATATGTGAAAATGGATCCTTGTGAGACCATTTTTGCTGAGGACTCTCCTTTAATCCAAAAACATATATGTAACTCTTATGTCATTAAAAAAAGCGCCAAATTTTTTTTTAGAAGTTTATAAATTAAATTTAGTAATCTTGGTTTTAATATTTTTCACATTTATTTTCTTGTTAATTCAAGACCGAAATTCCGATATTAAAAATGTATATGTAGTTTTTGGGCACCTTTTCCCATTACTTCTTGACTGAGACGAGCGAGTTTTGAATGTATAAGGTGGTTTGGATGTAGTTTTTGGGCACCTTTTCCCATTACTTCTTGATAGTAGCCTTTAGGGAGTTGAAAATTTTGTGGGGACGTTGGCAAGCCCTTGACATACATCCAGAGTGAATTGTCTAAATGTGACAAATCTTGAGATTCAGATGACCATAACTTTTTTGACCAGTGTTTTGGTAAGGATCGAATGTTTGGTCTTGAATGTATACTTTACATGCTCCGGAACAGCTTGGGCTGGTTAATGCTAATAAAACGATAAGTCAAACAAACTAATAAAACGATTTACACAAAATCAGGCTTAGAAGTTTTTTTGATCATTCTTTTTTCTTTGACACTTGGGGAAATCAGGTGTTTTTTAATCATGGATATTTGCCTTTAGAATCTTTTTGACCACGTTTCTGATAAGGTGTTCACTAACTGAATGATCTTTAACCATTTTCTTCATTAAACTTTTTGGGTTCCAAGAAAATTGACCATTGACAACCTTGATCAATTAAGGAGTTTAAACTGACTTCTACAAAGCACTGCAAAGCTTTTTCTTAAAATGACTAGTCATTTAAAAACGTTTAATCACAGCTTGACAGTACTTTGGGCGTGGTAGGGTCGGACTGGAAAGGTAGGCTGGGGTATTCCCCCAGGCCACTGCTATGTCTGAAGGTCCTGGGCCTCTCTACAAATCAAGATACACAAATAAAACACATAAAAATACAAACTAATAATAACTAATTATTGTAAATATGCATAAATATTGCAAAGACAATAAATATTGCAAAGACAATAAATATGATTATTTCTACGATTAAAATATAAATTGTTATAAAATATACAAAGACGTAAAGCCTTAGATTATTAAAATCGTAAAGCCTTAGATTATTATTTGTTAGTGGTAAGTAGAGTAAATTATCTTGAGTAAGAGACTAAAAAATTAATTTAATAAAAATTTTTTGTGTGTTTTTATCGAGTTATGTTTATATATTTTATATAAGCCCAGGGAGAGGATAAAAATGTGCTGGTGCAAAATAATTTTTGGGCCCCCCTCCTTATGATGATATTTTACTAAGACATTCAGAACGTAATAATGGTTATAATAACTATAATAATAAGCATTTACTGCTTCTGGTTCTATCCTCTCTGTTTCTATCCTCTCTGCATCTATACTCTTTAGTTGAGAAGCATTTTTTGTATTTATAAAAAATATATAGTGAAATACAATTGGAGTTTAGCTTTAAATACGGTAAAATTGGTAAATGTAAAAAGTTTCTCGTTTTTCCAAAAAAAAATTTTTTATATATAATTTAAAAAAGGTATATTATAATAAAATAAAATAACATTATATTATAAAACTGAAACTAAATTTTTCAATTTTTAATTTTTTGATAATGGCTATGTTCTTTAAACATTAAAATATAAATTGTATTTGGTTAATAACCATAAATCCATTTTAGCATGGCAACAAATATAGTGGCATTTTAGTATTGCTATATTTTCAAAACCTTGCATATGAATTAATTTTTTTAAACGTATCGAATAAATTAATAGATGGAGGGCATGGTCAAAGATATGGAAATCTGCATGCAGATTATTAAAAGTTTCCTATACTCTTTTAACAAAAAACTATGTGATTTAGGGTTTAAAGTACTTTTGCTACCATAAGGGCCCCATCTATATTTCCCCCGGGCCCCTCAGTGTCAGTCCGACCCTGGGGCGTGGTCCCATTTATGGCCAGGTCAATAAATGGTTTATTTTCACTACTCATTTTCACTGTTTAGCTGTTTTTTTGGCTTGTTTTTATTTTCAAAATTTTTATATGCGTTAAAAATAACATATTATGTGAGTAAAAACACTGACGGAACATTTATTTTGTAATTACCAAATTACAAGATTTGCGATTGCATAGTGTAATTGTTTATCTGAGATGTATTGAAACCCTGAAAAAGTTATAAAAAGCTAATTTAATAATTTTTTAATCTGTATTTAACATTTTTTAGAACGGATTTTTTAAATTCAGTTTGTATAGATAGCGACCCTAAATCTGAATAATGTTAAAAAATACAAACATATTAGTACTACTATAATCAGTAAGTTAATTTTAAATATTAATATTTATATCAGATATTAATATTAATGTTAGATATCAGTATTAGATATTAATATTAATATCAGTATTAGATACTTTTTGTTTGTATTAGTTCTTTTGAGATAAAATTTGATATACCCCACAAGCTGGTAGAGTCGAAACTTTTTTTGTGTTTTTCAAATAGGTTTCTGTCAAACATGGGCAAAATTGCTATTTATTTATTTCGTTAATAATTTTTTCTTTCGTTTCAAATTATTTATTTTGCTCATAATATAAGTGCGCAAAAGCGATATGGGAGATTAGTACACAAAGTGATATGGGAGAAAAGTACACAAAAGTGATATGGGAGATAAGTACATAAGAGTAATAAGGGAGAAATAGGAGACTAATTAATCTTCTCTGTCTTACTTCAACCCTAAAAAAATTATTTTTTGGAGGTGCTCTTATAAAAGTTGTTTTTACTAGACGCAGGGAGACAAAGCGATATTTATTAAATAAAGGGGTAAAAGTCTAATTGTTTACATTATATAACATTGACATTATATAACATTGATTATATAACACTTCCTGGAATTGGATTTTTTTTAGAGATTTGATAACAAGGATTGTTACCTAGAAAATCTAGCGGTTATCTAGAAAATATTCACATTCTACTATTATACTTACGACCCGTAAAAATACGGGTCTTTGTAAGCATATTCCAAACCGAACTTTTCTATACTTTTTACTTACATATATCCTAGCATTCCAAACCCGTAAAATACGGGTCTTTACCAAACCTACCATTTTTATACATATCTATTCCACACCGATTATTTCTATACCTATTCCTTATTTACCTCAACATTTTTTAGTAAAATATTTTCTTCTGAAAAAAAGCTTTAGGAGTCAAAAAATCAACATGGGTACCTTTTCCGCATACGTAGAGCTTTCAAGAGATTTACAATTAGGTTTGTTTTTCTTCTAAATCCATTTCATCGATAGCTCAGCAGCTTAGTGCTCTGTCATCAGTGTCGTTTCGGGGGGAATGAAACCTAATTTCATTTTTTCGGGGGGAATGAGACCTACTCTAAGTGTAATAAATTTTGAAATATTTTCAATCTTGCTTATATATCTATCGCAAAAAAATAATAATATAGCAAAAAAGATTTCTAAAATTTAAAATAAAAGTTTAAAGTTTTCTCCTTTTATAAATATATTATACACGATTGTTCCATATAATTCCTGCAAACTCAACACATGCTAAAGAAGTTTACACTTACAGACGCTTGTACATAACTCTATACAAATAGAACTAAGAAGATCTTACACCATTAAAACATACCCGGTGGGAAATGAGCTAGCGACTAGCTAGCTCTATAGCGATTTTCTAGCGATTTTTTTTTTCTTATTTTATTTTTTGGAAATGTCTTTAACATCTTTAAAAACTCGATTTTTAGTGTCGAGTCTAAAATAACTATGAAAATAATTGAACTTTAAACATTGCGATTTTGTAGTAATGTGTCGCTAGCTACATATCGTAGCTTTGTAGCTAGCAACAAAATATCTACAAATCTATAGCTGGTTGATAGCTACACAAGCATTATGTATGCAGATGATACAAATTTATTCCTTTCCAACTATGATATCGATGAACTTTTTAAAACAGTGAACAAAGAACTCAGACATATATCTAATTGGTTCAAGTGTAATAAGTTAACCTTAAATACTAATAAAACAAAATGGGTTTTATTTCATTCGATTACAAAAAAGCAATTTCTCCCATCAAAATTACCTCAAATCTTTATCGATCAAAAGGAAATAAAAAGAGATTTTGTTACAAAATTTTTAGGTGTTTATCTTGATGAAAACATTACTTGGAATCACCATATTGATTATATAAGCACAAAAATTTCTAAAAACATGGGCATCCTATATAAATCACGAATCTATCTCAATAAGAAAGTCTTAATCCAACTTTATTATTCATTTATACATAGTTATTTAAATTATGCCAATATTGCTTGGGGAAGTACAGAAAAAAGTAAGTTGCAACGCCTTTATCTCCGTCAGAAACGCACAATCCGTATAATTAATTTTGCAAATCGCTTCTCTCATTCGAAGCATTATTTTATTGAAATGAGAATTCTGAATATTTACGAGTTAAATGTATTTAATATTTTATGTTTTGTGTAATGTGGATAAATAACTTATCCCTAGCTGTATTCAAAGATCTTTTCTCTTTTAAACCTGTCAGTAAATATATTTTGAGAAACAATAACTTTTTAAATGAACCTTTCTGTCAAACAAACTTTAATCAATTTTGTATTGCCTATCGAGCGCCACACCTTTGGAATAAAATGGTTTTGGCGAATTTTAATTTTGAAGTACCTATTACTTTTTGCCTTTTTTTAAAAAACTGAAAATTCTCATTTTTTCATTAGATAATATATTGAGTTATTATTAGTAGTAAAACTTAAAATAATATATATATTTTTTTGTTTATAGAAGTTTATTCCTACTTATTTTATTTATTGTTCTTATAATTTTTACTTTTTAATTTATATGTTGGGTTTTTAATTTATATGATGAGAAGATCCTCTTGATCTTTCTTCAGACACAGATTGTTTGCATTGCAATTTTGTAAAAGTTAATCTTATATTTGTTAAATGCTTTTTTTAAGGTTCTGACGACAAGATCCTTGCGATCTTCTTTCAGATACCTTGTTTATGTTTGTTATGTTTTATGCCATTGTAAGTTTATATTATTATTTTTATTATGGGCTGTACAACGATTAATAAATGTAAACCAAAAAAAAAACGAAAAAAAAAAAAAAAAAACATATCAAAGTTTTTTAGATAACGGTTTTATTACGATATGACGCTAGGTACAATAGCCAGTGGATCTTCAGCTTATTAAGCTAGTTGTCCTCGTAGCCAAATCGCTGTCTTTATCTTTAAAAATATCGATAGCTTTTCTCTAACTTAAAAAAGCTAGCGATCCTCGTGGCCAAACCGCTGTCTTTATCGTAACGATTATAGCCAGCTATTCGCTAGCCGATTTCCCACCGGGTAACCATAAAAAAAGTTCAGTCATAATTACGATTAAAAACTAACGACGCAGCCTTAGCTATTAAACGCTAATCTAAAAGTTAAGCCAAACAAATTTTGCGCATTGGCGTCAGTTTGTGGTAAAATAAACTCTTATACGTCAAGTTTCCTTTTGCATTTATCTTACATTTTTTGATTAATTTTAATCATGTTGCATACAATTGCACAAAAAGATAAACTGGTGCTGATATACCATTTCGCGGGTAAGAGTTTGTGTTTATTAAAATAGTATTAAATAAATAGTTTTTGTTTTTATTGGAATATATCGTATAAAAATATATTCCATAATTTTATTTAAACATATTCTATATATTTTTAATTGACGGAATATTCCTAAGAAATATTCCTATAAAATCTTATTTCTAGTTTGTTTTTCTAGTTTTTCGCTAGGATGAGAAAATCGTGTTTTTTTCAATCTTGTCAATTTTTTTTATACAATAACATATATACATACAAATAAAATGTTATATGAGTGGATTTTTTACATTTCCATATAATAGGGAGTTTTGTCATGTCGCATTTTATCGCTGAAAAAAATACTTTGTTCTTGAAAAACTTCGTCCAAAAAACACAAGAAATGATTTTATGTAGGCTTCGAAGAATAAAAACACAGCCATAAAAATTAATAGCATATACGTATATATATAGATGTCATTTTTTTTAAAAAAGGATGTACTACAATAATTTGTTTTGGGACGACGTTTTGTTTTAGAATTGATAAAGTAATTTAATTTTAAATGTTTCAGTTTTGTATATAATACAGTACAAGTAAATTAAGATAATTCTTTCGCCCCCACATAAAAATAGGTTCTGCAACTATTTATTTATCATGTGAATAAGTTTTATGGTGGAATGCAAGAAGCGAACTGGAGTCAAGCTTGACTTGAACTTTACATTGCAACCAATAGCGACAGAGTATGGGTTTTCCCCTCAAAAAATACTCTGCCGCTATTGGTTTCAAAGTAAAGTTCAAGTCGAACTTAACTCAAGTTTGCTTCTTGCATTCCACCCTAAGTATTTTTTTTTTTTTTTTTTTTGTAGCTCAATAGGTGGGTTTTTTGTTTTCCAAGTGGAGTTTTTTTAAATTTCCCCCGTCTTTTATGATATTTTTGAGTGCAATCAAAACTTGTAAATTTGCAAGTCTAAAGGTTTTTTCACACATTGAATTTTACATTTTATAGCTGAGATTTTATTACAAATTTTTACTTACATTAAAAAAGCAGAGAGGGAGGCTGGAGAATCTTAATAAGCATGGGGTGGGTGGAAAAAATCTTTGAAAATTAATAAACGTCCCCTCCGTGTATTAGGCACTCAAGAGTATATGAACGCAAGGTTTCTATTTATACTTCTAAAACTATTTTTATTTTTTGCTTAGGTTTTATATATTTTTATTGTTAATATTTTAATAGTTTTATCAAAAACAACTATGTTGATAGCTACAAAACTACAATATATCGCTATCAAATAGATACAGCTTGTCGTTGTGTTACGCTAGCTAAAAAGCTGTGGTATATGTACACACCACAGCTTGGTTGTAGTTAACTACATACCTACAACCTTTCGCTATCAATATATCGTTATAATATTGCAAACTACAAAGTTGCAATATGTAGCTTTAAGATTAGCTGCAGATTTGTTTTTATGTTGAAGGTAGTTACAATGCTACGGTATTTAGCTTTTAATATATCGTAGTAATATCGATAGCTACAAGTTGTTTTATTCGTAATTGAGTCGATAATCGATTATAGAATAGACAATCGATAGCTACAAAGCTGCGATATTTAGATAACAACACGCTTTAATAAAAAAAAAATTAGTAATATAGCTGGAGTGAGGACGAAGTAATGCGTCATTTTTATGTTAATCTGCAAGAAGAAAAGAAAATACCACTGTTACGGACTGTTTTTTTTTTGCCGATGGATTTATGCTTTGACTTCAAAGCATATTTATAAATTCATTCACTTATTCTTAAGACGAAATTGGTGCCAATATCTTTTGGTCAAAACACCTAAAGGATGGCGAACAATAAAGTAAATTTAAAGCATGTTCAATAAACAAGTTAATGTCTGTGTTTCTATTTCTAATACTGTTAATTTACATATTTTCATGAAAATTTAGATCTAATCTGGATTAAATAACACTATTGTAACACATTCACTGATTAGGATTAATAAATAGATTCTTTGGAAATTAATATCAAAAACTTTTTTTTGGTTTTTTACTAGCAAAAATTGATACTATTATTGTTATTATTATTATTATTATTATTATTATTATTATTATTATTATTATTATTATTATTGATAAGTTATCTTACAACCGAGTTGTATCAAATTCATTTTTAAAAATGTATGTCCAATAGACTTTCCTAAATCTCAAGTTTTATAGTGGCCTTACAATCATTTTTTTAAGAAAAATTTTAGTTTACTTAAAGGTTGTTTACCTTCTGCGACAGGTACTGGCAAGAAAAATGAAGACTGATTCAAACTATTAAGATGCGAAATATTTTCCATAAATTAGTTTTATATTTTAAACTTTATCTTTTACCGGTTTTGATCTTTTAACCTAATGAATGAGAACCTTAACTAAACAGTTTTTACAATTCCAATTTTAAATTGAATTTGTTAAATGAAATGACAAAGTGCCAAGTTAATGATATTCACTTCAAGCTTATGTTTGGGAAACTCATGAAAAAAACTTTATACCCAGGCTCATTGTAATTTTGCTATCATCATTCACTTTACAAAAAAATTTATTTCATTGCAAAAGCTAGTCATTTGCTCATCATGGGGCGATGTTTTGGCTGAAGCTAAAGCAATGACATTAAAGCTGCAGTTATTTCCCGTGGTTGTTTTACAACTTATTTTATAACAATAATCAACGAAACTTATCCGTAAAAAGTTTAATATTGATAAAGAAAATCAACACCAGGTTTTTAGATGTTGACGATTGACATGCAGCCGTATTGACATCATAAAAATAGTTTTAATAGAAATTACTTTAGGTACACAAATTACATTCTGCACTGATACTATTGCAACGGTTTGTAACGCTGTTTTTAAAAAAGTGCTGACGTTCTGGGTAACTTTTGATCAGTTGTGATTTTAAACAGGTCGTTTTTTAAAAATTACATGCTGAGTTTGGTGAGAAAGTGTAAACGCACCAGCGTTTTTTAACTTGCTTTCAAAGAACCTTCTAATTTCTTCAACAGCGGTTCTGTGTGACAAAACTTGATGGTTATATTATAGTTTTATATAATTTATTTCTTTAATAAATTATTAAGGAAAGAAATTATTTAAAACTATAATTCTTTGGTAATATAAACAAAGTAAGTTAATATGCGTGTTGATGTACACGTAAATTTAATTTATGACCTCATCAATAAAAACAAATTTTTTAATATATTAATAATGACCTCATCAATAAAAACAAATTTTTTACTTTTTTATATAAATTTCTTTCTTTCTTATTAAATATAAATTTATATAAATATATATATAAATTTCACTATGATTTTTTTTTTTTAATTTTCTGACGCCCCTAATATCTAAGCGCCCGAAACGTTTGCTCCTCTCTCTTGGCGGCCCTGTATATATCCAAGGGTGCATCCAACATTTTTGGTCTTTAAGATTAAATTTCCAGACATGAAGC
Organism: Hydra vulgaris; assembly: GCF_022113875.1. Lineage (NCBI taxonomy): Eukaryota > Metazoa > Cnidaria > Hydrozoa > Anthoathecata > Hydridae > Hydra > Hydra vulgaris. The sequence continues at coordinate 22,424,055 of NC_061157.1, read as the reverse complement.
CAACTACAAACGTTTGTTTGTTTATAATTTATTTATTTATGTTTAACTAAGATGTTTTGCAAAAAATTACGATGATTGGAGCCTGAGAAAAAAAAGGCTCTAAATTTTCGCGCCCCAAAATATTTTTTGTACTATTCTCAATTAGACTTGTATTCATCGATAACTTTTATGTTTTATTATGACCATGTAAACTTTGTAACACCCTTTAATTGAGAGAGTTTCAAACTTTATATGGTCATATTTTTTGAATGCTGAAATATTATACTCTGAAACTTAAAATTTATCGATAAATATCTAATAAAAATCTAATTGAGTACAAAAATAGTATAAAAAATATTTTTTATTAAAACTTTTTATTGAACTCTTCTGAACTTGAGAATACTATTTATAGAATTATTGCAATAAAATACATATAAATTGCTTTTCGATGAATTTGTAAATATTCTCGGTAAACGTTTTAACAAAGGTTTTGCTGTTCAAAAAACGTATTTTTTAAAGCTCCATCTTTAGTAGATATTTTTTAATGTTTACACTAGGCCTTGCTTTACCACTACAACCAATATTAACAAAGTGGAGAAGTTGGATTGCAGCTGTCAAATATCCAAACAATTTTGAAAAAATTACGCAAATACTTAATTCATTAAATGAGGAGGAAATGGCTTCAATCAAAATCTCGAAAGATATATTAGCTAACCTGTTAATAAGAGCTTACTTACTGTTTATTTTGTCTAGTTATGGGTTTCTTGAATTGAAATTACAAAACTGGAGTCTTATGGGGAACCATTTTATATCCAAATCAAAACTTTTACTAATGTTGTTGATACCATTTTAAATATAAACGGAGAAAATGCAAATTCAACTAAAAATAAGTTATAGTATGTTATTGAAAAAAACTATGGTTTTAATATTTTCAAGGAAATTCTTCAAAGCTATGTGAATTATTTATTAATACAATTCAAAACTACACTAAATACAGAGATCTTCGCTTTTAAATTACGAAAATTTTAATTGAGTATTTTTTACTTGTTTAAAATGCCAAGAATCGTTTACAAAATACTATTAAAGCTCCGCACAGTGCGCCAGAATTCACTTTTACTGGACAAATTTGATAACTAATTTAATATTAGAGCGATGACATCGCAAATGGCGAAAGCGTTTATTTAAAGGTGAAAAGGAAAAAAAGAGAAAAGGAAAAACAAAAGAAAAAATTTTAAAGAGCAGAAAAGATAAGTTAAAAATAAAGTAAAATAAAAAAAATATTAAAAGGCATAAACGAACTAAAAGGTTTAAGAAAAAATAAAATGAGAAAATGAATAAAAAAGTAAAACTAACAAATAAATTTAATAAAATAAAACAAAAACGATCATTTAAAAGCGAAGTAACAAGTTAAAAGAAAAGAAGTTCGAAAAACGTTCAAAAAATAATAATATAAGGAACTAAATAAAACAAAATTAATTCGCTACAAATTTTTGACGCTTTTCTGTTTCCACCAAGAATAACAAATGTAATTTATTTTATTTTGTAGAAGTTTTAAGAACATTTTGCCTTTTTGTTATGTAGTTTTTGTTTTCGTTTTGTAGTTTTAGTGCTAACCTATTCGTTTGCGTATGTTTGTTATTATTTGTGCTGTTGTTGCTAATTATTTTTATTCCTCTTCGATATTGTTATTAATTGAGTATTTTCATATTTTTTTGTCTTTTTATTTATTTTTTTAACTTAATCATTTTTTATTTAACTAATTTAATTTACGCTTGCTTTTATTCAATAATATTGAATTTTTTGTTTGTTTGTTTATTTTATTTAGGTGTCACTCGATTGACTAGTTTTTTATCTTTATGAGTGACACATAACCTAATTTTGTAAAATTATAAAAAAAATTGTAATTTTCAATTTTGGGTTAAAGAAATGGATTAAAAAAAAAAAGTTATTTTATTTTTGATTTTTTTTTGTTTGTTTTCAATTTTTAGAGTTTTCTTTTGAATCCATTTATTTATTTCTTATTGGGGGAAGAATTATTGATTTTAAAGTATGAATCTGGATATGAAAAACGCAAAAGAAAAAAGAAAAGAGCTACAAATTCTTAAAGAGGAGCTCTTGATGAGTCTAGAACCTCAAATTTCTACACCTAACGATATTGAAATTGATAATGATTTAGTCAATGATGTTGAAAACACTTTGTCAATGATGAGTCTACCTTTGACCGATGTTGATCCTATTGTCGATGATAAACCTAATTAATCCTATTGTCAATGATAAACCTAACTTGAACGATGTTGATAATCCTTTTGTCAATGATAGACCAACTTAAATGTTGCTGATTTTTTTCTTAAAATACATGATCCAAGAAATTGGGATGTCTTAGATTCTAAGATGATTGATGTCTTAGCGATTAAGGGTCTTAAGTGAGACTTGACTATTGAGAAAGGACCTATAAATAAATTTGGAAGACAATTCCTTTCTTCATACAACAGTTAAAATTTGCCTAATGGAGAACAGTGTGATAGAGAATGGCTTGTGTATTCAAAAGAGTTTGATAAAGTGTTTTGTTTTTGTTGCAAAGTGTTTAAAAAGGGGGTTCGAATAGGTAAATTGTAAAATGATGGTTTCAAGAAATGGCCTCATTTTACAAGTAGAGTAACAGAACATGAAATAAGTGTAGAGCATTTAAAGAACATGGCTACATGGTATGAGTTGCGTTTAAGTATTAATTAGGGCCAAACTATTTCTCTTTCTCCAATATTTTTTGGCACAAAAACTATTAGAGAAATAGAAAGAGCATTGTAGAAATATGCTAGTAAGAATTGTTTAAGTAGTGAAATTTCTTGCAAAAAATAATCTAGCGTTTCGTGGTAGCGAGGAGAAATTATATGAAAGTAGCAATGAAAGCTTTTTGGGTTTAATTGAGATGTTGCCTGAGTTTGACCATGTAGTTCAAGAGCATGTTATGCTCAGTACAAATGATGAACTTCATTCTCATTACCTCGGACATAAAATTCAAAATGGGTTGATACTTGAGCTGGATTCTAAGGTTAAATGTGAAATTGCCAAGGAGATAAAAGAAGATAAATATTTCTCTTTGATTGTGGATTGTACTCCTGATTGCAGCCATGAAGAGCAAATGACTTTGATCTTAAGATATATGGATGTCTTTTCAAATAATGTTGTTGTGGAAAAAGCTTTTTTATCTTTTCTGAATGTTAAAGACACAAGTGGGCAAGGATTGTTTGATGTTTTCACAAAAGAATTGGAAGCTTTATGTCATGACATAAACAATGTAAGAGGTCAGGGTTATGATAACGGATCTAACTGCAAATATCAAGGTGGTCCAAAAAGATCTTTAGATGAAAATTCTCAAGCATTCTACACTCCTTATAGTTGTCATAGCCTAAATTTAGTATTATGTGGTATGTACAAAACTTGTGATGAAGCTAAAGACGTTTTTGGAGTTATACAACGGATTTACACAGTTTTTACAAATTCTACAAAGAGGTGAAGTATTTTGAAAGATAATGTTAAAGGGTTGACTCTAAAGTCATTGTCAACTACTTATTTGGAGAGTCGTGTTAATAATGTTCGAGCTATAAGATTTCAAACGGCTGATATTCAAGAAGCCTTGCTTGAAGTTGCGTAAACTGATAGTGACTCAGGAATTAGAAGTTTCATTGAATAAAAGATTTAAACAATATCAAAAAAATGGAAGTATTCTTGGTTATTTGTTCACATCAGACAAGCTGCATTCTTTGGAAGATAAGAATCTAAAAAGTCATTGCACAAATCTTTAGAATTTAATTACGAAGAATGGTCAATCTGATATTGCTGGAGATGAATTACATGTGAATTTGAAATTGCTTAGAGAATTACTCTCTCAAGAAAATAAGGGACCCGTTGAGATTTTGAAAGTTTTGATGCAATTTGATTATTTACCCAATGCGATGATTGCTTACAGAATATTGTTGACTACTCCTGTTACAGTTGCATCTGCAGAATGAAGTTTTTCAAAACTGAAGTTTTTGAAGTTGTATTTGCGTTTTTCAATGTCTCAGGAAAGACTTAATGGTTGACGGTGATCGCGATCGAGCATAAGAATTTAGAGAAAATCATATTCGAAGAGTTGATTGATGATTTTGTTTCTAGAAACGATAGCAGAATTGAACTTTTCAAATGAATATTTTATTTTATGCATTGAATGAAACTGATTTTTATATTTGCGTTGTTCTTTATAAAAAAAAAGTTAATTGAGGGGGCCTTATTTAAATATATATATATATATATATATATATATATATATATATATATATATATATATATATATATATATATATATATATATATATATATATATATATATATATATATATATATATATATATATATATATATATATATATACAGAGAGAGAGAGAGAGCGAGAGTTTTATATATATATTATAACTCCTTGCTTTTACTCGTTATTGGTTCTGGTGGTAGAGTGTAATTAAAAGTAAACATATCTTTCTTCTATAGGAATATAGGAATATACTCCATTACTTTCTTTGAATTAGAAATTCATTTTCTTGCAGTCATTCCACCTATCTCCACGGTTGTATAAGTTGGTTATACAGTTTAACTGCTTTTTTTCAATTTCAACTGAACCCATATACGTAGACTTATCAACAGTCTCCGCAGCAAGTGGAAACTTATTTTTATATTTTTATATTTTTCTGGATTTTTTTGTATAACAAATTTTTCTTAAAAAGGGCTGGAATTGATGCCAAATACAACTCTTGTTAACTCAAGTAAATTATGATGTTTATTCTCTTCTAGATTCCAAGAAATCAGTGATACCTGTGATCTTTTGGACTCATCTCAATTTACAAGTAATATTCTGCGATATCACCCAGCAAAGCAACCGCATTTCTTTGGAACCACAACAGGATGACAGAGAGATCTGTGGTAGTTTATTCCATCCACCTTATTTATGCCATCGCATTGCGTATTTATTTATTTCATTTGATTGAAAAATTTTTAAACAACTTTTAAATGACCATTATCTTTACAACATAAAAATGAAAAAAAAATTAGTAAAATTAGTTCCAATTTAATGTTTTACATATTGGAATGGAATAATCTACTACTATAGTAGATTATTTCATCCGCCTGATTTATTAAAAACCACTGCGTAAAAAACAGAACTATTTTCTACCTATGTTCCGTCATTTTTAAAGGCTATAACTTAAAAACGCATTCTCGTTTTGAGTTTTATGCAATGGTGTGGAATAATTTTGTCGGATGGAATAAACTACCATAGATACAATGCATTAAATAAAATAAGACAACTCTTTTTGTAATTAACCAAAATAAAAAAAATTGCAACATAATTTTTGAGTTATGTTTGACAAAAATAGCCAATATAACAGCCTCTACTTGCTAAACTGCATCTGTAATTATAGCTGTAAATAAAATAATTATTAATTTGTTTTAAAAAGTAATTTACAGAATTCTACTTTCAACACTGAAATCCAAACTAATATTAGCAAAAACACTTCAGTAATGCATAGGAATGTTTTTCAAGATTTTTCTCCTGGAATTTCCTGAAAAAGTCAGTTTGGCTCAGATACTGAAAGTAATATTCCACTAAATTCAATTATTTTGACTCAAATGTTCTTTTCAATTTTAACACTTTATGCTTTAATTATCAACTGTTGTTTAGAAATAAAGAAGTTAAAAGTTAAAAATATTAAACTACAAAATAAAATTATAATGCAACCAACTAAACCTAAATCTGTATATAAAAAACTCCTTTCAAATGAAAGCATAAAATTCTATACAAATCTTGGATCTTTAGAGTTGTTTAACAATTTGCATAACTTTATTATCCCTTATGTTTGCATAACTTTATTATCCCTTATGAACAGAACGAAGTTCTGTTCCTCTTAAAAGAACTTTTAGTGGAACACTGAAAAAAGTTAGATGTACAAAGAAATTATGTTCACAAGATGAGTTTCTGCTGACTTTATTGAAACTTTTTTTAAATTTAATTGTTCGATCTGTTTTGACGTCTAAATGCGCCCGACATGCTATCGCAAGATCTTTTAACAAAGATCTTGCGAATTGTTTTAATACTCCTATTAGCAGTTCCAAAATATTTTATTCTTAGATAAGAACATTAGCAGAAGTTTGTACGCATCTGATATTTGTACCAGTTGGCATGTTAAATGCAAAAAGCCATATATGATTTTAAAAAGTATAAAGGATTAACAACTATTATTGACTGTTCAGAAATTTTCATACAAACCCTAAGAAATTTAAAACTGCAAAGTGTAACTTGGTCTTAGTATAAACACCACAATACTTTAAAGTTTTTAATAGGTGTTGCTCCTAATTCTTGTATTGCTTATATATCAAAAGCCTATGCCGGTTGCATATAAGACAAAGCATTAAGTTTGAATTTTTTTTTTGATTTATTATCTCCTTTTTCTATAGTTATGGCAGACAAAGGGTTTAATTTGCATGATGAACGCAAATGACACCTTTTGAAGTTAAGAAAACAAGTTTAATTCTTGTTAAAAAAGTAATTGGAAGGTAAAATATACAATAAACTCAAGCTAAGCTCCTGTAGGCCTAAGTCTATAAAATCCAGGAAAAACAATCTAGTTGCATCAACTTCAAAGGATGATGTAATAAGATATTCTGCTATAGTAGAATATTATGACCCTCCAATAGAAGAATGGATTCAGTGCTGTAAATGCAAAGAGTGGTCGCATGAGAAATGTTCCAATTATGAAAACAGTTATGTTATTTGTGACTATTGTTAGTGATACAACTAAACACTACAACATTACATTGTATTGCATTAGATTGATTATTTAGATTGATGTAAAAACACAGTTCCCATTTGTTAAACTATGCAACATATTCAAAAGATAAAACGTGTTAAATTATTTTTAGTGTTATTATCTTACCCTAAGGTCAAAATTATCTTACCGCAGTACTGGGCCAAGATGACGATTTGTTAAGATTGTGAAAATAGCTTTTATTTGCATAAGTAAATGTTAGTATTTTTATTTGCATAAGTAAATGTTAGTATATTTAATATCACAAAGGAGTACTCTAACATGTTCATGTAAAATAACTTTAATATCCTGGAAAATATATTGATAAGAAACAAAAATTGTTAGCATGGTTACCTGGCCCCAGTCTCCCCTACTTCTTGTGTTAATATTGTTGCTTATGTTATACTACTGTTTTTATACTTTGGTACGTTAATGTTAATATTATTATTATCATTTTTATTATTAATATTCCAATTGTTTTTATTTTTAATATAATTACTGCTACTACTTTAATTTTGTTACTAGAGCACAATCTCTCTAATTAGAGCCTCCTTATTTCGAACACCTTTATATTTTGATTAAATGCTAAAACACACTAAAATATAACCATAAAAAGTCATAATTTACATTAATTCCCAATAAATTCAGTCGGAGAGTTTGACTTACTTGAAAGTAAAATATGTAACTCAAATAATAAAAATCGTGATTCTGTCTAATACTTTATATACCTACTAACATGCTGATGCTTGTTGTAAACAATTTTTTTTTAATAACATTTTAGCAATTTATTTTTAAAAATTAGAAGGAGGACAGAATTTTTTTTTTTATGATTATATTGAAAAAAGTATATAAATTTAGATATAAATAGACAAAAAAAAATTGGAAAAAGCTCCATGTTTCAGGATAAACCTAAAATGTTACGGAACATTAGAAATTATACGGAACATCGGGAGGTTCTATTTGCACAAGGCATATTTAAAGTTGTTCTTTATATGGCAATGTGGATATGTGCCAGTGCCCCCTACCCGCCCTCCATTCCCCCCAGTGTCGTCTGCTCTGATTATGGTATTGATAAAAGCAGATAAGATTTGGTTTTAAACATAGAAAAACTTTGCATTTTAAATTAATAAGTCTATAAATTAAGACACTAATTAATTTATTAAATAATTTAAATAAAATTTCAAAGTAAATTTTATAGTAGGTCTTAACCAGTAGGAGTTCTTATCTTGAGCCAGTAAAAATTAAACTACACAATTTACAATGCATAAACATTACATGTTAAAAACAAGTTTAATTCTTTACTAAATCATTATTATAAATTATATTTGCCTCCTATTAGCGAGAGCAGCTTTTCTAAACACCCATTTTTGAAAACGTTTTCCTACTCGTCCCATTCTTTAATTTTAAGCATTCATTGTATATCTTTTTTTTGTTTTTCAATTACAATAAAAAAATTACAATATATAGAGTTTCGATTAATTGTAGATTGATCAATAAATGTAACATTTGGTTTTTTCTACGGATTCTTCTTGTATCTGCCAACTTTTCTCAATATTCTTTATATGATCCTTCGCAACTCATATATACTTACAAATAATGTTAATTTAAACTTACCTATTATATCTAAAACATTTTGACATTATGTTTAGAAAAAACATATTATTCATAAAAAAACAACTAATAATTCAAAAGGAATTAGCTGGTTATTGAAAAGAGTTCGCTTGTCAAATGCGACTTGACCGTTAAGATATTAGCGCGATTACGCATCATTATCAATGATACTTCAACAGAAAAAAAGCTGTTAGTACTAAATATTTTGAAATATATCCAGACGAATATAGACAAATAAAAAATATATTTCTATAAATGTTTGGAGATCTGAAAGCTATTAATTATGCATTTATAGAATTTGAATAAGAAAAACTAAAGTTAATTAAATCGATAACAAAAATTATAAGTTTAATTATAAATAAATTTAGTTATAAATTTTTTTAGCTTCAAATAACAATACTTATACTATTCAAATGGATTTATACAAATAGATACAGTTTCTTTAGCGATGAATCGTCTCAAATTATTATTTGAATGCAAAATGTACAATGAACTAGAGATAGCATGTCGGGCGCATTTAGACGTCAAAACAGATCGAACAATTAAATTTAAAAATTAATTTCTCTTGGGACATAGAAACAATTTTAGATGATTTTTAAATTTTCTACTGTTATATATTGTATATATCTTCATGATAAATAGTTGCAAACATTTAGAAAAGTTTCAATCGTTTTACAAAATATGTTTTTATAAATAATTTTAAGTATAGTTTTTGTGTTCTCAAATAGATATTTTTAGAGCTGTGATGTTTTTATATATTTCTCAAAACATATTTCTTGCTACTTTTGGGAAGAAAAACGTGTTAAGTGGAAACATGTAACATCATCAACATAATTCTCATGTAGCATTGGAATAATGGGGGAAAAAATTCAAAATTTAGAAAAAGAAAATCAAGAATTGAAAAAAACCATACTGCAGAATTCAATACATATTAATCCATAACATTTTTACAGTATATACAGTATATAATGAAAGTACAATAAATCAAATAGAAATAAACAATAAACTAGAGAGTAGGGTTTTATCTGCATCACAATTCAGTTTAACACCTTTTCCTTTTTACTCAAACAATGGTCTTTTTACAATCAAATTAGTCAGATGGATTTACGTTTAGCTTCAAGTGAATCTTACTTTACAAATCCTTTTTATATTAAAAATGGTTACAAAAATAGATATAAAGTGTACAAAAATTATTTAGGTGTATTTATTTAACTTTGTCAAACAGAGCTCAACAACATTTTACCTTGGCCGTTTAAAAAAGAAATTTAAATTATCTTGAGGAAAAATAAAAAAAATTAGAACATAGTTTCAAAACTAAAAAATCGACATCTTGTGACAAACCCATTAACAAACATAACACTCAAATTGGACCAGCTAATTTTATACACCATGTCAAAGTTGTAGATTATATTAATGAATATTGTTTAAAAAAATTCATTGTAAAATCTGCATCTTATAGTTTTTACTCGTTTTTATTTGTATTGCTTTATTAATAATAACATTAATTGTTTTATTAAAATAAGAAACTTTTTTTGCTACTCGTTTAAATTATATATTGTAAATAGTTTCATAATTGTATAAAATATATTTTTTAAAAGTATAAAGTATTGATTATATTTAGAAAAAACATTATTTAAAGATATATAATATTGATTTTATTTAGAAAAAATAAGAAATGAAAAAAATGGTCATGAAATTTTGGATGTTTGAAATGGAATGTATAAATTTGTATAATAGAAATTTTAAAGTTGAAAAAAAACAAAAAAACACAAAAAAAAACAAAAAAAAAACGGACGAAATATGGAAAAGACAAAGATTAAACAAAGAAAAAAAAAGAAACGGAAGAGAAAAACATAATGAAATTACCTTAAAAATGTCGATCAAAAACGAACTTGAAGTTGAAGACGAATTTTTTTGATTACATAATTTTTTTTTTTCTTTTAAATAAAACTATAATTTAAACAAAAAATTATTTCTTGCACTAACTCTTAATAATAATTATACAAATTTTGAATATGACAAAAACTAGCTGTAACTGTACACCAGTAACAACTGCCTAACTTAATTACAGTTGTTATATTCTTTAAATATAATTTTATTGTATCATTATTAAATAAAATATTTACGATGTAGATATATAAGTTAATCATTTCTAAACATTTTCTACATACATCAATGTTTATATAGCATAAAAACTGCTCATCTAAATTAAATGTAGTTTTGTAAATGTATTCGCGCACAATTTCAAATAGATGGCCAAATCATTCTTCATACGATTCCATACCTTTATCACACTGGTCATTTTTTATTATATTTGCATTAAAATTTCAAAAATATGCAAGTACTTGCACATTCTGGGATATATGATTTTGTAATATGACTGCTCCACATTGTATAATATCTAGCTATACTTTATTTATATTATTCATTGCATTGCTCTTTTTAATAAAACAGTAATTTATGAAAACTTGTTTTATAACTTTTAAAAGAAAATATGTCAAATATTAAAAACAAATGCTCTTAAATTTACTTTTTATAACTTATATTAACTAATAATTTTCACTATTTATAAATATTTTTCTCGAAGTTATAAACATTGAACAATGTGACAAATTTAATAAAAATTCACATAAGTATTTTGAAAAATAAATAATTGTTATTTTATATAAACTAATAAAAAACCACTCAATTTAAAAACATACCTTTATTTTACAAATAAATTTACAAATCTACGTATTTAAAAACTACGTGCACGTGCATATTTACAAATTACCTCTGTAGTTTGTTTAATGTTGGTAAGACATTTTGAAAGTTGCATATTTTTAAAACTGTATATCTATATGTGTATGCAGTGCCATAGCTATTAGATCCGAGCCCTAATCCTCCCCCAAAACCTGTCGTAAAGGCCCCAAAATCTTAAAAATTTCCATTAGGTATTACTAAAAAAATAAATAAATAAGCTCCTTAAATTTATATAAGGGCTCCTAAATTTGTGAATTGGTCCCCTAAATTTGCTACCCACCCACCCTCCTTCGGCCTAGACACGGCTTTGTGTGTATGTACACAAATGTATGTGAGTATAAATTTATGTAAGCATATAGTATTGGACAAAACAATTGCAACCAACATCGAACAATGCTAAAAAGTGTTCCTAATTTTACATGTCTTAAAAACGAAACGAACTAAACTACCACAGCAAACAGTTCAGGATTCTGGAGTCATAGCATACCATGACATGAGCAATCAGCTGACAGGTGACAGCACACAGGTGGAGTTTCGTTGACTAGTGCTATTTTGCTGCGGACAAATTAAGTGCAACTTTTTTGGTTTGTTCCATTTTCTCAAGTCTAGTCCGTGTGAACGTCACGGAAGTTATTTGATTATTAAAGGAAGTATCCAGAAGTTTCCAGAAGCATGCAGAACCTTCTAGAAGTTTCCATAAGAAGCATCTAGAAGCATCCAGAAGCATCCAGAAGTATCCAGAAATATTTAGCAGCATCCAGACGCATTCAGAAGCTTCGAGAAACATCGAAAAGAAGCATCTAGAATCACAAAAAAGTATTTGTGATAAAAATCGCGTGAAAAAATGGACCGTATCAAGACTATGTTCCAAATATCGTTGAATAGGGAAGTTGACAAGCAGATAACAAAGGTGGAAGACCGTGTTCCACCACTTCTAGAGAGGATTCTATGATCGTCAGATCCGTCAAGAAGGATTCCTGGATATCATCAGTCAAGATACAAAAGCAATTAGAGCTGCCTGTATCGAACCGAACAATCAGACGACGTGCTGTTGAAGCCGGATTGTTTTCTCGACGCCCTGCAAAGAAACCGCTGATTTCACTAAAGAACCAGAAAAAAAGACTCCTGTTTGCTACATATCATATTGACTGGAATGTGCAGAATTCGCGAACTGTCCTGTTCAGTGATGAATCGAAGTTCAACATCATTGGGAGCGATTTGCCGTGTACGTCGATTTACGTTACTGCCATAAAACCGTGAAGCATGGTGGAGGCAATGTAATGGTCTGGGGGTGTTTTTCTGCTAACGTTCTAGGTCCAATACATTGAATCGATGGAATAATGGACCGTTTCATGTATAAAAATGTCCTGAAAGATGTTATGTTTCGTCATGCTGAATGGAATATGCCAATAAAATGGGTTTTTTAGCAAGACAACGATCCGAAACACACTGCAAAGTAGTCAAGCAGTGGTTTCAAGACAACCATCTATCTGTGATGGATCGGCCGCCTCAATCTCCGGATCTCAATCCTATCGAGAACCTGTGGGAGATCGTCAACCGCAGAATTAATCGTGAAGGTGTTCGTTATAAGAATCAACTGTTTGAACAAATCCAAAAGGCCTGGGGAGCGATTCCACAACGTTTCATTGATCACCTGATCGAATCTATGCCTCAAAGATGCAAGACTGTGATCAACAACAAAGGGTTCGCCACAAAATATTGATAGCATATATATTTTGCATACCTAACATTATAATCTTACCCTTATATAGATACAATAAATCCTATTACATATACGCAGACAATTTATAGGGATAAATTGAACAACACTAACAGTTTTACTTGAACTCCTTATTATGGAATGTGAAGTAAGATAAGAAGGGCTAGTTTTTTGATTTGATTTAAGAATGCTGTAAATTTTTTTAAAAATATAATTCAATTTTCAGTTATATTTGATATGTTTTCAGAATATGACGAACATGATGAACACAGAACAAAAACTTGTTAATGGTTGTGAAAACAAAAATTCAATTATGTTATTTGTGGCAAAATCAACTAATTATGTCAAATCTTGCGAATGAGCTAGCAAAAACAAGTTCTTTAAAAAAAAGTGTAAGATTTAAAATGTTTAATTTTTTATAATATGTAATATATGCATTCCTAATAATAATATTATACAGATTATGGTTAAGGTTTATTTATTTTCTTGAATTTTAGTTGTTTAAGGAAAATTACATACAATACATGCGATTATTTATACTATTAACATTGTTTATACTATTAACATGCAAGTATTATTTATACTATTAACATGAGCACTGTTTTATTATTAATTATGAATTTATTTCGAGAAAAAATTAAAGTACTTAAATTGTTTTATTTATTAGCATTCTCTACGCAAAAATATGCTTGGAAGTTAGTAGGATCGGAATAAATACAAAATAAACTTATAAGATCTTACAAATCTTACTAAGAATTCATACTATAACTTGGAAATCTTACTAAGAATTCATACTATAACTTGGAAATCTTACTAAGAAATTAAGATAAATCTTACTAATCTTATTAAGAACTTACATTTCTTACAAATCTTACCCAGCAGGCACAATGACGTTGAAATAACGTTGAAACAACGTCGTAAACTGACCATATGCTACGTTGAAACAACGGTTGAATTGGAAATAAAATCCGACGTTGAAAACTACGACGTTGAAACAACGTCGATGATTACGTTGTTTCAACGCTTTTCTAACGTCATATCGACTACATATCAACCATATTTCAACTTTGAATAGGTTGATACGTAGTGAATACGACGTTAGAATAACGTCGAAACAACGTAAATTCAACGTTGTTTTTGTTTTTTATTTTGGTTAAAATCCAATTAACTAAAAAATTATCTCAACTTTAATTGCAATAAAATAACACAATAAAAAAGCGATAATTTGCGCAGAGGATATTATATTTCACGTAAATTAATCAGATACAACTAAATTGCTTCAAGGGACTTTATATAAAATGCAAATAAAATAAATTGTTTGAAAAAAAAAAAGTTTTATTTAACAATAGTTTCAGAACTATTAGGAAAAAGTATGAATGTTGTTTTGTACCGACCACCACCATTCGATCTGTCAAGTGCATATTTGAATAAAGTCATTATTCTTTTTCCTATTTCGGCAATTGTAGCAGTCGCTTTAATTGACATGACGCTCACTATAAAAAAAGGTATTGCCTTAGTTAACCTGCATTATACATTATTATTATGATTAGTTATATTAAAAATTGATACATTATATATATATATATATATATATATATATATATATATATATATATATATATATATATATATATATATATATATATATATATATATATATATATATATAATTACTTGCTTTTTTTACTAATTAATAAAATGAATGCATACCAAAATAAATATCAAATATTTCACATACCTTCCTCAGTAATGGGAGACTTTCCATTCGATAAGGAGTCTTTTTAAGTAGCTTTTCTTATAAGGGAAACAAATGCTGGTGTGTCTGGTTAAACAACCTTTTTTCTTTTATGTGAAAAAACACACACGCCACCTTGGCTTTGCACTATATTAAAATACTCTCTTTCCTCAGGAAAATTTTGCCATTGCTGATCCTAATATTTTTAAGATCAAAAAATCAACCACGTAAAAAAATAATCAATACAAGAATGCTAGAAATAAAATAGCTTTTGCTAAATGCTATAATAAAATAAATGTCATACCAATGAAATAAAATGTCATAACAAAGAAAAAAAAAAACAATAAAATAATAACTTTAAAACATTAATAAAATAAATAAAATATATTATTTAACAACCAATAAAATGTGTAAAAGTATAGAAAAAAAACATTCAAAACCTTATCTTTCTAAAACAACTTGCAGACAGACAATCAATACCTTGAACTATAGTATGCGGAGTATGCATAAAAGTTGTTTTCTTTTGCTTTTTTTGCGTTATACGAGTAGGTACTTGCTTATTATTCTGTTGGTTATTTTTGGTTAGATTATATTTTCTCTTGCATAAGAACAGTAGTGGTTCCTATAATAAATAATATCAAAATAAAACTAGTAATACTTGAATTAAGTTTTTAACTTAAGTTAAAATCTTTTAAAATAGTTAACACTTCCTGATTCTGATTCTATCTGAGTATCAGTAGTAATGGCAAATTCAAAATTACCACATAACTCATGGTAAGAATAATCATTCAATTTAAAACTATGTTTTAAATATATATTTTATAATAAAGAATATATCTTAAACACTAACAACAACATATATAATAATAGAGCATTTTTAAGAAACAAGGAAAAAATCTCCACAATATTTAATATTGAGCAGCTTAAATATGTATTAGTTAGACTGTGGTTCATGCATTTCATTGAAATAATTTATTACACACACACACACACACATATATATATATATATATATATATATATATATATATATATATATATATATATATATATATATTAGGGTGTCCCAAAATGACATGAATTTTTTTAGTTTTTAACTATTTCTAGATTTTCAAACAGTTTCATATGTATTTTTATTTACTAAAAGCAAAAAAAAAAAAAAAATCAAAAAATTTTCATATTTGACCCCCCCGCCGCTCTTTTTTTTGTGTTTTTTTTCTAAAAAAATGACACAAAGGACTAAAATTATTTTTGATAATCAACTATGTTCGTATTTTATATAATTTTCTTGTGTAATTTTGTTTGATAAAACATAATCAATAGTTATTTTCAAAAAAAAATTCATATTTGACCCCTCCCCCCTCATAACCCCTTTAATGTGTTTTTGCCCTAAAACAATCCTTAATATACTCCTTTTATATATCTATTATTTATATCCAATATAATTAACTGTTATTATAATTTCAAATAGTTTTGTAATAAATAAAAATGAAAATTTATTAAAAATAAATTTTCACCTGGTTTATGACCCTCCCCCCCCCCATCCTTTCTAATATTACCTTTGTCGTATGATTTTTTTCTGCCTAAATAAGGAATTTTATTAATTATAATTTTTAATTAAAACAAAAAATTTGATAAATACTCAATTATTAAACAAAGAAGGATAGAAATGATTGGTATAAGTTAACAATATTAAAGCACAATGGGAATAAGTACTAAGAAGTTCAAAATCTCATTTTTTTTAAATTATAACAACAAAATAACAATATTTTAAAGGTATAATAAAAAAGAGATTTTTTAAAGCATATTTTCAAAAATTAAGTTTTTGAATTGCTTGTTTATTTATGTGAGGAAGAACTTTTCGGTGGTGTTCTACTGCACGTAAAAGAAATTCTTTCTGCTCATCATCTTTTGTAATAGATGTTGCATAGTCTTGAATTAGTTTTACAGCTCGTTCTGCTGTATCGTTTACAGATTTCAGTGATTTGATATGCTCAAACATGTGATTAAAATTTGTGTTAGTTTTCCAAAACTTTGGGGATTCTACCAACCAACCGCCATCCTCATTTGAATATCCGAATAAATTTAGAATGTTACTTGATTTTGGTCCAATTAAATCAGTCAAACAAGTACTCTGCTTCAGAAGAGGAAATTGTGGAAAGCCTATATCATGTTCACAGTTTTCTTTTATATTTTTCAGAATTATTTTAGCCATTTTAGTTTTATCTCGATCAGATACCTTATCAGAAAATAATGAAAGAGGGGACATTTCTTCAGTTAAATACCAAAGATGCCGATTAAATGTTTCCAGGGCAGCAACAGCAACATCATTGTCAATTTTTTTATAAATAAGCATTTCTTTGTAGAATTCCAGGTCATTAAATGGAGCATCGACTGTGCTTGTGCACGTAAGCCATATTTTCACATAAAATAGTAAAGTAAATTTACAAAACCTTGACAATTTCTCTATAAAACTTTCTTCATACTCTGCCAGGTCAGCAAAAGCAAACATCTTTGATGTGTACAAGATTGTACACATCCATCTAGCATGATGGAAGGCTCCAGGTTTGTGCCACTGTATATTTATTTGTTTTGGATTGAGTAATTGCAAAGCAAGTTGACAACATTCTCGATAATCATCTCTTAATATTTTTCGAGATTTCCGGTTAAGTAAACCAGACAAAAAAATTATTACTTCTGCTTTTTTGGTCTTTAATACTGGTTCTTCGATCTTTATTTTTCTAAAAGTAGTATCTGAAGTTAATGAAAGCTTAGGCCATACCTCATTTTTAAAGTGTCTAAATGGCTCATAATTTGGAGATCTGCATTCTCCAAAAACTTTGAAGTAAACAGATGACAAAACTCTTTCAAAAATATGGTGTCGGCAGGCGCACCAAAGTAACTTTTTGTTAAAGTGTTCTTCAATTAACTTTGCAGAACCATTTATCCAACCTGAATTTGATGGAGTTGTGTCAAAAATCATTGCCACAAGTGTTTTTTCCAGTTTCCATGTCTTTACAGCATCTATGGTAGCTGTTGCCTGACTTCGCCCAGTTGTATCAGGAATCCTGGATACACACAACAATTTCCCTTCAGGTGCACTTGGTTTTCCTGTTACAACAATAGCCAAACGTTCCACTTTACCATCGACCTCAGATACCAGCTTTGAATCCCAGTGAATGGAAGAGTACATGGGTGAAATGAATGTTTTCTTAAGATCATTTGAAACTTGCTGTCGAATTTTATTACCTGATCTGTACGCTGTGCTTTTTGAGATAGATATTTCATCTAAATTGTGACCTAATGCTTCAGCTACAGCTAAAATGATTCCAGATCTTTCTCTGTTGGATAGATTCAACCTATCAGCCATTAAGGAAACTTTAGGGTTTTCTAATATCTTGATTTTTTTTTTCTGTCTAGCAATAGTACTTTCTTCATTTTTATTATGAGTTTTGCCTTCATTATCAAATGCTGCCAATACATTGAAGCTTTTTTCTTTTATGTTTTCTTTTCTAGATTTCTCTTTTTCAATAGCCTTGATTTTATTTTTCTCTTTTTCCTCCATTCTTTTCACTTTCATAGCATAACTCTTGTCTAATGGGCCCAAAAATTGCTTTTTTAAGTGACGTTGATCTGAGAGAAAGTCTATATCTGAGATCTGACTATTGATACTACGCAAGGTATCTTTTCTTATCAAATTTTCGGCATTTGATGCTGCAATATCAAACAATAATGATAGTTTATTAGTAAAACTCAGAAGTTGAGCTGCATAACTTTTTTTTTTTGCATTTTTAATCAAGTTCTCTCTAAGATGAATCAGATGTAGTATCATTCTGACAATATCTTTCTTCTGTTTTATTGGAATTCCTGCCATTTTCCAAAAAACATAAACTTTTTCCCAAACTACAGATGCAACTTCTTTTTTACCAGTTAATTTCAATTCAAATCTTGTAAGATAAAGATAATGGCGTACAACATCTCCATTTGTTGGTAGCTGACTATACATCTTTGCTTCAAGGGTAGGTAATAATTTACCAACAATATTATCAAACTTCTCATCATTTTTCCTCAATTTACTATTTCTCATAACTGATCAAATATTTTTTTATATATGCTATTATATCTATAGATAAAAAAGTAGCTATAAATTATAAAATTATTTGAATAATGTATGTAACATTAATATTCATCATAAAAAATTTTCTCATCTCAAGCATTGAATAATAATATTTAATAATTTTTGAGAATCGTTGAATTGAAACAAATTATGTTTACTAATATTAGCTATGATACATAGTTTAGAATTATAATAGTGATCAATATTGATACAAAACATATTTAATACATTTATATATTTAGCCTAAAATCAGTTTAAAAGTGAATAATTTTGAAAAAGTGGGCGGCAGAGGGGGTAAAAACTTTAAAAGAAGGGCGGGGGGGTCAAACTTCAAAATTTTTCAAAAATCTTCTTATTTTCACTTTTAACGGACAAAACTACACACAAAACTAAAGGAAAAAAAAAATTTTTTTTTTTTGGGACACCCTAATATATATATATATATATATATATATATATATAATATATATATATATATATATATATATATATAGAAAATATATATTTTATATTTATATAATATAAAATTAGTATAGTTATTATCCTAACATACATAGTAAAACCCATTAACCAAACTCTAAAAAAAAACTTACTTAAAAAACTGTAAAAAAAATTCAAGCAAAGTCTACTTGTAATCCACACCCATGAAATATTACCGTCATAAAAAAAATATCTCTTTAATATTTATCTAACTAACTGCATCACAAGGCAAGCCATGTGATATTATTCAATTGTCAAATTTAAAACATTAAAAGCAACAGAAGGCCTTATAAATATCTATTAAAGTTACGCATGCGTATTTGAGTTCTCAAAATACGCATGTTCGTATGCATGCAATACGAACGGTCGAACTCGTAATATAGACGTGGAATCAACGTCGATTTTATTTTGATAGTTTTAAACAAATTTTGAACGTGGATACTTGGTTATACGACGTCGCGACTAAAAATCAACATTTACAAATAAAAACTTTTATTTTTGATCTTATTACTGATTAAGCAGGTATTAACAGATTATAAAGATCTGAAGGAAAGATCAAAATGAAAGGAACTATTTCACCAACACATGATATGTTTTTTGCCATATTAGATAACATTTTTCAAAGATAAATGTTAAAAAAAGGTTGTGCCTCCATATGCGGTTACTTTACCTATATATTTTTATTTAACAATTTTTAAACAATGGTAAAATATGGAAACATTAAAAACGATTTGTAAAAGTTTTGGGAAAATTATACAGATAAACAAAAAAAGGAAATTGCCGACCATTTTATAGCTCTTTGGTACGCAAAGTCAACTGTTTACAATTGTATTAAGGCTATCGAAACTAACAGATAAATAGAAAGAAAAATATCTTGGGGTAGATCTGTTATAATTGCATCAATATTCGATATATTTTAAAAAAGTTTGATCATTGTTCTGGCTGTTCCTAAAATTGCATTGCCAGAAAGCTAAAATGTCATCAAAGTTACGTTTTAAAGATTTTAAATAAAACAACATGAAAATATCGTAAAAAAAGTAAAAGTAAAAACTTCTAACTGAAAATCATAAGAAGTAAACAAGACCAAAAGAGGTAAACAAGACCAAAGTGTCAAAAAATTTTGGAAGAATATAAAAATTTCATTTTTGTTTTAGACGATGATTTGTTCTTTACTTTAACTCATTCGTCGCAGCCTGGTAACTCTGGTTTTTAATCAAGTGAAATTAATCTGAATTCCCCGCATGTAAAGTTTGATTCTAAAGCCAAATATGAAAAAATATATTGGTTTGGCTTTGTATTTCGGCAAAAGGCATATCAAAGCTGTTTTTTAATCCTTCAGGAATGGCAGTGAACCAAACAGCCTACCTTGAAACCATAATTAAAAATTATTTGGTACCTTTTATTAATAAATTTTATAGTACAAGAGAATACGTTTTTTGGCCAGACTTAGCATCTGCTCATTATGTAAAAAACGTGGTAACTTACCTTAATGAGCAAAAAATCAATTTTGTACCAAGATTGATCAATCCTGCAAATGTACCTAAAACACGGCCAAGAGAAGACATTTAGGGAAACTTAAAAAAAAAATTTTATGAAGGCGAAACATGCCCATATATAACAAGAAACGCATTAGAGCCAGTTTTCTGATGAATCCACTCATGCTACACCGAACACATAGCAGTGAGTTGTTTTTTGCTGTTTCTGTTATATGCTTTTAATGTACACGGTAGCAATTGATTTAATAATGATTTTAAACTATAAGATTCCTCTTTTTAAGCCATATGCTTTTATTTTATTGGGCAACAAACTTGCTTTTTTTTGTTTGACGGAGAACTTCTTATTCTTTGAGACACTTGGATTGGAAAATACATCCAGAGATTTTCTATTTTTTATATAAGTGAGTAATCTAAGTGAGATTTATGCCATGTAGTGGGCAAATCTTTTTGAAGTAATCAACAACGATGTAATTTTTTAGCATATAAATAAGCATTATATCTCAACCACTTTGTTGTCAATGGAAATCCACAATCTACCATTTAAAAAAGCCTGGTTACTAGTGCTTGTTCCTCTTGCTTTGTAAAAACACTTTTTTTTGCCACAGAGTTTGATTGTCGACGTCTATTTATTTATTCTTTCTGCGTTAATGTCTGTACTCCAAATGTTTTTGCTGCCGTTAATATTTTACTGCCATCTTTAACAGCTTGAATAGCCAATTAGAGGTTGGTATTACTCGAGGATTTCTTTTTCTTTGGGAGATACTTGCGTACCATCTGAAACATAGGTAATATACAGAAAGTTTTAGATTTTGGCACTTGTAAAAATGCAACAAGATAATTATTACCAATTGGTATAATAACTATCTTTTTAAATATCGATGCTTGCATTTTATAATGGTGCATTTTAAACATGCTAATCGATATAGTGGCTATAAACAATCAGTGACGATGAGCATTTATTGATAAGAAATGCGAATATTAGAAATGCATTCAATTGGAACTAATAACATTTACAAAAATAAAAATTTAAGAGAATTTTAAGAAAAATATTTTTAAGTTAAATTATAAAGTACTTTAGCTTTAAATGTATATCTAAAAACTATTGATTTATTATATCTTTAAAATACTTCTAATAAATTTATCATACTGTATTCCTGATATATGTCCAATGATTTTATAAAATTGTTTATATTATAATAAATGTTAATATTAAATATTGTTTAGAAAGCAAAAATATTCTACATTATTTTATTTTTTACTGTGGGACTATTTTATCATTCTGTGGCGAAATCACCCCACAAAAACATGGACAAAAACCTATTTAAAATATATACCACGAAAGCCAGTTGAATAGTTTTAACAATCTTATGAAGCTCTCATCTTAGCATTTATTCTCAAGTGTAGTTTCCATGAATTTCATAAAATTAATAATAATGCCACTTGGATCTAGAGTGACACGTAAGTATCAATTAGTAACATTAAACAGCAAATCTTTTTTAAAATTAACAACAACCAATCAAATTAGGCGGCAGCTATGATCAATCAATACTTGTAAGGTTTAATTTTAAAATAACAAATATTTTAAATTATTTTTGGCATGGTGTTATGTCAAAAAAACATCTTTTTCTTGAAATATTAAAAGTGGCGAAATCACCCCGGTCTGCCCTATAATAATTTGGTTTTCTTATACATGAGTCTTCCAATATCTAAAAAAATATTTATCTTAGGCCCCAAGAAAATTATAAATTCACATCTTATATTTTATATACAAACTTTGCTTAGTAGTAAATATACAAGTTAATTTTAAGTTTTGTGTTTTAAATAAGATAATAAATAAACTTGGCTATCGAACTTTTTGAGTTGTTTCATATTCACTCGAATTTAACTTTGTCTTGAGCTGCTGATGAACCTGCTCTGGATTCATTTTTTTCACACGTTCTTCTCCAGACATAAACATCTGCATAAAGAATGTTTTTTGCTTTAAAGAATATCTAAATGCTTTTCTTTTTAGTACCCATCCAGTGATTTTTGTGAAGTTTTCAATCCCTTCTTTAATGACAGAATTATATACAGAAATGAGATAATAGAATATAATCAAAAGAATTTAGGTTAGAGATTTTCATTTTGTTGATATAAAATAATTATAATGAAAATTGTGGTTTTTTAATAGTATGTGTTCTTCTGATGAATAGTTATCCAAATGATTCAGCGCAAACAATTTGTGTACAAAACCAAAGAGTGTTAACACTTCTATCAACACGTAGTCTTTTGGAAATTGTTGATGCAGTATAATTTTTGCAAGTTTAACTAAAGGGCTTAACAATTTCAACTGGAGTATAAAATGCAACATTTGTATAGTTTAATTTTTTACCATTACAAATATTATCTTCTGCAGTCAATAAAGTGTCCCTGCATCAAGAAAACAATACATTTCACAATTCGAAAAAGAATGATAGATACTTATGTTGGGATTAGGTTCTAATAAAGTAGAAGCTTTGGAGTCTGTTTTGACTACAGCCACATTAGCACTTTGATTTCCTTTACTATTGTAAGTCTCATAAATATCTTCTGCAGTCAATTAAGTGTTCCTCCATCAACAAAACAACACATTTCACATTTCGCTCCTGTTGATTCTCTGTCACATTAATTTTTTACAACGTGAAGGCTCTTTGTAATCATACCTTTTAAAGAAGAATTGCTTTGCTTTGCAAACTATGAAAGGGGATCTAAGTAGATGTTTCCATGATAAGATTGTCTGACTTTACATGAAAAATTTTTAAAAAAAAGGAAAAATATTTTAGTACATCAATGAGAGTTTGCTCACATCTATATACAGCAGTAAATTAGATTTTTTTTTCTCATTTGACCATTTTCATTGAAGAAGAAGACATTAGCATGTCGAGTCTCTATTTTTATTCAAAAATAATCTTTTTGGCTTTCACGGAGTTAATCCAAAAATCCAGAACTGGTATAAGTGAGAACCTTAATAAGTACGAACTGGCATAAGTGCAAATCAGTTGCAAAAAATGTCATAATTGCAAATCAGCATAAATGCGAATTGACATAAGTGCGGCAAAAGAACATAGACATAAGTGCGAACTGGCGTAAGTGCGAATTAACATAAGCGCAAAACGCCAAATCGCACTTATGTTAATATTTGCAATTTTATTTGGCGCAACTATGCTAATGTTTGCAAGTTTATTCGGCGCACTTATGTCAGTTCACGCTTATGCCAGTTTTTGTAACACTTCGCACTTATGCCAGTCTGCACATATGAAATTTGCGCTTATTGAGCCTCCCATTAATAACGATGAAAAGTAGTCGAGCTAAGCATATCTATACTGTTGCTAGAGTATTTGGTAAGTTCAAAATGTGGAAAATAAGACTACTTTTAAGAGTTCTGTTGCCTTTTTATTGCTTGAGCACATGGATTTTTGTACAGATATTGGAAGATTGATGTACAAGGAAACAAAATAACTTATACATGGCAGACCTAAGGCCACAATTGTTATAGGTATTAAATTAAGAAATTTATGTGCCAGTTATAGCCTTAGGAGCAAGGGCGGATCCATAAGGAGGTGAAGGGGGCAAAAGGAGCAATTGCTTCCTCCCTCCCCCCCCCCCCATCCTCCCTCCTTAGATATTTTTAAAATAATTTTTTTTTTGTCAATTCTTATATTTAACCTGACAATTGTTTGAAAATGGAACTGAATTAGGGAAGCTGTTTAAATGTAATAAAATATTTTAATAAGTTTGTGTGGTGCAAAAAAAAAAAATCAGACTAATGGGATATCGATATAAAACGTAATTTCATAGTTACATAGATTAATTTTAAATGTTTCTTTAAAAAAAGTAAAGCTCTAAAAAAAAACAATATAACTTAAAAAAAAAAATTATTTAAAAAAAATGTTGTTGTCACAATATACCATAACAATGTTTATTAATAATATTACTCTCTCAATATAAATTTTTTAAATATCTTTCTTTTTTTTTTATTACAAAGATATAATCGTTTTTTTACAACTGCAGCTGCCTTCTTTTTCTTTTTGCAACTGCAGATAATGTAAGCATTTTAGCAATTACTAATTACTACTTTGTATATTTACGCCAAGATGATGATATTTATAAATCACGATTTTATAAAAATGGGGCTCGGTAATAAGACAGAATTATGTCTTCCTCTTGCTCCAGCCATTACTTTTTTTGTTGTATATATATATATATATATAATATATATATATATATATATATATATATATATATATATATATCCACTACAAGAACTAATAAAACCATACATGCATATATTAAACTTATGTATTTAAAGCACGCATAACATTCATTGTATTTTGTTTATAGGTACTGCAATAACCTATGTTATAATCTACTCACTATATATAATATATACTACTTACTTTATTACATTACAATACAATAAGATTATAAAATACAAACATAGTAATTATAAACATCAGGCAATTATTTGCTTCAATTTGATTAAATATTTATTATGCTTAAATAAAAGTTAACAAAATATAAAACGTAATTCTATATTGAATAACAACTAAACATTTCAATTAACAAAATAAAAAGTAAGTAAATACAGTATAATAAATTTAAATCTACAGCATGTAAATATTAATATTTGCTTTGGCTGTTGTTTTAATGTAAAAAAATAAATAAACATAATATTAGATATCGGCAAAAAAAAATACAAACAGAATGTCTCGTTTTGCCCCGCATCATGTTGGCATCGAATAGCCTAATTTCCTGACTATTTTATTGAAGAAATAAAATACCAAAGAATGGAAATGAAAGGAAAAGGCCTAAAGATTCTAATTAAAAAAAAACTTTAAATATAAAAAGCTTTTCCACTCAGTGAGATCAAAAAAGGCTAGGAAAAAATATAATAACAACTCTTAAAAATTCGTAATTTTCGCGAAGCCGAGGGATGAAATGACTCCCCTTTTACTCAAATTTTTTATTTCAAAGTGACTCAATATATTTTTCTTGACACAAAATAGTTTTTGAACACAACTGCACTTTTAAAAATCTTGCAAATAATAATTTGTAGGGCTGGCATTATGTTAAACGCGAACTGTCTCGTATTGCCCCGCTGTCTCATTTTGCCCCGCATTACCCTATCTGAAAATCAAAATAATTAAATCAAATAAAAGCCGTAAATCACCGTGGATCAATAAAGATCTCAGAAAGTCCTCAAAAATTAAGCAAAAACTTTATATAAAGTACTTAAAAACCGTAACAATTGAAAACAAAACAATATACAAAAATTATACTAAACGACTTGAAAATAATTTAAAAAAAATGCAAAAAAAAAAAAAAATACTACTTCAATTTACTAGAGAAACGTAAACTCAATTCAATACGCACTTGGCAAATTTTATGTAAAATCACGGGCAAACAAAACTTAAGTTCGTGTTCTTTACCTAAAGTTATTAAAATTAATGATAAAATTATAGATGATCCTAAATAAATAGCAAATGAACTAAACAAATTCTTTGTTTCTGTTGGACCTAATCTTTCAAAAAAAATTCCAAATTTGATAAATCCAATCAATAATTAGGAATTTCCTCTAACCTCTGGTCTAAGTGTCTTTGAACTATCATTTTCAGAATTTGAAAATGCTTTTAAAATGCTTAAACCCAATAAAGCAATTGGCCCAGATGATTTAAATGGAAACATTGTTATTAAGTCATACAATAATATAAAGAATACTCTATTTAAAATTTTTTTTTGTTCAATAAGTCAAGGAATTTTTCCGGCCCAAATAAAGGTTGCAAAAGTGACCCCTATATGTAAAGGTGGTGAACTAACAAATGTTGGGAATTATCGCCCAATTTCAGTTTTGTCAGTTTTTTCAAAAATTCTTGAAAGAATTTTATTTGATCGAATTTTTAATCATCTCTCTGAAAATAATATACCAGTACGGTTTCAAAAAAAATAACTCTACAGAACACGCAGTACTTCAACTCACAAGAATTATTACTGACTCCTTCGAAAAATCATAAATTACTTTAGGTATTTTTATAGACCTATCTAAAGCCTTTGATACTACTGATCACGGCATTCTTATAAATAAATTACGGCATCACTGGTAAATCAAATTACGGTATCACTGGTAAAGTCTTAATGTTATTAAAAAGTTACTTAAATAATCGTAAACAACTCGTGCATATTGATACATACTCAACAACTACTACTTTAGATATATCGTGTAATCCCACAGGGTTCCATACTTGGACCACTGTTATATCTAATTTTTATTAAAGACCTCTATAAAACCTCTAATTTAATGACAATAATGTATGCTGATGATAATAATCTTTTCTTATCCCGAAATAACATCAATAACTTATTTAATGACATTAACTAAGTGGATTCTTTTTCATTCAGCTTATAAAAGGCATATACTACCAAGTGAAATGCCGCCGGTTTTCATTGATAAAATTAATATAAAAAGAGTAACTTATACTAAATTTTTAGGTATTATTGTGGATGAAAATCTTTTGTGGAAAAACCACATTGGAAACCTAAATAATAAAATTGCAAAAAATATTGGGATTCTATATGAAACAAAAAGTATTTTAAATAAACATACTTTAATTCAACTATATTACTCATTAATTCACTGCCATATTAACTATGCTAATATTGCCTGGGGTAGTACCAACAAAATTAAGTTAAAACCTTTGCTTTGTCAAGAGAAGCATGTAGCACGTCTTAATAATTTTAAAGATATATATGTGAATATATATATATATATATATATATATATATATATATATATATATATATATATATATATAATATATATATATATATATATATATATATATATATATATATATATATATATATATATATATATTCACATATATTATAAAATATTGTTAAAACTTGTTTAACATCCAAAGAATATTATAATATATAAACGCATTTAAAAACTGTTTTAAATATTTGCAAATATTTATTTATTTTAACTCGTGATATAGATTGTAAAGGACTTCATGATAAGATCGTGTGATCTTCTGGAAGTCCTACCAGTAATATATTCAATGTAAATTTACCTTGTACATATTATTCTGGAAAAAAAAAAAAAAAAAGATCATCCAAATCAATCCCCCCCCCCCCCCACCTTCCTTATTCTTTCCTAAATAGTCTGGATTAGGGTTAGGATTATTGTTATTGTTATTGTAAAAATTAAATACAGTAACAATTACAATACAATAATATTGTATTGTAATACCAGAGATGCAATTAAAACATTATTTATGGTTATTGTATTGCTGTGAATAAAAACAGTTACAATAGCTATTGTATTGTTTTTTTTCTTCTAATAATACGTTGAAGCTCTAAAACTATTGTATTGTATTGCTGTGATGTAAAACAATTACAATAACTATTGTATTGTATTGCTGGGATAAAAATAATTACAATAAGTACTGTGGCGTATTTTATAGTATTTAGATTTTTTTTTCACGCATCTGTTATAATTTGGTCACTAGATAATTTAAAAACGAACGTCACGGTGCCCGTGACGTTCGTTTTCAGCATTTATATATATAAATTTTTTTTTTTTTGAGAAGTGAAGTGAAGCCAGGAAAGCCAAAGAAGTAAATATGTTATGTATACTTAATAAATATTAGGTTCAGGGGCGCACGTGGCACCCGTTTCTAGCAACCATTTACATATATAAATTTTATTTATTTTGAGTTCAATAATATAACTGTTTAAATAATAATTTATTTAGAATTAACATTAAAATAATAATCAAAATCATACAAATATATAATTTATCATTTGCTTGTAATTAAATAATTATTTACTCTAAGTGAAATTTTATATATTTTTGTAATTTTGTATAAACTGATATTGACATGCTTCACCGGATGATGACGTCTAAACTAATTGATTAACTACATTAAGCGCATGAAAATAATTTTTTTTTTCAATATATCTAACCGCTAATGTGTAATCAATTACATCGTTATTGAATCAGAGAACGATTGCCTTGGGTAATTATCGATTAGATTGTCTAAAAATGCGAACTACTTTTGTTTAGTTAAAAAATTTTCTACATTTTCAGATTGTTCATCACCTATCAGACCTTACCAGTAAATTTTGTGTGGATCATTTTTGAAAAATGAGGCAGTTTAGAACACTAAATAAATATTGTTCTTGATTTATGTAACAAAACTCTTTTATAACTTTGCAACTAGATGTCCAGTTACTCTATGAAACACATACAGCCATAAAGTAAAAGGAAAACAAAAGTTTTATTAGAGTAAGTGTGAGTTGAGTAAGTTTCGAAACAATTAGATAGGTGCCTAATGTAAAAGCAAATAACTTAGTGGAAGAAATGGTAGTAATTAAACATGTCTATCCCCAGCAGTAAAAGAAATACAGGCCCGATTAAACTCACTCTTATAGATCTATATAAAGTTTGCAATGAGGACAAGTGATATTCAAAAAGTAAAAAATAAACAGAATCAATACTTATATATTAGTTGTACCCTATTTCAAGGTCACTTATCTTGGAGACTGGACTGTTAAAAAATTTATTAAATTTTTACACTAAAATTATTTTTTTTAATACAATAACAATATATTGTTATCGTATAATAAAGACGAATTGCAATACAATATTTATTGTTATTGCAGTGGGTCATTACAATACATTTTTTTTTCAGATATTGTTATTGTTTTATAAAGATGAATTGCAATACAATATTTATTGTTATTGTATTACAGTATTACAATAGTTGTAAATTACAAGTAATGTTATTGTTTCTAAATTAATTTAATACAATAACAATAGTTATTGTTACTGTTATTGTATTCATTACAATTACAATAGTCCTAACCCTAGTCTGGATGCACCGAATAAAAAAAAAATTTAAAAATTGCCCTCTCTTACTAATCTGGATCCGCCCCTGCTTAGGAAATATTAATGCTCAAAACACGTGTAAAATTTTAAATGTAGCGATTTTGAATCGTGAATTCTAGACATCAAAAAGTGAAATTATATTGAACTTTTATTTTTACTTTAAAAATTTACCCGAAATAGCAGAAAGTAAAAAAGAATTGCATCTCTCAAATTTATGTTGCTAAAACTGTTCTTCAAAGTATCAATTGCACTCCATACATAAATATTTTTACAACAACAAACATTTTACAAAATGGGCTATATTTGGGCACCTAATATCTCCCCAGTTAATAAGAATTTTCAAAAAAGAGTCTAACAGTGACCTAATTTCATTACAAAATACCTAAAAATGAAGACATTTTTAGATATTTAGATTTTAACTCTTGAAACATTTTGAAGATATCACTTCCAGACTTATTTGCCTATATTTCTCAGATAATGGCTTTAAAGCAAAATTATGAAAATTTCAATTGTAATGAAACAAAATATGAGTTGAAATTTTATATACATTTTTGCTTGTGGTTTTGGTAATACTCGAAGAACGTGTCACGAAAAAAAAAACATTTTTTTCGTGACAAAGATATGACAATAAATCATAATCTATATATATATATATATATATATATATATATATATATATATATATATATATATATATATATATATATATATATATATATATATATATATATATATATATATATATATATATATATATATATATATTTATATATATATATATATATATATATATATATATATATATATATATTTATATTTATATATATATATATATATATATATATATATATATCTATATATATGTATATATATATATATATATATATATATATATATATATATATATATATATATATATATATATACATATATATATATATATATATAGATAGATAGATAATTTTTTTTTTCTTACTAAAATGTTTCTAAAGGCCATTTTCCACAAGACGAAATATTCGCGCGAAGCAAATTTTTTTGCTATGACGAAACGCTGTTTTGATTTCCACTTACTTCTTTCGCGCTACTTTTTTTTCGTTGTCAACAATAAAAATGGCAGCAATAAGTTTACGCTGTATGTTTAAAGACAGTTATTACTTTTTTAGCATACTTTCTACTTTGAAGCACGTGAAAATTTCTTTCCTTGCATAAATAATAACATTTCTGTCTTTAAATGTAAGATGTGATATCATTTTGTAAAATAATCATTTAATATAAGGTTTTTTTTACAAGTATAAGAAAATAAATGCTAAACTCTGATATGATCATTTCTAATAAAAACTGTTACTGCAAGAACAAAGAGCAGGTTTAACTCTATTTAGGGTTTTACAAAAAAAGGTTTATCTTCGTGTGGCCGTTTAAAGACAAACACTCTTATGAAGTGTAACTTTCGTAATTGACAATGTCAAAATTTATATTTGTAAACTCTCAATTAAGTTTTATATATAAGTCTTGTCATTTTTTTAGATTTAGTCTTGATGAATTTACTCATGCTTGCCAATTTTCAGAGTAAGTTCATATAAAATTAATTATAACGCCAGGTTAAGAATTTTGCTTTTTGTTACTTTGAAAACAACATGATTTCGCTTTTTTTACTGTTGACATCACGTAATATAAAATTCAAAATTTGAATGGTTTTCGCTTAGGGCGATTCGCAAAAAGTCGAAATGAATCCGACTTTTTTTTTCGCTGCAACGAAACGCTGTAGCGAAAAAAAATCCAAAAATGTTTAATCTGCGCATGCTCAACGACGAAAAAATTCGCTTCGCGCGAATATTTCTCAACGGCCTTAACTGTATTTGACGAAATTCGTTTTTCACGGTATGTATATATAATATATATACCGTGAAAAACAAATTTCGTCAAATACAGTTAGAAACATTTTAGTAAGAAAAAAAAAATTATATATATATAAAAATTTTATATTTATATAATTTATATATATAATTTATAAAAATTATATATTTAAAAAAATATATATATATATTTTTCACGGTATATATATAATATATACCGTGAAAAACGAATTTCGTCAAATACATTTTACTAAGAAAAAAAACACCACTTCGCAACCTTACTACACACGGGTACTCTGAAGGTGACCTAAAACCTTATATCAAGTCCCATGAATTTTTTTTTTTTTTGATTTTGAATATAGTACATTTGTACATTCTGAAATATCAAAATTTAAATCATTTGTTGGTAGCTTTTTGAGAAAACGTATTAAGAAGTTTTATAAATAACGATGTTTTCGTATTAAAATAATATTTTTTCCGTCAGCCATTATAGTTATTTACTTTCTATAATTGCAACAGCGCGATTGGCTATAATAATATTTATTTGTTTCTGATTGCCTTATTGTTGTTGCTGTTTTAAAAGACTAACAATATTTATTTGTTTTAAAAGACTTAAACAACATTTAAGCAATAACAGCGAGTTTATTTAATTATTTAAATAAAAAATTTATATTAATTTAAATTTAAGAGTCGATTGAAAAATATAGGAACTATTTCTCGAGAATAGAAAAGAAATGTCATACTTTGCTAAAGATCAATACGATTTTTTTTTGCTTTTGCGTATGCTGTATAAAATTTTGCATATTCTGTATAAAAAAAAAATTAATGATTTAAGATGCATTCAAAACAAATGCAATAAACCAGATCCAAAACAAGAAATAAATTATGAAAACCATGACCTGCCTAATATATTATGCTCTCATTGCAGAAAAAATCTAAAGAATTTAAAAAAAAAAAACAGATTCAAAAATGATTTTTATTCAACGCTCGAAAGTAAGTTATATAAAAAAAATAAGCTAATAAAAACTAATTATATTTTGCATTATTATTGTTGTGCTTATAAACCATATTGTATTTACACTAAAAAAAGAACTTATTACTTTTAGATCTTAATACTAAAATTGTTCTAGGTGGGAAATGTGAGTGTTTTATTTGTTATTTTTTTAATGAGCGTAAAAATGGTACTGAAATAGCAATTCTTCCACTAATGGTATCATGTGAAACTAGTACAAATATAGATCATAATCGCTAATTTAAATCTTTCCACAATCAATCAAAATTTTGTTTTTTGCAGAAGTCGTTTTCAACAAATATGAAAAGGTATTAAACATCCTTGCACAAAGTTAGCTTAGCAAAGGAATTTGACGCATTGTACAATCCACCTCACCAATAACAAAAAGAAAAGTTTTATCAACTAGAATTAACAATTTAGTAACCCATGACGCAAAAATAACGTTAAAGAATTTTGGCCCTAAGAAGCTTGTTGTTTCTATTGGAGTAGTTAACCAAAAACAACTCACTTTTCACACTCAAAACTTTAAACAACTACATAGTAAATTTCATACAGGGTATAGATTGTCTACTACAAAATTCAAAAAATACAAATTACTTTAAAAAAAGATTTTTTTTTTGTAACACTTGTATCAAATTTACTAGTGACTATAAGATGTTAGAAATTGCCCGATTTTTATGAGTGAAAGGAAAATAAAAAATCTGTCAAGTCTTGTTTTTATAAAAAGTTAACAGAAGAAAACAAAAATCTATTGTCTTTGTTTGATGCTGAGCTTATGCTTAGATTCAGTCTAAACAGGATACCGGTGATAATAAAAAAGTGGTATTACAAATAAATATATATATATGTATACATATAGTGTTTTATTTTAACTAGCATTACTAAAAAGCTCTGTAAAAGTATTATATTATAACAAAAAAATTATTTTATGCTACATTCCTCAGTAGGAAACAATATTGGCGCAATATTGTGTACACATTTTACATGCTAAAAACAATATTGCGCCAATATTGTTTGCTATTAGGGTTATAATTTATATTTTGATTAATTTGAAAGTTGATAGTTTAAAATAAATCATTATCATCGGACTTAAAGTTGTTTTGTTAATATTTAGTGTATTAAAAGAACTATTCCTCGTGTAATAAGCAATAATGTTGATGAGTTCATTGCAACAGTTTTACAACATAGATCTCTTAAACCAGAGAATGTTGGTGTTAAGATTAGGGTAGATGGAGGACAAGGCTATTTAAAGATTACCTTATCAATTGCATTAAAGCCAGAGCTAAAAACACATTTAAGTTAAAAAATAAAGAGTCAAATATTCTGATAAGTATGAATGTAAAGATTTTAAGTACACAAGTGTTCACAAAACTTTAGTTTTGGCGGTATTACCCTCAGTTGATGAAAAAAGATAGCTACCTTTTAAAAAGTGATAAATTAGCCGATATTCTAACTAGAAACCCCAAATTGTTATCAGAAGTTATTTCTAAATACGATCCTCAAAGAGTCAATCCAATAGGTCTTAGGGTGAGTCAGAGGGGCATTAACCTCTGGTTAAAACAAGTCATATAAATTAGTTTTCTTAAAAAGCTCTCAAAAAATAATTTAACTTTTGATAGTTTTAGAATATGATAGTTTTAAAATATTTTATGGGATATGATATAAGGTCTTAGGTCACCTTCAGGGTACCCGTGTACAACAAAGCAATTACTATACTTTTCCAAGAGAAGTGGAAGCAAGTAATTTTAAGTGATAAAAGTAACTTTGAAGTAATAAAAACAAAAAGCAAAGTTCTTGTTAAATGATTTAAATTGGAAAAGTATAGTAATTGTTTTGTTGTAGTAGTGGTTGCGAAGTGGCGGTGGGAGTGTTGTAATTTGGGGCTGCCTTAATTTTAACGGAATAGGAGTTTGTAACATTTATACTGGTTGAATCAACCAATATACATATATAGAAACGCTAGAGAGTTGAATGGTTCCATCAGTGGATATGCTGATTGATCAAACAGTAAAAGCATAGATGAATGAAAATAAATTATATTTAATGCCCTTAACCAGCTTGATCACCAGATTTGAATTCTTTTGGGCTTGGATGGACAAAAAATGTTCAAGGTGCAAATACGTTCCATAAACAGCCTAAAACAAGAATTAAATACCATTTAGAAAGAAAAAATTCTAAAAGAAATCTGCAACAATATTGTAAAATCAATGCAAAAAAGATGTGCTGCTTGCAAAAAAGCTCCTGGGGGATATTTAAAATACTAGCTTAGATATGCTTTAATTTTTTATATATTGCCATTTTTTTTTATATATATATTGTCATTGTGTTTGATAACGTTTGATATACAATTTTATGTTTTAGTATGCCATCCAATATGCAAGACTTATTTAAAAAAGATTTTTCTCGCAAATAAAACAAATCTGTTTGGTACAAGGCCGTACCGAGCCAATTTGCGCTTCGGGCAAGAAAGGAAAATTGCGCCCTCTCCACCCCCTCCCCCTCCCATCCAAAAAAAATTAAAATCAAAAAAGGATTTATTGATAACAAAATTTATCATATCAAGTGAAAACTACAATTGAACCTGTCATTTCGAAAAAGACACAAAACTTTTAGCAGTCAGTTTGTAAATTTAAATTAAAAATTTCTGTATGGTTTATGGTTTTTTTATAAAAAATAAAAATTACATAAGTTAGATACGTTCTTTATTTATCTACTTCTATGTTTAGTTTCTTTACTAGCGTAGACATTATTTTAATAAAAATCATGTTTTTGTTGATTTTGAAAAGTTTTAATAGTTGAACTTGTGCCCTTTTCGAAATGACAGGTTCAAATTGTCATAAATACTGCACAAACTTCAGTTCAAATTCCATTCTGTTTGGTAGTTTCTGCGGCATCTATGATAATTTTGTCAACACCAACATCTCTCAAATTCTGAATGGAAGCCTTCAATGCTTTCATTTTTTGCCGCGATGGCAATTGAAACATTTTTATACTGAAGCAATTTGTTTTCCCGGTCAATTTATGAAAGAATTTGAAACCAAAAATCCAACAAACACAAAAAAATGAAATCAATTTGAATGATAAGATCTTTTGCACTGCATATTGTGACATCATTTGTCATGGGATTATAGATAATAGATTTCAAAACTTAAAAATCTTATTTTATTTGTTTGTGCAATGGTGTGATTGCTTCTTTTTTGGCAGACCACCTTGTGTCACTGTTTTTCTTTAATAATGAGATGGTCAATGTTTTCATTAATGCTCCCCATCTATATTTAGAACTTAAAAAAAAGTTAAAGATGGCTTGAACTTTTCCAAAAAATGTAATCATGAGTGAAGAAACCTCAGCAACATGAACACCAACAAAATATAAAGTGTGAGCTGCAAAAGGAACAAATCTTACTGACTCACAAAGAGAATGAATGTGAGCTTAAACGCCATTGTATTTTCCAGACATATTGGCTCCATTGTCATAACCCTGGCCGCGGCAATCAGAAATCTTTAGAACGTCTTTCTCTAATTTTTCAGTGATCTCTGTTGCAAGACTTTTTTCGGTCTTTTGGTGACATTCAATGAAGTCAACAAAGTTTTCCTTATTTGTACAGGTTTCATCATTGATGTAGACATACCTAATTATTTGGGTCATCTACTCTTTATAGGAGGAATCTGGAGTGCAGTCAAACAAAACAGAGTAGTATTTAGCTTCTTTGATATTTGACAATATTTCATTTCTGACTTTCTGCCCAAGTAACTCAATCAACTCATTTTGTATTCAAAGAGAAAAAGAGGATGTTGTAGTTTACTTTACTTTAACAAATGCAATGTGTTCAGCCACTGAAGGATAATAATTGCTTATCAGCTCAATCAAGTTCAGAAAAAATGCCACCGTTTTGTTAACCGATGAGTCTGTTGTGCCCTGAGGGAAAGATTGTTCCTGGCACAGAACAAAATTACATCAACAATCACTTTGTAGATGTCTCTCCACTTTTTAATTTCTCCATTGATAACTCTCTGCAGATCAAAATCCATGGTCTTTCCTTCTTTGAGGTTTTTTTCGAGAGTTTCCCAATCAGAATAGCATCTTTGGTGTTTATTGCTGTTTTCATGTTCAGGAACTCTTCAGTCACAAAATACTTTTGAAATTTCTGAGAAATTGTTGATTTTTGCTGTTGAAAATAATAAACAGCAAAAACAAAACAGTGAATATTTTTTATTGCTGTACAGCAACCAATGGCGAACAAATTTTTCACCATTGGGATGAATTTTTTCATGCCGTTTTGTGCTGAAGTATCGCTTTCTGTTGTCAAAGTCACACAGCGTGTATGGGAAAAATTATCTTCTTTCTTGCTCTAGCCCATGTTTAATCAAAAAGCGTCTTATGTTATCCGTTAGTTTAGACCATGTTGCTGGATCCCAGTATTGAAATTTTTTTCTTAAGGATAGTGGAATATCTGATATTTCTGAATGAAGTTCATTGTAATCCATTTCACCCGGTCAGAAAGCTTGGAACTTCTATACTCTCTTGTTGTTTCTGAAACATTTATGCAAATTTCTTTTTGACTTTGGCTAATGAAAAACTCCTCTTCAATTACTTTTAAGTTATGGTCTGAACTTAAGTCATTAATTTAAACTGTTTGAAAAACTTTATCTGTTGAACTTTTATTAACTTTAATACTAATATCCTTTGAAATAATTTATTTTTCCGTTGCAGAGTTAGTTACCAACCACTTCTTGAAACAATTTTGTAGTTTCTCATCACTTTCAAAGCTGATTTCTTTTCTTCTTAAATTGAGCGCCAGATTTTTTTTTTGTGCGATTCATTATAGAAACTTAATGTTCATTATAGTTGATAGACATATATACATATATATATATATATATATATATATATATATATATATATATATATATATATATATATATATATATATATATATATTATATATATATATATATATATATATATATATATATATATATATATATATATATATATATATATATATATATATATATATATATATATATATATATATATACAGGGGCGGATGCAGGAGTTTTTGAAGTTTGAGATAACTAACTTCCAGACATGGAGCGAACTCAAAACTTTTATATGTTTATAGTTATATTAAATAAGGATACTTTGCATAAAATTGAGATGATAGGAGCCTGGGAACAAAAAAGCCCCAAAATTTTTGCTACACCTGCCCCAAAGTGAGAGCAACAAGTTGATAAAATAATTTTTTTACTATTCTTAACTAAATCTATATTCATCGAGAAATTTTAAAATTCATACAATAATCTCTTAACGTTCAAAAGTTATAGCCACATAAAGTTTGAATCCCCCTTAATTTGAGGGGGTTACAAATTTTATAAGACCATTATTATTGAACGCTAAAAGATTGTTTTACAAAATTAAAAATTTCTCGATGAATATAGATTTAGTTGAGAAAAGTAAAAAACTTATTTTATCAACTTGTTGCTCTCACGTTTGGGGCAGGTGTAGCAAAAATTTTGGAGTTTTTTTTGTTCCCAGGCTCCTATCATTTCAATTTTTTGCAAAGTATCCATATTTGATATAAATATAAACATATAAAAGTTTCGAGTTCGCTCCATGTCTGGAAGTTTGTTATTTCAAACTTCAAAAAATCCTGTATCCGCCCCTGATATATATATATATATATATATATATATATATATATATATATATATATATATATATATATATATATATATATATATATATATATATGTATATATATATATATATATATATATATATATATATATATATATATATATATATATATATATATATATATATATATATATATATATATATATATATATATATATATATGTATTGTTATAATGTTAGAACTAAAAAATTAATAAATAAAATATAATCATAAATAAAGTACGACTGACTAAAAAAAAAAAGATCCTCAAAATCAAAATTAACCCGAGTAAAATGTGTCAAATAGCCAACTATGTTTCTCAAAAAACCTGCTATAACATGAAAATCACCTTCTTTAGGGGAAAGGGGGTGATACACTACTGGATAATCGCCTCAGCTTGTATGTGTAAATAAATATATATTAAGTGTAAAACATAAATGATATATTATTTAGGTTTTACACAAACAAGTTTGTTAATATATCTAGATAAAAGAAATATTTTGTTAGTAGGTGGCTGTACAGCTGCTTACTACCCTATCGGCACATCTAGTTTCTTTTTCGGAAATAAAACCTATATAGGCATGTGTTTTTCACGATCCAGGCGTAAACCAAAAGCACGTGTATATTACGGGCAGTTTTACTAGAGTTTAACACGTGTTTTTTGAGGTTTTAAAGTCAAATTTAAATGTCGCATATTTTTATCAGTGGTTTTACATTCCTAACGGAAAGATATTAAAATATAATACTACGTTTCCATAACGGTGAAACCATTAATATTTTAACTGGTATTTATGGTAAATAGTAATAGTTAATTTCACCGAATAAAAACCATTTAGGATACGTGTTATTCTTTTTGTTTTAGAAGGTTTTAAAAACGCAACAGAAACCAAGCGTAACTATTTTCTGAGTTGTGCCGGCTGGGTAAATAAATTTTTTATAATTAACGTTTTAAATTGAGGCGTCATTGAGGCGTAACGTCACGTAAGAAAATCTTCATTTTCTTTATCTTTAAGACCTAATTTAAACCTCGTTTTTTTACACGTCACGTTACGTCTCAATTAGTAAGACTTTAGTTTAGTGTAACCATTGAGACGTCTCAATTGGTTACGTGTTTATACTTTTTTATACAGATTAAAGATTTATCAATCAATATGTTAAAAAGGAGAGACTTTGCATTTGTAAATTTATACCAAATCACGTTAGTATAAAAAACTATAAATAGAAAAATTGCTTACATTTACGTCAGGTTTTCCCAGATAATTCCTACAAATAATTTTTTTTTTCTAGAAAATTTAATTTATCACCTTTACTAATAGCTGTATTTGTATATATACATATTTTTCATAAATTATCAACGTCGGCAAATTTAGTATGCTTCGTTAAATTTTTAACAAAATATATGCCACAAAGATTCACTTTTTAAGAAACCGCAAGAATTAATAAGTTTAAAATTTTTCTCTAAATACATTGTGGTCTGGTTGCAAAAATACGTTTTACCGAAAACTTAATGGAAGTATAAATCTCATAATAGGAGTAAAAATTTAATACTCAAAAGCGGAGTAAAAATCTCACATTAATCCGTATTGACCAAATTTTAATTAACTGGATTTATAATTAAAAAATTACAAATTTTACTAAAACATGTGAATTTGTGGTGCCCTAGAATTTTCGGGGAAAAAAAGAAAAAAAATCCTATTAGTGTTTTTTTACTGATTCATTACTGGTCCATGTATTAGAAACATTATGAATACACATAAACATTATATTGTGAAACTTAAAATGTAATTCTTAATTTGTATTTCACAAATAGTAAAGATTTTTAGTACAAATAATAAAGAAAACACAATTAGTAAAGAATTTAAAAAAACGCGTAAACAAACGTCAAAGGACCGACTTAAAAAAAATCGATTTCAGCATGTTTTCGTAATGTTTTCGTAGTCGTTTTTACACTGTACGAAAATATTTAACATTTTAAAAATACTCAAACAGATACGTCACGATACTCAAGGATACTCAAAATTTACAGTAACCTTGGGTACGGGCAGTAAATTGTGTTTAATATTTGAATAATTAAAAAACGTTCTAGCCACATTTTTGAACAAGAGTCACGTTTTTGCTAAGAATGTATGTATTTTACAACATTTTAGTAATCGTTCGCAGCCTTTAAATCTCTAGCTTGTTAGATATTATCACATGATTCATAAAATAAGTTTTTATCTTTAATAAATGTAAGAGATGTATAAATATGTATATATAATAAATACATATTTCTATAAATTATACGACAATATATATATATATATATATATATATATATATATATATATATATATATATATATATATATAAATATATATATATATATATAAATATATATATATATATATATATATATATATATATAAATATATATATATATATATATATATATATATATATATATATATATATATATATATATATATTTGTAGGAATATATATATATATATATATATATATATATATATATATATATATATATATATATATATATATATATATATATATATATATATATATATATATATATATATTGTAGGATTTGTGTTAATATTTCCAGTAAGAGTGCTCAATACAGCGTGTTAAATTTAATTGGTAGAGCTAATAATGTAATGAAAACTAAATAATTATTAAGATATATTTCAATTACACAACTAGAAGTTTCACAAAACTTCTATGTAATTGAAATATATATATATATATATATATATATATATATATATATATATATATATATATATATATATATATATATATATATCTGTGTGTAAAAAAGTATAATTTTTCAAATTGTTGATTTGATTTTTTTTCTAAAAATAATATTGTTTTAGGTTTTAAATAATATGATCAATTCTGCTGCAGTAATGATTCATCATAATGAAAGTAACAAAGTTTTAGATGAAACAGGAATAGACGAATCACAAAATTTAACTTGTTACAAAAGAAATTTACCTAATGCACCTGTGTCGGAGTCTCTAGATAAAAGAATGTCTCTTGATAATGCACAAGCAAAAAATGATAGTGGAAATGGAATAAACAAAATTAAATATTACACCTCAAAAAAGAAAAAAGAAAAACGATTACAAACTGGTGTCTCATCTTCTAAATTTTATGTGTCTCATGACTTAAATATTCAGAATGAAGTTGATAAAAATTTTACTAATAAAACAATGTTAAAAAAAGATTTTAAGATTTCAGATAAAAGTAATACTGTTTCTGAAAGTCAGACCCATGTTGCTTTATATAAATTTTTTCCTAGGCACAAAGATGAACTTTTGTTTAAGGATGGAGATCCTATACAAGTTTTGAAAATGAATGATGACTTATGGTATGAAGGTGTTAATTTATTGACTAATAAACAAGGCATATTCCCATGTCGATACGTTGCTGACATTCTGCAAAAAGAAATTATTTCAGGTGTGATTTAATAACTATTTGAAATGATTTATTATTTTTTTAACAAATGATAAATTGATATTTATTTAAGATAAATAATAGTTTTAATAAACATTAACTTGAACATTCTAGAGTATGCAAGTATATGTTTGCATGTTTTGAGGGATTCAGATGCACGATTAGAGGGATCAGATTTTGATCCAGAATAAATTCTTATCATTTAGACAGCTCAGGGTTAATTTTTTATATAACCTTGACCTTAATTGAAAATAATTAGTAAGACTAACCCAAATTTGTTGAAGTTTTCGAATTTCACATATCACATCTATTTTATAAGATTTAGATAATTTTGACCATGACCTCAAGAAAAGAAAAAAAACTTTGAAATAACTTCTATGTTTTTAAGTTGAAACTTCTTTAATAGTCTTGCTAAACTAGACATAAATAAACAAGGGGTGTTGCTTATAAATAGCCAAGGTTTTTTTTTTAATACTTACAATTTTGTTTTAGTTTTAAATTGCTTTGAAAGTAAAAAACAATATTTAATAGCATTTTAATAACACGACATTAGTAAAAATTAAGTTTAAAAATTTAATCATAACCACTTTCA
The DNA here is from genome assembly GCF_022113875.1 of Hydra vulgaris. NCBI lineage: Eukaryota > Metazoa > Cnidaria > Hydrozoa > Anthoathecata > Hydridae > Hydra > Hydra vulgaris. Next base: position 22,381,846 of record NC_061157.1, on the reverse strand, counting down.
AATTAAATTTTTTTTTTTTTTGACAAAATCTATTTAAGTGCATTAATTATGTATAAATGTATGAATGTTATTTTTATTAAATTTTTTTATTTTTAACTTTATAATTAACTTTAATTTTTTTTAATATTTTAATACTTTTTATGAATAACTTTAATTATTCTTGTATAAATTTTGTTTTACAAAATTTGCTAGTGTAAATCATGCTTTGCAGAATATGAAAATTTTAACATCAAAGCATGGCTTGTAACTTGATTTAAACTTTTCTGAAATAGTTTGAGGTTGTTTTGTAAATTTAAAATATAGATGTAGTAATTTACTAATTTGAACCAAAATTAGTGTCAAATTTTGTAACCCTTTGTGTGTGTGTGTGTGTTTACTAAAAGCAGGCTATTATTTTCTACTGAAAACCAGGCCAAAATTACTAATGTCAAGCTATATTCTTATTTGGTTTTTAAATTTTACTATGTTAAGGATCGCATTAACAAAAATACTAAAAACAACCTGATGGAAAATTAACTTTAACTAAACGCAAAACAAAACTAAGATATAGATTTCTAACTGCAATCACAAAAGCTAATTTAGATTACTTTACCTGATCTCTCCCCTAGTTTATTTGTATAGCAACAATATGGCTTATGACACTTTTTTTTGACAGGGTGAACTAAAAATCTGTGTCTGCCCTATGACATGCATGGGAATCAAATGATTTCATACTGCAACTATGTTTTTTAAAATGTTGTTGTAGCATTTTGGTTTCTTTTAATTCCAAATGCATTTCACAATCACATTTTCTTCCCATTCAAAATGCAAAAGTATCTTTTTTTTTAAACATAGATTAAACTTTTTGAATCATGTTTAAATCATAGTTAAATCATGTTTAATCATAGTTAAATCATGTTTAAATCATAGTTAAACTTTTTGAATCATGTTTTGTTCTTAATTTAAAAAGTTTTTCAAAATCACACTTTTTTTGATTTCAAAAAGCTAATTTATTATTCTTTTAACCAATTGTGTTTTAAATTTTGAACCACATGATCATTATTTATGCCTTAAAAAACATTTGGAACATGATCATTAAAAGATCCTTTGTTTATCAGTAAAAAAAAAAATTTTTTCAAGTAAAACAAAAAGTTAAAGTATATTTATGATGTACATGGAAATTAAAAAAAAATTTTTTTGTATTTAAAAATAAATAAAAAACATTTCAAAAAGTATTCAAAAAGTAAAATACTAATTAATGATCAAGCAAGAGTAATAAATTATTTTTGAACTTTTTTTATTAAATGATTTATTTTTGATTAAATAATTTCTTTTTAGTTAATTTTAGTAATCCTGTTTTTTAATTATATTTTTTAGTTTTTCCCCCACAATTGAGAAAAAATCTCAAAAAAATTTAAAATACCCTTTACTGATAATCATAGCAGACAACACGAGTAAGACATAAACAAGGCTGTTGCAGAAAGTGCGTGCAGTTGAATGCCTTGTCTGTCCATGCATAAAGTATTTTCTTAAAACAACTTGATCGCGGCAGTTTCCATGTTTTAAAATATGCATTCCAAAAATCTATTGAAAACAAACTTTATAAAAAGTTTGTTTTTAGGTTTTTATTTAAAAAAACTTTATTATTTTAGAATTTTAAATATTTTAAAGTTATAAAATACTCAAAATAAAACACAAATAAAATAAGTCTTAAAGGAAATTATTTTGAACATTAATATTTTACAATTGGAATGAGTAGTTCGAAAACTTTGATTTTTCTAATGATTTTATATTACATGAAACTCTTTTAAATAAAGTATATATCCTAGCTTTTCGAATCTGTAAAATACAGGTCTTTACCAGAACTTCTATTTCTATACATACCTATTCCACACCAATTATTTCTATACCTATTCCTTATTTACTTTAATACTTTTAAGTAAAATAATTTTGTTCTGAAAAACAGCAAAAAAATAGATAGACTATAAAACGCTATGGAATCGCCCACAAATTATGCAACGCTAATTTTGAAAAAAGTAGAAGATATCTTCAGTTCTTTAGGGAGGCGATTTTCATTAAATTTAATAAGCTGTATAGATTTTCTATTTAACATACGACTCTGCAAGGAAAAATTTTGATCATTTTTGTTTCCTTCAATTGTAAAATTTAGCGTTGAGTAATTTATGGACGATCCTTTGTTTTAAAGTTTAGATAAAAGATCAGACAAAAATTATATAAAGCCAAAAAATTATAGAGTAAAATGCTATTTTGATGGTTATCTAAATTGTCGTTATTGCACACTTGGTTTTGAATGTTTAAAATGGGGGTGTGGATTAATACCTGTATAACTCTAAATTTCCTTATTGTATCAATATTAAATAACTTAACCTTTTATTTATTTTTAAAAGTAATTAATTTAATAAAATGGTTTCATTTAAATGTAAAATTAAAATTTTTAATTGTGTTTTAATAAAAAACATACTTTTTTAACCTCCGTACTATTTTGAAAAAGTTAAGTTCGCCGCGTGGCAAGTTCAAATCATCAGCTCGCTTTATTTTTAATTTTTGTTGTCATGACCCTTAAAATATGGGTCTTGCTAATGTATTCCAAACTGACCTTTTCTATACTAAATCCTTACTTCAATATATTTGAGTAAGAGGTAGGAAAATAACTATACAAAATAAAAGAGACTATACTCGTTGTTTTTATTTTTAAGCTATAAAAAAATTCTATCGTAAATAATTTTAAAAAACATGAGATAATTGAAATATGTGGAACAGACTTACCATGAGCCGTTTGAATACTGGTCATAGTAAGTCTATTCCACACTGACCGAATATCAATAATTTTAAAGAGATAAATATAAAAATCTTTGTTTTGATATAACCATAAATGTTCAAAATTCTATAACTTCAACAAATTTCTATTTTATAACTTCAACAAATTTCTATAAAAAAAAAAACAAAAAACAGGACAGTGGTTATTTTTTCTCTTTAATAAGTTTCTAATTTTTTTTCGAATCAGCAGCTTATCAGGACTCTTGCCCTATTAATTTTAAAGAAAAATCATTTTTCTTTAAAATTAACAGGGCATGTAAAATATTTTCCAATAAGATCTAAAGTTGTCCCTTTAATGCGCAGACTTTACTAATTACTAAGCACATAAACAACTTAAGTATCGTGATATAAGCTCAACAAATTTTAAACGGTGTAATCACGTTTTTAGAAATTTTAAAAGCTTTTTAAAAAATTCTAAAAATTCAGAGTGATTTTTATCTACTACTCACTCTCCTCCTTAACATATATGTATATATAAAAGGTGGGGGATGCTTTTGCCCTAAATTTGAACCCACACCTTGTGAGATCTGGGCCATCTATTTGTTCTTCAAAATGCTAAAAAGGCATTGTAAGATGTCTAAAATGAAACAAAATTAAATTTATGACATGAAAAAAGAAAAAAAGATTGAACAATCAAAATCTGTAAGAAAAAAAAATTACTCATAATAAAAATTTTTTTTAATTATAAGAAAAAATTTCTTATAATTAAAAAAACAAAAAAAAAAGAAGTTATTTGACCAGAAAATAAAATTATCCTTATCTTGTTTGCAATAAAAACTAATTTCTATTCAAACTATTAGCTAATGATCAACATAGTAAACTTAAAATAGTTAAAGCTTACTGAGTTAAAACCATGTTTTAACAGTAGACAAAGTAAACATATAAACATATAATAGTCTGTGGAGCACCAGAGTAGAACTTAAGAAATAGAATAACAACTAAATTTAAAATGTTTTTAATACATAATACTTGCAGTTAAAAACATAAAAAATAACTCAACCTTCACAAGATAATGAAGGTAAAATTGTTAAATCAAACAAAAAATAGAAAATAATTGTTAAAATATCAATTTTTTCTTAACTATGATACTTTTAATGAAAAACAATGTTCTTGAACAGATAAGGACACAACGATAAAGAACATATCTTTCATATTAAGTTTATTAAGTTTTTTAAAGGTCATTAAAGTTATTTCATATTGCAAGTATTTAATAAACCTATAAATACCTGTAATAACTGGTGATTATGAAAATTAATTAAGTATTCAAATAATTATTAATGACAATATATTATTTTGACATGGAGAATCATAAACACTGTCACAGCAGCTCTTGAATCATTCCAGTATTTTGCATGTTTTGTTGACTTAAATTTTGATGGTGTTTAGTGTAAAAACAAAATGTAAAACTTTCAACATATTTTTTTGTAAACATAGCTCTTTTTAATTTTCAATTTTTAACTTAATATTGAAAGAAAAAAAAATTGGTATTTATGAAAGAATATATTTATCTACAAACAAAACTTAAAAAATAGATCAATAAAAATAAACATATAAAACTAAATACATTTAAATACCTCTTTTATTTGTAGATGTAGTTATGTATTTTCCACTACCCACTCTAACTTCTCAAACTGCACTTTTGGTAAGGGTAATTCCATTTATTTAATAAATAGAAGGGGAAATCTTGTTGCCTATTCTAGATATGGAAGACTTTATTTAGAATTTGACTATTGTGCCCCTCTACTTTGAAATCTATGTCATTGGACAGAAAAATACAAACTGCATTTTCACAACTTTGAAAAATAAACAACATTTTATTTAAACAACAAAGTAAATGTATAACTTCAAATAAATACAAACTTTAAAACTTAAGATATGAATATATTCGAATTCGAAAAAAAAGCTATGGTACTAAAATTAAAATAACAATTTAATATTGTTATTTACTATTTAAATAATTAAGAACTAAATAAAAAAAAAGCAAACGTAAATTTTTTTAAGAAGTAAATTTGAAAGATTCTTTAAAAGTAAATTTAACTTAATAAAATCTAACCTGAATATCACCACCAGACAATAACACTGTACTAAATAATTAGATTTATGTAAAACATGATTGAGTATCAAACAAAAAAAAAGCAATAAAAAATAAAAAACAACTTACTTGTATCTTAAATGAGGTCATCTTCAGCTTCTATAAAATTAGCTTGTTGAGAAACAATTTTAACACATCACCTACAAAACAGAACATGTTTCAAAAACATTAAAAAGTGAAACTTTAGTAACTATAAAAACAGATTGAAAAATTACAAAATACAATTATAAATAAAATTTATAAATAAAAGTATATTTAATAATTATAATTTTTACGATAATGATTAAAGAGATATTTAGAGATTTATGAAAGTTAAAAAAAGAAATTTAAATACTTATCGCGTGCACATCTACAGTGCCTTGTGCATCACATGTTAATTATGTCTTCAAAGTTATTGATGCGCTCTCGGTTTAGAATGTTTAACAGGGGCGTTGTTAAATAACTATAAATGTCTAAATTTTCTTATTATGTTATTATTAAATTGTTTCAAGTTTTAATTATTTTTACAAACAATAAATTTTATAAAATAATTTAGTTTAAATATAATATTCAAATTTTAATTTATTTTCTTGATAAAAACTTTTTAAACCCCCCAACTGTTTTAAAAAAGTAAAGGTCGCCGCGTGGCAAGTTCAGCTTGCTTGTTTTGTTGTTTAAAATGCAAATCAAAAAACTTTATAGTTCTATAGATTTTATATTCTAAATATAAACATGTTGTTTACTAATTTTCCTTGTACGAACTCAACTTAGTTGTAAATAAACTTGAAATGTTAAACTAAAGTAACATAAGTATCTCAATAATGACACATACGCAAAAAAATTTAAAAAGTTCCTGGTGGTAGGACTTGAACCACGACTTTCTTAATCAGAAGGTCAGCGTGCTAACCACCCTGCAGGCACGTTGTGGATCGAAATTTTAAAACTGTATAAAAATTGTTTTTAACGGATATAGATACTAAAGATAAGAAATTAAGAAGAAGTTGACGCAATGGAGTTTTTAAGTGAAAATCAAAATATAAAACTTAATATATGTTTAAGCATATTTTAACATTACATAACATGAAGTTTACGTATGTACAATATAAGTTTCACGTTTGCTCACTTTTCTTATAAAACAAAGATGAGACTCTTTCTTGCCGATACCTCGGTTGCAATGGCTGCCAAGGGTTTCGTGTCAAATACGCTACAAGGGATACTATTAAAACTATTAAGTTCAGCAATATTATATAGAAGATAATATAACTTATTTATTTTTTGTGATAAATAACTTTGATATTTCAAAATAACTTTTGATTAAATGTTTTTATATATTATGCAAAAAACTTTTAAATAATGAAAAATTACTTTTATTAATTGTTTAAAAAAAAAACCTTTTATTAAAATTATCAAAGAGTATTTTATATAATTTTTATTTTCATAAATTTGTATTTTTTTCCAACAAAATACACGCTAATTAAATAATAAAACATTTATTAAATAAAATGCATTGTCATTTCTTTTTTTTAAATCATTTTATTCTTTGCTTAGCAAATCAAGTTTTTTCTTTACAAAGAAACGTGTACTCTTTTTAATAAATGTTTCTTCGTAGTAAGCATTAAAAAAATAATAATTAAATGTTAGCGTTTATATTTATTTTTAAAATACATAACTTTGAAACTTTGATCTTTTGTTTTGTTTTATTTTGTAATAAAGCTGTGACTGTATTAATACATCTAGTGTGATATATACACTATAACAGCGATTCGCAAAAATAAGTTGTTTTATTTATAGTTTTTGTGTGGGTGTTTGTCAAGTTTGTTTTTAAACTAGTTTAAGCTATGAGAATTTACTACTTCCGCTAGTAATTCATTTGATGTGGTTGCTGCTTGATTTAGGAGAAAGTTTTATCTAGAAACACTTTTAGTAAATTCAGCTTGGTATTTAAAATTGTGTCCATGCGACTGAATCTGCTTTTTTTGTATACTTATTTGCTATAAGAAATTATATCCATGTAAAGTTAGATTTGCCCTATTTTGTTGATTATTTTTAAATTTTTTATTAAGTTACCTCTAAACGCTGAGTTTAAAGTTTTGTTATATTTAAACTTATGAGTCTTTCTTTATATGACATGTTTTTAAGAAAACAAATTAGCAAAAGAAATTACTTGTCTCTGTACTCATTCCGATATGGATGTATCTTCTTTTAAGGTAAGGAGACCATATCGCAATACCATATTCAAGATGTGGATAGACAAGTGTAGTATAAAGAACTTTAAACATCTGTTTATCTATATAATTAAAAGTGTACTTTATCATACCAAGTGGTTGGTTTGCTTTAGATGCAGAGCTGATTGCATAATATTGACAAAATGTTTTTGGGTTTATAGGTTAACATGAGGATGTCTAATGTAATACAAAATAAATTTTTCAATTCCAATAATATACAAATATAAAAATATCATACATTTGATTGACTGTTTTTTAATAAAATAACAGTGTCCAGTTCATGTTGTCAAAGGGATCCCAAACTCCCAACACATGTTGTGTTCATATCAAAGATAATGTTAAAAAAAAAGGTTTGAACCAAATTTTTTTGATTAAAAATAAATAATGAATGCATACCGTGAAAAACAAATGTTATTTTTTTTTGCCGAAGCTCGTCTTCTCCATTTTTTTCAACTACTCGGAGTCTTCAAATTATGCGTCGCAATCTACAGACTTTGGCAATTCCTTTGAAGCGCGTTTAATTCATAAAAGTTTTAGTATTTGACGTCACGGTAGACTTTTAACAAAAGAAAAGTGTAATTAAACTAAGCTGCGTTTTTCTACTGTAGTATTTTTTTAACATACAGCAAAACAAATTTATTTGTATTATTTTTCCAAACATCGCAAAAGAAATTTTGTAAAAAGTAAAAACAATAAATTATTTTTATTTTATAGGAGCAACTTATTTTTTACAGATATCTTAATAATTTTTAGATTTACATATCTTACTTATATTTCTTTTCTTTTTAAATTAAAACAAATATTAAAGCTTTACTTACCAATCTCATGATTTTCATACGAGTATTTTACATTATATAGAACGTTTTATATATGGTCTCTTGTTTTTGCGCAAGAGAGCGCAGTATTATATATTCTGATTCTTAATTATTTTTATTTAAACAATGGGAACTATTTTCTAACTTCTCTGGTTATTTTTACGCTATGACACTTTTTTGTTTTCCCGTTGAAAAAAAGTATTTATTAACAATTACTTTCATAAACTGACAGTATTAACTAGAGATATTTAATGAATTGTTAACTTTTTTTTATTATAAAATTTTTTTGATCACGCTGATTTAATTTAAATTGTTAAATTTGCTGAATTGGATACGGATAAAAAAGGAAATACCATTTTATTTTACATTTGATTTTTGATAATGAAATTTTTAAAATGTCAGCAACTCCATAACAATTAGAACCTGTTAAGATTATGAAAAAAAAGTACAAGAATACACTAAACAATACAGTTGACAGTAGTATCAGATATGAAAATTCGTGAAAGGATATGTGAGATCCTGATTTTGCATTAAAAGTACAACTAATTGCAACACAAGTCGGCATTATAAATTTTGATTATAAGTTTACTGTTCAATATTTTATAACCATCAAATAAAAAACATGAAGTTTGCATATTTTCGCCCGTTTTATACAACTAATATTTAACCAAAATACGGACAAATTATTATTAAATAACGCAATAATTAACACATTAATTAAAGGCAATAATTCAAGATAGATGGTAATTTAAATTGTTAAAATGTCGTAACGCGCACTAAAAAACATAATATTTGGTATTTCCAAATTTGTGTCGTAATTGGCATTTGTCTCTTAACATGAAAAATTAAAAAATTTTAAAAACACGATTAACAAATACAAATTTTCAAGCAATTTTCTCTTCCAATTCTCATTTATTCAAAGAAAATTAAACTATTAAACTTTTATTTCTCTCATCTAAAAAAAGAACGAGTGGCGCAAAAAAATATATATATTCTATACAACTCTTATTCATTCAAAGTTTAATTGCGCGAAACTTTGCTTTCTCTTTTGTTCTACTCTTTTATAAAAAGAGCGCCCGATGAAATAAAAACTTTTATTTTTTAATATGTAATTATAGTTTGAGATAAAATTAAATTAAAAATAAATCCACAATGAGCAAAGCAACGAACAGATTAATCTGGAACTATTTTGATATTTATGAAAATAATCAACATAAACAACATTACCAACAACAGTTATCAAATAAACAACACAATCTCGCATAATTTTAGAGGCATTTTATTTTTATTGCTTAGCCATTCTAAATAATAAGTAAATTTAGTTCAAGTTAATAATTCAATATTTACAGTTGCAATATAATAAAGAAATGGTGTTTAATCTGAACTTTTTATTTAGTTATTTATTTTTTTACCTACATTTGTTATAAAAAACTTCAGAACCCCGTCATTAAAATAATTTGTTTTAAATATATTTCGACGTGATTATTCAAACTAATTTTTTTCGTTTGACTTTCCGAACTTCATGCAAAGCAAATTGAAACGAAATATCGTCTAACCAAATAAAAAAGCTGTTACTAATTTTATACGGGTAATTAATGTAAAACAATTTTTGAGATAAATATTTTGAGATAAATATTCATAATTTATAAACATTAAATATAAGGCGCAATAACAATTTATAGCAACGAACCAGCACAAAATATTTAAGGTTTTTAATATCTTTTTAAATATTAAAAGTAGAAAAAAAAAAAAAAAACTAAACAAATAACCAAAAAAACTTCGACTAAAAATAAATAAAAACATTTCCAGAGTTTCTTTTGTTAAAAGTCTACCGTGACGTCAAATACTAAAACTTTTATGAAATAAACGCGCTTCAAAGGATTCGCCAAAGTCTGTAGATTGCGACGCATAATTTGAAGACTCCGAGTAGTTGAAAAAAATGGAGAAGACAAGCTTCGACAAAAAAAAACAACATTGGTTTTTCACGGTATGCATTCATTATTTATTTTTAATCAAAAAAATTTGGTTCAAACCTTTTTTTTTAACATTATCTTTAATATGAACACAACATGTGTTGGGAGTTTGGGATCCCTTCAAAGAAGGATTTCATCTTTGTAGTTTCAATGATTAAAAACAAGTGTTTGCATTGTTTTGGAACTTGAACTACTATGAGCTATTGAAAGAACTAATACTACTCTTGTATTTGAAAAGTTGGGGCATCGATATGTTGAGTTTGAAAATAATCCTCAGCTGTATTTACAAATGCGTGGTCTGGTAACCCCTTGTTATTAAAAAGGCAATATACACTTCCGTTTTTCCATAATATTTTTGGAAAGTGAAAGTCTCCCATTACAAGTCAGGGTCTATTCTAGGAAAAAAATTTAGGTGGCGGTACCCATTTGTTTTGGCGGACTTTAGCGGAAAATCTGTATTTTTTTTTTCGCAAAAAAAAACAATGTTTGCTGTAAAAATGTAAAAAAAAAAACGTAAAAAAAAAAACGTAAAAAAAAAAGGGTCCTCAATTTTTAATTTGGCCAAATCAGCGCCCAAATACGGTTGATACTGTCAAAAACAGTCTAGAATAGCTCCTGCAAGTACACCATGGTAGTTTTGATAATCAGAACAAATGAACAAAAAATCTTTTTATTGCAATTTAAAATAAAACGCTTTTATTTTTTTGGCATTATTTAAACAATTTTAAAATGCATTCTACAAAATGGAGTGCTCAATGTTCTTAAAAGAACAGAACAATTATAAATTAAAAATCAGAAAGATTTTTGACGAGTCTTTATTGGCAAAAGACAGTGTTAAATGAAAAAAAATTTTCTTAAATGATTTCCTACTAATTTATATATATATATATATATATATATATATATATATATATATATATATATATATATATATATATATATATATATATATATATATATATATATATATATATATATATATATATATATATATATATATATATATATATATATATATAAACAATTTTAAAAATGTATTCTGCAAAATAGAGTGCTGTGTTTCATCAACAAAGATTCATCAGAAAAAACACACACACACAGATATATATATATATATATATATATATATATATATATATATATATATATATATATATATATATATATACACATTGGAAAAACTGGAAAATTAATGCTTTAAGCACCATTGAAGCTGGAAAAACTGGAATCTTTCTTTAATTGTCGTTTAGTAGCTTAATTTGTGTTTAGTTATTGATTTTGGAAGGTTATTTTAAATCTTACTAACAATATTTATTCTTTTTAAATTTTTATATTTTTAATTTAGATTAGTATTGTTATTTTAGTTTGTATAAATATGGGGTTAATTAAAAAAATGAAGCATCAAAGCTGATTTAAAGATGACTGGTTGAGTGATAACTGATGGAGTGATAACTTTAAAGACCGGCTAAAGAAAGATGATACTAAAGTAAGATGTGTGATTTAAAGATGACTGGTTGAGTGATAACTGATGGAGTGATAACTTTAAAGATTGGCTAAAGAAAGATGATACTAAAGTAAGATGTTTGCCACCAGTCAATAGAACTCTCTTCAAGTGGGAGCTCTGCCTTGACAGATCAGGCAAAAGGAGCAAAGCACAATATAGAATTAAGAAAAGTTAATTCTAAATTGTGCTTTGCTCCTTTAAAAGGATTCTATGCAAAACCAAAAGAAAAAAGTTCTTTACCATCCGTCTTTTCTGACTCTAATGAGTCAATTACAGAAAAACAAAAGACATTAGACTTGTGTGTCAAAAAACTAGATGTTACTAAGGCTGAAATTATTTGGCAGCTGAAAAATGTGGATAGTAGTTTTTTTCAATGTTCAAATGATGACTTAAGCTATGTTTCCAAACAGTGCCATAGCTTCACAATTTCAGATGGGTTGAATCAAAACTTCATACAAGGTAAATCATGGTTTAGCTCCTTATTTTAAATCAGTTTTGTCTGAAATTTTAAAATTGTCAGGCATCCATGTCTATTCTTTTGATGAAAGGTCACTCAAACTTCTGAAATGAATATTTGTATTAGATTCTGGGATGTTAATAGAAATTGTGTAAATGTCCATTATTTTAGATTAAGTTTCTTAGGTCATACAACACACCAAGACTTATAAACTCATTTCATGGATATTGTTAAAAATTTGGAAATAAAAAAGCTATACCAAATACCAATGGATGGTCCAAATGTCAATCTTAAATTTTTCGATGAATTTAGTATAAGTGTGATAGAAAGTATCTTATGTTCTCTTATTAACATTGAAACTTGCAGTTTGCATATTGCCCATGGCAGTTTAAAAACTGGAGAGGCTGTCACAGAATCTGAAAAAAGTTTTGAATTCTGCCTATTATATTTTACATGATAGTTCTGCAAGAAGAGAAGACTATAAGTCTGTTACTGGTTGTTTTGTCTATCCTCTTAACTTCTGATCAAAAGGTAACTACTTCTTCTGTATTAGCTCTGTTGAAAACATAAATTTACATGCTTAAGACAATCAAGTTTTTGCATGACACTTAGTTACTTAGTTAGTCATTTAGTTACTGGCAGTTATAGTAAGACAGACAACATTTGTTGTGAAACATCTAACTCACTGACTGATACAAAAGTATTGACAATAGAACCAATATGACTTGCTATGATTTAAAATGTTTCTAAATAGTATTTGATTTATATTTTAGATAGGTTGAAAACAAAAAGGTAGTTAACAGGCTGATATAGATTGTTTTTACTAAGAAACGTATACGTGCAATATTGTTAACATTATTTTACTAACATTGAGATAAACATTGTAGCAATGTTTATCTCAGTGTTACACCTATTTTGTTTGCAACTAGAGAACTTAGTTGAAACTCTTCCTCTTATTTCTTGTAGTCTGAACACTATTAAATAATTGTGTTAATAAACACAATATTTAAATATTGTGACATAACAATGCTACATAATAATAATTATCTTGAGTTAGCTTCAAGCATCAAAAAGTAAAAACAGCGAAAGCATTACTAAAAAACAATCTTTTTTGTGCTAAAAAGTGAAAAATAAAATTTTAATTTAATAGTTCAGTAAACTAAAGATTGAAAGTTGAAAAATTTATTTTCTTTCTGGAATGCTTTACCTAAATCCAAACAACTAAAATGTAAAAGTTATGAGACATTAAAAAAGGCACTTCAAGATCATTTATTGCTTCCCAAGTTACATTTCTTTGCTTATATTTCAAATATAGTTGGACCTTTTCTGAACAAATACCAGACAGACTGTTCAATGGTTCCATTTTTATACTTTAATGTAAAGGAAATAATAATAAAGTTATTTGAAGTTATTGCAAAACCAGATGTCCTTGAAAAATGCAGAAGCTAGAAAATGTTAAAATATCTGGATTTTTCTTTGACTAATAATCTGTTACCTGATGAAAAGTTTAGCACACGGTTTTCTGTTTCTGAAGAGTTATATCATCTGAAAAAGAATAATTTGATAACATTGTCTTAAAACAAAAAGTTCTTTAAGGCGGCCAAGAAATTTGTTGTTTCAATGGTGAAAAGCTTTTGTGACAAATCTCCATTGAGTTATTTATTGATAAGGGCATCCAGTATCTTTGACCCTAATGTCTTAATGACAAAACCAAAATTGGTTGATTGTTTGAAAACTTAACTTAAGGGTACTTCATGAGTTTAAGAATTTATCACCACAGCAATGTGACTTGATGTTTCTCGGTTTAAAGATTTTTTGGATAATAAATTCAAAGCCAAAAAACAAAAAATTTTTAAGTTTTTTCATCCAAAAGATTGTCTTGATGATTTTTATTTTTAACATGCTTTTGTCAGCAATTTCATCAAATTGTCTTTAAATTAACTTAAGCACTTAGTCATAACCAGGCTGCTGTTGAGCGTAGTTTTAGCATTAACATGTCCTTCTGTTAAAACAAACATGGCACCTTGTTTTATTATCTCCTGTAGAATAGTAAAGGATCATTTAATTGCCAATGATTTATAATCGCACGCAGCCCAAATCACAGCACTGTTGGTCATAGCTTTTTGATCAGCCCATCAAAAATATATAATTGAGTTGGATAATGCTTAAAAAGAGAAAGTGGAAACAAAGCAAGAACAAAAAGCACATATATGCACATCACAGCCGACATCGAAAAATTAAATCAAAAAAGTTAAGGTTGGAAATAATGTAATTTTAATGATGGAAAATGAGATGACAGAATTTACGGAACTTGCAGAAAAAAAAAGTGACCTATGTTACGTTAAGAAAGGGAATGGATTAAAAAGAAAAAGTTTTGATACTAAACAAAAGGTTGAGTTTGTAAAAAAACAAATTAAAGAACTTGAAAATAAGAAGAAAAAATTGGTTAAGTTAGTTTTTATTAATAAATGACTTATTTTGTTTCAGTATATCTTATTTTTATTATTATCTTAAGTTGTTTTTCCTTTTAAGTTTTCTTATTTTGTGATTTATTGAGAAATTTTGCAATTTATTAATTTTAACTAAGATAAAAAAAAAAAAATGCTTTAAATGGATTGTGCCTTCCATAAGAGTTTTTTTGATATAATAACTAGAAACTTAGTAAGCCTACAAGTAGTTGTTTATTTTAAATAGTTAATTGTTAGCTGTCATGAATATTTTGTTTTTGTTATTTAGCTTTTTTTTAAATTAATTGCTTAAATTGTTTTTGTTTTGGCTGGCTTTTCAGCCATTATTTTTGTTTTTAGGCTAAAATATGTCAAAATTAGAATTTTGTAGGAAAAAAAGATCAGAATTTTTATATCAATAGCAAATATTTGTTCTAAACAATATTTTTTTTTCAGTAAAATAACTTGTTACTATTATATTGTTCGATATACTATTGCATATATTATTCGATATATTATTGCTAGTTATATTATTAATTATTATTATTTATTATTAATTACTAGTTATATTATTCGATATATTTTTTTTTTAATTTTTTAATTTTTTTTATTTTAATTCACCTCCTCAAGGCCGAGAAGGCCACTACAGACAAGGAGGCTACTTATTTGTGGCTATAACCCTCTCTCAACTCTATAACTCTGAAACACGAAACTTGACGAACAAGGCCGCTGCGCGGAGAAACGAGTTGAGCGCGGTATATTATTGCTTGATATATTATTGTTATATTTCATTCTATAAAAGTGGTTTATAAAAGCAGTTATTGTTTATATTGTTCTACATCAGTGAATTATTGCTACTTATTGCGATTTTTGACCACTTTCAAAACTATGTTTTCCATAGTCTTGCCCTGAAAATAAGAAATTTTATTTGAATTTGTTTTATACTTTATCTTTATTTATAAATTTCAAACTATCTTTTAAGTAATTTTTATGTAAATTTCAAACTATCTTTTAAGTTTTTTGTATTGATAGTTACTTTAAAGATTTGAAAACAGCTTTATTTTAAATAAATCACATTTTCGTCCCATTCCTACAAATGAATTTTAATACATTTTCCATCGTCTTCTAAGTTATAAAAACACATCACTGCCAATAGAAAAATTGATAAATCTGCAGCATCTGCATCACGCATAAATCTTTTATGTGTGATACTTTAAATTGTACTTTTTTAAAGTAAATGCAATTTTCATTTGCATTTTTTAAAAGAAAGATTCAATATCAAGTTAGCTTATGGAAATTGCAAGTGGAAAGTTTCTCTAGTGAAGCAATTTGTATTTAATAATTGAAAAATGTATGATAACATAGTTATTATACTTTTGAAAACTTTATTTCAATAACAGACAACACAAGTTGT
Source organism: Hydra vulgaris (assembly GCF_022113875.1). Taxonomy (NCBI): domain Eukaryota; kingdom Metazoa; phylum Cnidaria; class Hydrozoa; order Anthoathecata; family Hydridae; genus Hydra; species Hydra vulgaris. The sequence continues at coordinate 22,366,123 of NC_061157.1, read as the reverse complement.
TGTCTGTTTTTGAAATAAAGTTTTTCAAAATGATCCAAAGAATAATTCTAAAATATGATAACAGCGTGTGAGCCATAGAGGAGTTTTTATAAATTTGCTTTGCAACCATTCATAGATTTTGAATCTCAGAATCTTAAGTGAAAATAAGTTTTTCCAAATCATCAATCCTGCCTAAAACTAGTTTTAACACTATCCTGCTTATTCATCTAGTTTCAACTTTTGAGAAGACAATGTCTTGACTAGACAATGTCTTATCTTGCATCAGTTTGGTTTAACTTAATATTTCTTATTTGGAGAATGAATATAAAAATATTATCTATTGATTGTTTGAACAAGTAAATTTTCTTTTTTAAATTGTTTTTTCATTTATTCATATTTACACTGTTGTAAAAAAGATGCGATTGTCAGTGGCGTCACTAAGAGGTGCAGTGGGTGAGGGCCACACCAGGCGACACCATCACAACTTGACACAGAGGGGTGACACCAAAATGAAAAAATGCAAATTTGACAGAACTGCTCACGCTTGTGTTAATTTATTTTTGCGTTTGGCCTAACCAATACTTTTCTGATTTTTTTTTTGTAAAAAATACACTGCATTGGTAAGTCATTGCAAAACAAATTTTTTTACATATGCAAAAGTTTCATTTGTTTCCTATTCTTATTATTGTCTTAATCTTTTAAGTTGTTGTTGTGTTTTTTTAATTTAAGGTGGTAGTATTTATGTAAAGCATAAATTATATTAAAAATATCATATGCTTGTATAAAAAAAACACGTATTGTAACATGCACAAACAAATAACAAACAAATCAAAAAACGGAACAGATGCAGTGGAATTTTTGTGTTTTTTTGTTTAATTCAATTAATTCAGACTAAAAATGAAATTCGGCTTAAAGATGAGCTACAAAAACTTAAAGATGAGCTACAAAAATACTTTCTTATCAATTAATAGTAAAAGGAACAATATTATATAAAGCCATTAGTAAAATTGATTCTTTGAAAAATTTATGTGGTACTGTAGCCTGTCCTAATATATATGTTAGGGAGGGGGGGGGGGGAGGTGATTAAAAGAGTATTTAAAAATGTCTTCTAACATTCTTTATATGTACTCTATATAGTAAAATAACACTAAAGTAAAAAGTTACCTTTTAAAAATTACTTTCAGGAGGTGCCACAAGCCCCTGGAAGGCTTGATGGGTCCTAATATTATCAAAAAGAAAATGGTTTTCAAAAGTATGTCATGTTAGGTCTCAAAAGAAGCAAGTAATATAAAAATTAAAAAAAAAAAAAGTTAATTTTATAATGCATTTTAATTTTAAAATATGGCTTATTATTAATCAAACATGATCCCAGAATATTTTTTGAAGTTACACAGCTCGATATCAATTATTTTTGTTCTTTACCCTTTCTGACAAGAATGCTGTGCTCTGTGCTATCTAAGGACTTATTGACTTCTTCATACAACTTGTAAAGAATTATCAGTGAATCCTAGTGTATCAGTATCAAACTGATTATTTGAAAACAAAAAGGTAAATAAGCTTGATAAATGAGTACTTTATAAAGTGAAAAGCATATGTTTTGTTGACTTGAATTCTTGTATTATTTAATTTATGTCAAGAATTAAACACTTAGTTTTTTTAATTGAAATTTTTTTTAAAATTATTATTTATTATTTGTTTGATTAATTGAAGATAAGTATACATTTTTCTACATTATTTTGAATATTTTGAAAAAATATTTAATTAAATTTTTGTTTAGCTGACGTTAAAGATGCTGATCATATGCAATTCCTCATGAGGTTAGAATAATTACAAAATCTAATGGTAATAAAGTTAACAAAAGAATATCTTACAATAATATAGTGTTGATAAACATATAAGTGATAAAATTAAGTAAGCATTCTTAGTTAGTACTGGATTAAAGGCATTTAGATTTAGCAAAGGAAAAAAAAAATCACAAAGCTGAAGTCTAACTGTTTAAAAGATCATGGTAGTTGTTGTTGTTTTCTCCATGTGTTTTTCATTGTTTCTTGTTCAGTTTGTTTAAATTGTAATAAATTTGAATGGTTTATCATATATACTAAACAAATATTTTGGTAACTGGTTGAATCTCTTTTAGGTAGAAAGTTTAAAATTCATTAAAATCATTATTTTGATTAATTGAACAATAATTAAAAACATTTTAATGTTATTTATATTCATATTTTAATATTAGTTCAAAAAAATTTTTTTTTTGTGCACTCGATTTTTTCTTTTTTTAAATCTGTTGACATAAACCCAAAATTTAAGAAAATTAAAAAACAACACCAGAATTAAAAACTCTTTTTTTTCTAATAAAAAGACTGCCTGCCTAAGCCCTAACCCTGAGTCAATGTATCTACACTCCTTAAATGTTTTCTCTATTTAGGTCAGTCAGTATATATACACTCCTCACATGTACTCCCTACTTAAGTCAGTCTATTTATGTACTCCACGCTCCGATCCCTAAATAATTCAGTCAATAAAATTAAGATAAAAAAAAAATAAAAACAAATAAAATTAAATATTAAAAACAGTAAAAAACAATAAAAAATAAATAAAAACCAAAACATTTTGCATTAATAAAAAAGATTTGTCAATTAAATTTGCATTTTTGCAGTTATTTAAAAAGTATTTAATTTTATTAGTTTCTTTATGGTTTAGCTTTTTCAACAGAGAAAAGTTGGATATAAATTAAAAGTATAGTGACATACTTTGTCAAAAAAATCATTTTTTGACAAAGTTTAAGGAAGTTTAGCAATATGACAAGAACAAATTTTTGAGTTTATCCTTAGTTAAAAAAAGTCTTGTAAATATTGAGGTCATGCTTTCCATAAATATAAGAGATGAGCTTTTTAGTTCTTTACAAACTTATTAAAAAGACATATTTATCTAAGCCAACTATAGGAAATTCTAAAACATGTTCATGTGAATGAGTATGTCTAATGATATATACAAAACAACATTTTTGCTTTAGTGTTTAATTTTTTGTTTTGAAAGTTTCAATATAATTTTTCTACAAGAATTAGCAACATCTCAAAAATACAATCCCTACATGAGATTTTAACAATGAACTTCATTGACAAGGACTTTAACCTCAAGAACATTCAAAAAAAACCAACTTGATGTTGGCTGTGAAGACCCATTGCCTCTACAACCACTGAAAGAGTTTTTTCTGCAGGAGGACAAATCTATTTAACTAAACAAGCAAAGCTTTGACCCAAATCTGTTAAATAACACTAAAAACACCCATCCCTGTCACAAGCTGTAGCTAGATTATGTCTCCACAGACTTTGCTCAAACAGATAGCTCTTACTAAAAAGTTTTCAACAAAATTTTGGACTAATAGTAATTATGATTCGAACAATTTTTCTAATCCAAATTGTGTAATTAAAAGTAAATAATTTCTTAATCAAAAACCATTCAATTAACTCTGATCAATGAATTATGATGCTGAACTTATTCTTATTCGTAATTTCTTGCAACATTTGTATACTTTTGTTTCAAGGAAACGTTTTTATACACTCTTAAAATTTATAAAGTGTTTTTAAATAAAATTAAAATCCAACAATTTGAAATTGAGATTCTATTTGAAGAATTTATTTGAAAAATCAGGAAAAGTTTCAGGAAATATCAAGCCTATTTTGATATGTTTAGATTGTTTCTGAATATCTTGCAATCTTATGAGTCTTTTGTTTCTTATGAAACTGTCATTTGTGTATATTTTAACCAATTTGCAGCCATTGTTTTGAATATAACATCTAAACCTAATTTAGATGTTTTATTCAAAAAAACATCTAAATTAGGTTTAGATGTTATATTCAAACATATTAAACAAAATACTATACTATACATACGGTAGTGGTGTAGTGGTAGAGTGCTCGCTTCATAAGCTAGAAGTTTCAAGTTCAATCCCCATGATGTCATTGGTAGTACAGCGTCTAACTTGTTTTTTTACACAGTAGCCTTGTTTGTCAAAGTTCGTGTTTTAAAATTGTAGAGTTAAGAGAGTGTTGTAACCACAATTAAATTGTAGCCTCCTCAACTGTAGTGGCCTTCTCAACTGTAGTGGCCTCCTCAACTGTCGTGGCCTTCTCAGCTGTAGTGGCCTTCTTGGCCTTGGGGAGAATTAAAATAAAAATTTAGAAAAATACTTAAGAACTTTTTAAAAAAATTAAGAACTTTTTTAAATGAATAGAATTTTTTAAATTTTCATTTGCAGGTCTCTCACATGTCCTTAAATTCCTGATTTTTAAAAATCTGTCCTAAAATTTCCTAAATTATCGTAACTTATCTTGAATATCCTTAAATTTTATATCACATTTTTAAATATGCCTGGGCTAGGCAAATTCATTAGAAATGCAGGAAGGTAAACAACTTTGGCTTGTTTTGCTGTGATTAGTTGATTTTTATCAAATGTACTATATGTAAACGATGGGCAAATTAAGTGATCGTGTATTGTGATATCTGGAAATATTTCAGGTCTTCAAATTCTCAGTTTTATTAATCTCATTAAAAGCCATGAACACTGTTTTAATAAAAGGTTCAATTTATCGTGTTGGAAAAATTAATGGAAAAACGAGATAATAAATTTACAAATGCAAAAACAGTCAATACTTAACCTGTTATAGTTATTTTTAAGCTCTAAACTATCTCTAACAAAGTAGGTGAAGAATTAGTTGAAAATGAGTGTAAAGATTCTAAATACTGGCTCAAACTTACAACTTTTTATATTGCTTTAGCAGCTTATAGAGTAACATTAAGTTTAAACACAGATGAATGAAAACAGTCTTTATGTATGTAAACTTTATGTGCTCTCAGCTTTGCAATGCAAACAGTGCACAGCTGTCAATAATTGCTATTGCTACATCTGCAATCTCATTCACCAGTAAAAAATTGTATCTTGGGAAACCTTCAGTGTATTCATCGATCATTTAGAACATTAAAGAAGGTATCAAGCAATGATATTTTTTGTGATAATGGTTACCACAGAGTGGGTTATATATGCTTTGGAAACAGGTCCAAAATTAATTTTAAGGTCAGCATCTGGGGATGTTGACATGTGTACTTATTGGCATCATATCTCTGGTATTAAAAATATTCGGGGTGTTCAGAAATAGATTAATCTCTAGTATTGTTAAGCTCTTACATTGTATAATAGAAAATAAATTAATAATGCACAAATAAAATTAGAAAGTGAATTAATAATGGAAGAAGACACAGCCAAAGTCAATAATGCAAATATCAAAGTAAAATATGCAATAAAAGAATCAAGCATGCAATTAACAAAAATAGCCAACATGTTGACTTCAGGAAATGAGAAATTGGCTAAAACATTCTTAAAGTTTACTTTAAAAAGGATAAGTTAATAAAATTTTGCAGGAAACAGATTGTTTACAACCACCTGAAAAAAGAATTTAACATAATTAAAATGGAAGCTTTTTTTTTAATTGAATTAATTCCTCTAAAACTTGTTATCTATAACATTTTTTACTTGATGGTGCTAAAGGAAAGAACTTAAAAACTAGCTTGATAATTGGAAATTTGTTTCATGAAAAATAGTTGAATTACATGATTAATAGTTGAATTATACATGAGTATATGTTCAAGCTAAGCATGTGGCAATTATGATCAAAAACGAAATTATATTATGATCCAAAACAAAACAAAGTTGATGCAAATTTTTAAAAATAGATAGTTACTTTAAAGATCGCATGTAAAAGGTCAAACAATTGGTTGTAATGGTTAAGGATAACTTGAATCAACCATATATAGTTCTTAGCACACTTAGCAATAAGCTATGCGGTTGCTTTTTTTACTGTTAATACACCATTAAATAACCATTAAATTGAATGTATATATCTTCTGCTTTTCTTTTTTAGTTTTAAAATAGCCCCATAGCAAAATGTCATTTGCTTCATTAAAGAAATGCTTTTAACATCTGATAGCATTCACCATTGACAGTAATAGTGTTACCAGTTTTGCGCTACGAAAAAGCTATAAGCCAATAGTTCTCCATAAAGCCCTTATAAAGCCTCATAAAGAAATGATGCTTTTAAATCACATTAAACATTATTCATATAATTTGCAATCTTATAAGCCGTCTGTCAATCGTTATCTTGCTCTATAAACCTCGTCTTTTATTTTCCAGTAACTTCCAACTCTAATAGTGATCGCTTGCAGCTTTTTTGAAAGTAAAGATTGGGAAAAAAAACAAAAAAAAACAGATTATTTTTTGTGGATGCATTTTTTTTCCTTGAATAGCAAACAAATTATCACTTCAGATGTAACAGTTATGGTAATTTACAAACTCATTTATTAGAAAATGAGCTTTACTGCTTTGTTTTAATTTTTTTAAAGTTCAGCATCGGCTTCTACGTTTTCTAAAGCTTTTAAATATATGGTATTTTAAATGATCTGCTGCTTTTAGTTCTTGTGTAAGTTAAATTTTATATGCCTTTAAATGCTGTGTTTCTTAATGCTTTTAAATGCATGTCTTTTTAAAAAAATTGTTAAAGTAATAGCATATAAAAGATTCAATTGGCAGATTAATATGCTTCGTTCATTTTGCACACTGTCGTCAGTATATTACTAGATTGCTTAGTTTAGTGCACAATACTTTATAAATGTAGATATATGTATGTATGTATGTATGTATGTATGTATGTATGTATGTATGTATGTATGTATGTATGTATGTATGTATGTATGTATCTATCTATCTATCTATATACATACATATATGTATGTATACATATATGTATGTATGTATATACAGTATTGAACAAAACGAGTGCATCAAATAATGCTAATTTAGTTTCTTTATATAAAAGTGCTGCATTTTTTCAATTTAGAGAAATAACTATTTAACTGTTTAGAGACAACGTTTTTCAAGTTTTTTTCATCACAAAGTTCATTATTTGTACAGGAAAATTAATAAATAAATCAAGTATTAAAAAAAGTTGATTTCCTTCTGGACAAAACAAATGCAACTCCACAAAATGTTGACCAAGCTGTATTTCGCTATCATTATTTCGTGGCGAATCCTTTGTTGTTGATCACAGCCTTGCATCTTCGAGGCATAGATTCGATCAGGTGGTCAATGAAACTTTGTGGAATCGCTGCCCAGGCCTTTTGGATTTGTTCAAACAGTTGATCCTTATTACGAACACCTTCACGAATAATTCTGCAGTTGAGGATCTCCCACAGGTTCTCAATAGAGTTGAGATCCGGAGATTGAGGCGGCCAATCCATCACCGATAGGTGGTTGTCTTGAAACCACTGCTTGACTACTTTTGCAGTGTGTTTCAGATCGTTGTCTTTCTGAAAAACCCATTTTATTGGCATATTCCATTCAGCATGAGGTAACATAACATCTTTCAGGATATTTTTATACATAAAACGGTCCACTATTCCATTGATTCGATGTATTAGACCTAGACCATTAGTAGAAAAACACTCCCAGACCATTACATTGCCTCCACCATGCTTCAGGGTCTTATGGCAGTAACGTAAATCAAGGCGTTTTTCGGCCGGTTGACGTACACGACAAATGCCATTGCTCCCAATGATGTTGAACTTCGCTTTATCACTGAACAGGGCAGTTCGCCATTTCTGCACATTCCAGTCAATATGAGATGTAGCAAACAGGAGTCTTTACTTCTGGTTCTTTAGTGAAATCAGTGGTTTCTTTGCAGGGCGTCGAGAAAACAATTCGGTTTTAACAACATGTCGTCTGATTGTTCAGTCCGATACAAGCAGCTCTGATTGCTTTTGTATCTCGACTGATAATTATATATCAACTGATGATATCCAGGGATCCTTCTTAACGGATCTGACGATCATAGAATTCTCTCTAGAAGTGGTGGAACGCGGTCTTCCACCTTTGTTATCTGCTACCAACTTCCCTGTAGAACAATATTTGGAACATAGTCTTGATACGGTCCATTTTTTCACGCGTTATTTATCACAAATACTTTTTTGTGACATTCCAGTTACACAATCGCCAATAATTTTCTTTCTTAGTTATAATCCAAGACTGTCGGGAGCCATTTTTGCACTTGAAGTCATAAAAATAATAAAAATAAATAGTCATGCTTCTCAAGGCTTACCGTGTTACATTTACCTGATGAGACAATAATGCTCTGTGGAACACAACGTCTTGGTTGGATGTGGACTGTATTGATGTAATGAAACACTTGTTGTATTTCACTTCTTGTATTGATGTTCTTCGATAAAACACTTTGATAAAACTCACTTCGATAAACTGTCTTGATAATACTGACTGATTGACTTCCATATACTGACTGAATTACATGTCGGTTTACATGTCTCTTATATAGTAAAATGAACCTGTTCTGGAAGATTCTAGATGCTTCTTTTCGATGCTTCTGGATGCGTCTGGATGCTGCTGAATGTTTCTGGATACTTCTGGATGTTTCCAGATGTTTCTTCTGGAAACTTCTGGAAGCTTCTTCTGGAAACTTCTGGAAGCATCTGCATGCTTCTGGAAACTTCTGGATACTTCCTTTAATTATTAAAAAACTTCAGTGACGTTGTCACGGACCAGACTTAAGAAAATGAAACAAACCAAAAAAGTTGCACTTGTTTTGTCCGCTGCAAAATGGCACTTGTCAACAAAATTCTGCCCCTGTGCTGTCACCTGTCAGCTGATTGCTCATGTCATGGCATATATATATATATATATATATATATATATATATATATATATATATATATATATATATATATATATAGTATATATATATATATATATATTTATATATATATATATATATATATATTTATATATATATATATATATATATATATATATATATATATATATATATATATATATATATATATATATATATATATATATATATATATATATATATATATATATATATGTATATATATATATATATATATATATATATTTATATATATATATATATATATATATATATATATATATATATATATATATATATATATATATATATATATATATATATATATATATATATATATATATATATATATATATATATATATATATATATATATATATGTATATAGGAATTTATAAACTAAATGTCATAATTATTAAAAATTTATTTGAGTTTGCCTTTTTTTTCTCTTTTTTTTTATGTTATTAAAATTATTGAAAATTTTATATTATGTATATTCTCTAGGTTCCTTGGATCAGTTGAAGTTGCAGATTTTAAAGGAGAAGATGTTCTTGCATTTGCAATTGCTAAGGTTTAAATATGTTTCTTTTTAAAATGCATTCAGTTCTTTAACATCTATTCATATCTTCATTAGGGGTATAATAATTGTTATAAATATAATAATGCATCATTAGCAATTATGTTCACATCTACAGATGTTGAAAAATTATTTTCAGTGTTCCAAAAATGTACAAAAATAAAGTCATGTCTTTCAGTTATATCGTTATTAGTACTTGTATTTTAGAATTATTTTTATAAAAATTAAAGTTTTTTATTAGAATTTAAAGTATTAAATAAAATTGCAATTATTCATAAAAAAAAATTTTCTTTTAAATTTAAAAAACAGTAAAACAACTTTTTTTTAAAAACTACTGTTTTTAGAAACTCTATAACTCTAAGAAGAGCAACAAAAAAATATTTTTATAGGAAAAAATAATGACCAAATGGCTAAATAAACCACAGAATAAATGATCATCACAGAATAAACTATTAGATTTGGAAGTTACAGGAAGAGAAAATATGAAGTTTATAGAGCAAGATAGTCTTTAACAGACAACTTAAAAGATTTCAAATTGTATGAATCAGGAAAACAAGCTGAAGGCAGCAAATTCCAAAGAACTGATGTTCGAGGAAAAAAACTAGGTGAAAAAGAATTTTTGGAGCACTTAAAAGCAGTCACCGTAAAAAGATGAAACTTAATTGAATGACGAGTATCACGTGAATAAATTTTAGTAAATAGCACATTAGACGCTAGCTTTAGAGCAGTGTTCATTATAGTATTTATAGAAAAGAGAAAGAGAAGCAATATTATGACGATGTGACAATGGTTGGAGGTTGGCTGCAAGAGCAGGTCCAGCTATATTTACAATGCATTTTTGCACCTTGTCTAAAAAAGAAAGGCATCATTTGAAGATCAGCTCCAGATATGGCAACAGTGTTCCATACAAGGACGGATTTGAGATTTATAGAGATAAAGAATAGAATCTGGAATAAGAAAGTAGTGAACATGATAAAGAAATGCAACCTTAGCCGATGCTAATTTTGCAATGGATTTTTGCAAGAAAGATTGGATTTTTGAATGTAAGAGTTAATCCTAGAAGATGAAGAGTAGATGACTCATCATGTACATTACCATTCATAAACATAGGAAGATCTAGATTATTGCAATAATGATTAGCTGAAGAATATTGATTTTTATCTGAGTTAAAATTCACCAGCCACTGTGAGTCCCATGCTATAGCGGAAGTGAGATCCTTATCAAGCTCAAATACCCCCTCCAAGCAATCAGAAATTGTTGGCTTCTTTTCAAGACAAGAATAAATGGTAGTATCATCAATGAACAAATCCACCTTTGATGTGAGAATTTCAGGGAAATTGTTAATGTAAGTTAAAAAAATTATAGGGCCAAGGATAGAACCTTGAGGAACCCCTGAAGTTACAGGAAATGAAGAAGAGTGCTGTCTGTTTAGAACAACTTTTATACTAGGATAGGTTACAAAGGATTCATTAATCTTAAAGATGTTACCTGAAACAACATAAGAACCAAGGTATGCTAAACTTTATTGAAAGCTTTGTTGAGGGCGATAGCCTTAACCTTTCCACATCTAATGCACAATAAAACCTATTGGTTATTACCGTTAACAAATCAGCAGTAGAATGACAAGATCGAAATCCATATTGATGATCAGAAAGTAAGTTTGAATTGAAGATGATAGATTAAGCGTTTGTTAATTAAAGACTCAAAAACTTTGCTTATAATAGGAAGAAGACTAATGGGACTGTAGTTAGACGAGTCAGATTGCTCCCCAGACTTTTTGAAAATAGGGATAACAGATTCCGCTATCCAGTGGGCTGGAAAGCAAGACTCTGATAAGCACTTGTTAAATAGTTTTGAACATTTTAACGACAGCTCCAGAAAACACTTCTGCAAAGCTATAGCAGGTATGTTGTCTGGACCACAAGCTGTAAAAGGGCCAAAGCAGGAAACTACTTTAAGTACAGAAGCTGGAGTGATAAAAATGTCAAACAATGGATCAACTTGTTTGTTGGCTATATCAGCTGATTAGTAGAATCAAAAAATGAGATTGATGAGAAGTTCTTAGCAAACAATTCAGCTTTGTCTTAAGGTGAGGGAACAAAATCTGAACTATGCAAGAAAGGAGGAATAACAGATTTGCTAAAGATTCTCCAGAAGTCTCAAAGCCTAATTTTTGAGATGAAATATGAGATTTTGTGATATGGAAATAGTGGGCTTTGGCATTAGTCAAAACCTTTTTACAATTGTTTCCTGCAATAGTAAACAGATGTCTGTTTTCTGGAGGATTGTTTTAGCAACAGATATGTAATTAATGGTTACGATTGGAAATTGGAGCAGCACAATGAGAGGAAAACAATGGATAAGAGTATAAGGCTTGACTTGGAATCTTTGAGAGGGAATAAAAGTTTCTATGCCAGCCTGTTTTTTAGTTTCATAAAAAGCATATTTGTCAGCCGAAAGACAATAATTTCTACCTCAGTGCCATCACAAAGAAAGTTACAGAAAGAGTCCCAGTCTGCTACAGGGAAGTTATAAGAGGAATGATGGTAGGGGGATTCTGATGATGAAGAAGAAGGAGATAATAGTTTTAGAGAGGTCAAACTGTGATCAGAAGCACCTAAAAGTAAATGTGGAGAAACTAAGCACAGACTATGATCAGAAGCAAGACATAAGTTGAGTAGAGATGATAATTGATTTTAATTGTCAGGAAAGTTGAATATTTGTGTTAGAGATTAAGAAAGGCAAAAGTTGTGGGTCTTAACACCTGCAAAGTCACTGACACCGAACCGAGCCATTCAATATGATGAGCATTAATGTTGCCAACAACAACAATGATATTGGCTAAAGAGAAAGGGCTTGGTCAATTTGATCAGAAATAACATCAAAAAAAGTGTAGTCTTAATATGAAGGAAAGTGATATAGAACAAAAAGAAAGGCGATAGAGTGAAGTGGTGCTAAACGAAAGCACATAAAAGAATAGTCTGTAGATTCAAAACAACAAATTTTTCCTGACAAATGCATTAATTATTATGAATGTAAATGCCCAGGCCCAGCATGTGACTATTGGAGTTTTTTTGAGTTAAAGAAAGGTAACCCTCCACACAAAGGTCAAAAGATGAGACAGCTGAATTTAAATTAGTCTCACAAAGAGCAAGTTGGTCTGGTGAAGTTTGCATTAGATAAGACTTATTAAAAGAAAAGTTACTTTTAAAATCATTAATATTAGTGAATGATATTTTTAGAGAACTCGGTGATGACAATGTTTTTTGTGTTTATTAGTCTTTGATACGTTAGTCATTTTTTAAATTAGTTAAAGAACTTGACTAAAACCACAGATAGTACTCAGTATACTATCTAATAGTCCAAGAAATTACCTTATTACTATTAATAAACCCTAAGCTGTAACTAAGATGAGTATTTTTATCAAGACATCATCTCTAACCTTTACTCAAGCATCCTTTATATCATATTTTTGTTGAGGAGACCAGGTATAGTGTTTCAGTAATTGTATGCAATATACAATATTTAACATACTGCTATTCTGTATTTGTGAAAAGTTTTTTTAATTGACCAAGTATTTTGTTTCTAGTACAAAATACTCAAGTGATTTAAAACCATAATAGCTAGACCTCATTTGAGTTTTGATTCTTTTAGTTTTTAACAATCTCTATCTGACTATGTCATTTTGTGTGTGTCTTAGTTTTTATTTGGTATGCCTTTGATGCATTGCTTTTTTCTACTAGTACCCACTCTGATGTCAGCCTGTCTAATACAACTCTTTGTTATCAACCAATGACCAATTGCTCAATTCATTTAAATAGTGAGTCATTGGTACCTCAAGAATTTTTGTGAAGGAAACTGAAGGACTTAATGGGAAATTTCTTAACAAAGTCAGTAGTAGTAGTAGTAGTAGTAGTAGTAGTAGTAGTAGTAGTAGTAGTAGTAGTAGTAGTAGTAGTAGTAGTAGTAGTAGTAGTAGTAGTAGTAGTAGTAGTAATAGTAATAGTAGTAGTTTATGTTGTTGTTGTTGTTGTAGTAGTAGTTGTTGTTGTTGTTGTTGTTGTTGTTGTTCTAGTTGTATTACTAGTATTAGTAGTAGTAGTTGCAGTACTAGTCATAGTAGTTGTAACAATAATACTATTAACAATAGCAATAAACAATAGTAAAGAATAAAATAGTAGTAAAGAATAAAATAATAGTAAAGAAAAATTATTCTATAACTCATTTGAATTGAAACTGAAATTATATAGAATTTCAGTCTGTAACAGCCAAAAAAATAAAGAAAGAAGTGTAACTATAATTAAATAATATACAATTTCTAAGATTTGCAGTTTAAAATAATTTACACTTGTTTATTGGTTTCTTGTGTTGTTAATAGTTAAAGTAATAATATTAAAAGTTTGTATTTATAAGAAATATTAACAATAATAAGTATTAAAATAACAAATATTGATTACTAACATCAATTAAATAATGTTATTAGATTGTCAATCAACGTAGTATGCTTACTGCAGCTGATCCTCCTTCATGTGTTTTACAATTGAGTAATAAAGGAATTCGAATTTCAGATATTAAGTATTCTGAAAAAGATAATGAAAAATTAAATAAAAAAGTTAAAAAAGGAAAAGATAAAGAAGAAAAGAAGAATGAAGTTAATGTAAGAAGTTTTATTAAAATAATAATTTTTGCTAGCACAAACAAAATTAAAAATTTCAAACATTTAAAAGTTTCAATTTTCTATTGAAAATTTTAAAATATGAACAGTAAAAGATAAAAAATGTGTTTAAAGGGATCCCAAAGTGCTGAGACAAGTTGTGTTCATATTAAAGAGAATTATATTAAATGATTAAAAAAAAAAAAGTTTGGGCTAATTTTTTTTGAGTAAAGCAAAATAATAAACGTATATCAAGAAAAACTAACTTTGTTGTTTTACTTGAAGCTCGCCATCTCCATGTTAGCCAGTTGCTTTAAGTCTTTAAAATATATGCCGCAATCTACAGACTTTATAATTTATTCTAGGACATTTAATTCCAAAGTGTTTTGGTGTATGTCGTCATTGTAGAATTTCGATAAGAAATCTAAAAATTCTTTTCTCATCAAATTATATAATTTTTTTATTTTTTTATTCACACCCCCCCCCCCCCCCACACACACACACACACCATCCCCATAACTGTAAAGTGATGAATGAGGGAGGAGGGGGGATTATATTGTAATTCCGGCCCAAATTATAATATTTCAGGCCAGAATGCCAGATTTATTTTTACCTTTTTTTTAAGACATTTTTTAAGACATTTTACATTTTTTTAAAGACATTTTTAAGACACAGACTATGTAAATTAAATCAAAAAATGATTGTCCTACAGGGCAATAAAGGTCTATATGTAAACCTAAGTAAAAAGTACAAAGTTCTTAACAAACACAATGTAATTTTATTTGCAATTATGTAATCAATTATGGAAGGATTTCCTGAAGTTTAGGAATATTGTGGTGCAAAATAAGTTGCTATTTAGTTTTGGGCAATAAACTAATTTTTTTTTCATAAAAAATATTACCTCTTTCTGAGAATAGTTTCATTATAAATGTTACTTAAATTTTAAATAGTTGAAAAGTATAGGATGCCTAATATAGTTAATAATTCAATTTTAACCTTAATTGTAAAATATAAAACAAAGAAAAGGCTGGCGCGATGGGGGTGTGTGACACCCCCCATCAATAATTTTTTTGTTTATTTAGTCGGCAAATTTGACCCTTTTTGAATAGTTAGTCGGCAAATGTAAACCCTTTCGACAAGTTAGTCGGTAAATTTAGACATTCAGTGAGCAAATGTCGTTAAGGCAGTCAGCAAATTTTAAAAAATGAGGACCTTTTTTTTTTTTTAAAGTCAGCAAAAGTTGTAATGCTCTCCCCCCCCCCCCCACACACACACATGGTGCTTACTCGCGCCGGCCCTGTATATATATATATATATATATATATATATATATATATATATATATATATATATATATATATATATATATATATATATATATATATATATATATATGTATATATATATATGTATATATATATATATATATTAGGGTGATGCAAAATTTTTAGGTTTAAAACTTTGGTTATCCTCAAACTTGCCTTTGTTCTATATGACAATAGTAATTATTTGGCAAAATTTAAAACAAATTGGGTAATATTTAGGGGTGCCATGTTTTGTCACATTTTTGGTCTAAGGTGAAAAAAATTTTTCAAATTTATAATTTTATTATTTATTTTTTATGTCATTGTTTATTGCTTAAAAAACAAAACTGCTAAATAATCATTTAGTATAAAATTTTTTGTGTACTACATACTACTATTATGCACTAGGCAATCAAAAATCAATTATTTATCATCAACAGTCATCTTTATCAGGACAGACTTTGATGCATCTGGAAATTCCTTCTGGTGGAATCAATCAATTGAAGAAGAAATTGCTTTCTTAATGCTTGAGTTAAAGAATGTTATAAATGCTATACCTTGTTCTGCGCAATCGTTGATGACCTTTTGACCATTGGACAAACCTTGTGCTTCATTTCAAGATATGTTGAATCCATTTTCCACTCTGAAGATTTTTATTAAAGTTGATTCAACATTTTCTTGCCACAAATGCCACAAAAGGTCTTATGTCTGTTATTACTTTTTTTTTCTTGCAGTAACAACATTGGTATTTTTAGACAATAAATAGCTTTGGCCATTCAACGTGCATCGTTTTTTGGACCTGGAGCCCGAAGCTTTACATTAAACTCTGATGTTGTAGTTGATCCTCCAAAAAAATAAAGCACAAATTCAAGAGTTCTAAGTAATCATCCCTGGGTTGTTGACCTTAAATTGCTTCACAATAATATACTAACATTTCTTAACAAAGTTTGATAGGAAAATCGCAGTTGAAATATTCTTCATTGCCTGTGGAGAACAGCTCTTTGTTGATTGCTGGCTATTGTTTCTGAAAACAGTTTAAAAGTTCCACTTGAGGTTCCAAATGCAGTTGTAAAAATGGTGGAAAACATGACTTCAAACACACTGTGCCTGCATGCATATAAGATTATGGTTAAGATTCTGCTCCATTATTGTGCAGGCACAGTGTTTAACCCAGTGTTGAAGTAGACTCAAAACTAGGCCCAGAACATGTTAA
>NC_061157.1:22277164-22344664 GCF_022113875.1 Hydra vulgaris | reverse complement strand
AAACGGTATAAAGTAGCAATAAAACAACCTCACCGAGATTGTTTTACAATAGCACAAGCTCTTGATATTGTCGAAACAATTTTGCAGTTTGTTTGATCATTGTTTTATAGCTTTTTACAATAACAATTAAGTACTCTTTCAAATTAACATGTTTAAATGTTTTAATATTTGTTTTTATTCTTATTTTTTTACTTTTGCTTTTTTAAGTATCATGTTAAGTAAAAACAATTACTAAAAGTAATATCTTAATAGTATTAAATAGGTTACTTGCTCATTATGCTATAACTGCAACTTTAAATTATAACTTAAGCTGTAAATTAAAACAGTAACTTACGCTATTTTAAACTCCGCCAAACGAGAAAATTCTAAGATAATAATTATATATGAGAGATAAAATGTTTGAAAAATAACAATTTTGGAATTAATGTACAAAAGATACAATTTTATGCCAATTTCAACCCCCCATCCCCCATTACTGCAAAGCAGCGTAAAAAATTTTTTTGCGATTAAATTTTTTTGCGTTAATTCGAGCCCTGTAGTTGTTATGTTAAGACACATTTTTAGGTATAGCAAGATAATTTTTAAAATTTGGTGGTATGTTTATATTTAAGACCCTCCTTTTTCTTTTCAATTTTAATTCTAATTTAATTGGGCCATAGGCTCATTCCTGTAAAATTTGTTTTTAAAATATGCTTCATCAATATTAGAATAGCTCTGGGTTTAAACACCATCCGAGGCTTTTGTTTAGTTTTATCAACTTAGTTGCAGCTAAAATCAAACCCTTGGTTTTATCACCCTAGTTGCAACTAAAATAAAACCCTATGTATCATAAATTAAGTTTTTAAAAGTTCTAATTTTAATTATTTTATATATTTTTAGGATGCCGATGATAATTCAGCACATTTTTTTTCACTAAAGAATGTGACTTTCTGTGGAAACCATCCTAAAGACCATAGGTATAAAAAATTAACCATGCTAACAATATGATTTTATGTGATAAGTTGTTAGGGTTCCCAGCTATCCTGGAAAGTTATGGATTTCAAAATATGTCCTAAAATATCCTGAAAATTTATTTCATTTAGGTTGTTATTGTCCAAATAAGATATTTGATAATCTTAAAATCTTAGAAATATTTTTCAATGTTTTTCCTTGATTTATTTTGAAACTTTTATATATATTTATCACAAATATTTATACAGGTTGTACATTTTACAAGCCTTCCCGGGAAGCACGTGCGGTCACATGCCTTGTTTGTCCACGTTCAAAGTAATTTATTTAGACAACTTGACCAAATTTTTATATAGTAGGTGGTTTAAGCATTTGCGGCAAAATGAAGCTCTAAAAAACTACAGAGAATTTTAAAATTGAAAATAATAAAAAAATAATATACCTAAATATTTTACTGTTTTTGTTTTCTTTTATTTAGGGAATTTGTTATTTTCCTCTATCAAAGTTAATACAAGCCGAGGAAGAAAGCAGATAAGAATATAACAAAAACATTTTTTGATATACAATTTATTTGCGGCTTTTGTCAGTCAATATATTAAGGAAATACTTTATTATTTATGCTAGAAATAAGAACAATTTTAAAATTTGTTTTTCAAATATTTTTGCTAAACTTTACTGT
The DNA here is from genome assembly GCF_022113875.1 of Hydra vulgaris. Classification (NCBI taxonomy): domain Eukaryota; kingdom Metazoa; phylum Cnidaria; class Hydrozoa; order Anthoathecata; family Hydridae; genus Hydra; species Hydra vulgaris. The sequence continues at coordinate 22,343,037 of NC_061157.1, read as the reverse complement.
TTTAATCAATGCACAGTAAAGCAAGAAAACTAATTGCTATTTGTAAAATTTTTATTATTTATTTTTTAACAAATTTTTCATGTAAGATAATAAATAATATATTAGGTTGTTTTCACTACCCCAATCGAAATAGTCTGCACTTTAGTTGGACTTTTTAAATTGTGCATTTAATTCCGATAGTTTATTTCCTGATAAACTTTTTTATCAGCGTTCTAAAAGCTTGTGGGCTAGTGTATTGTTAATTTACTTGACTCTTTTAACAAAATTTAACAAAAGAAGCCTGTTCAAAACGTTTTTTTTAGATTTTAAATACATTTTTTCAAACAGAGCAATTATGTTTATTATCTCTAGTATTTTGTCTTAATGTTGAAAATTGGACAATATAAAGGAAACAATTTCAGACAAGAACAAATATTGTAAATACATTTATAAAAGAAACCATGGTGTTCTTTTATTTAATTTATTTTGTCATTACAAAGTTTATTAATCAAATAATATATTTAACCAATAAATAGCAATTTATTTTCTGTTTTTCCTATTATATAAGTATTGAGAAAAAACGTCAAATATAGCAAAAACATTTTTAAAAGCTAAAAGACATGAAAATGAATAAAAAGAAAAAAATTAACAAAGTTTTTCAAAGTTCTTGAATTGGGAATAATTTGCATATCAAAACATATAATTGTTGTTATAAAATTATAAAATTGTTGTTTCAATTATAATATCTCCTCGACTTTTATCAAATTTTATGGCTCAAAATAACAACCACCCTAAACAAAAGAATAGAAAAGTTGTATAAAAGTTTTATAAAAACTTTTTTTCTTTTTTTTCATTTTCTTTCTTTAATTAAATTTTTTTAGTTTATATAATTAAAATTTGATATTTTGTCACAATTTTGTTTCCATTTTTTAGTATTGGTTCCTTTTTTTATTATTAAAACGCTTTATAAGTTGTGAACTGTCATGGTCAGTGTATCTAAATAAATTACTTTGAACAAGAATAAACAAGGGGTGCAACCACATATGGTTTCTGGGAAGGCTTGATTTTACTTTTATTCTTATATCTCCTGTTGTGTGAAAATCTCCTGGTGTGAAAATCTCCTGGTGTGAAAATATGCCCTCTTGTATACAAATACAAGTTTCATGATTAAATTTACAGCCTTTTTATAATATTTACGATCAACAAAATATTTTATCATACCTTAAAATGGCAAGAAATCATAGAATTTTTTTTTTGAATATTTTTGAACAAAAACTTAATTTTAAATATTTTTGAACAACAACTTTAATACATCCTGGAAATGTTCTGATTTATTGAGTAAAGGTAGAGAAAAAGATAAACCAGAAAAAATTTTTTAGATAAAAAATTAACCGGAAAAAGTGTGATAGATAAAAGATATAACTATACAGTAGGATATCCCAAGAATACAACATTTTTATGCAAAAAAGTTTGAAATATACATAATGCCAAATATAGGTCTCTAAACCTTTAAGAAGTGTTATGTGAGATTTCCATTTTTATCTTCAAAAGATCTTATTTTCAAATAAAACATTATTTGCAGCTTTTTTTCATTTTCTTATCCTCAATTTTTCCATTCTCTTTAGCAACCACCATTTTTTTTTTTTTTTTTTTTTCTGACTTTCAATATGTCTTTTGAATATAAAGAGCAAGGAAATGGTTGACAGAAGACTTGAAAAGTTGTAGTTTGTATGAGTCAGGAAAACATGAAGATGAAAAAAAGTTCCAAATGGATGAAGTTCAGGAATAAAAACTAGATAAGTACTGCTAATCAAGAAGAGTGTTGGTCTTTAAGGCTGACTTTGATGAAAAAATCATTTAATAATCCTAAAAACTTTCCCAGATTCACCATATGATGCAAGCTAATAGAGAAGACTAGCATGCCAACTTTATCGAAATTTTTAGATATATCTAAAGCTTTTGATAAGGGTTTAGAGCAATATCCCTAGCCTCATTGCCTCCATTTAATGCACAATAAGATTTTTCAGTCACAACAGTTAGCAAGTCAACCATAGAGTGAGAAGATCGAAAACTGTATTGATTGTAAATATTGATAGTAAGTTATATGACTCAAGATGTAATGTTAAAAATTTCTTAATCAAAGACTCAAAAACCTTACTAATAACAGAAAGAATAGTCTATATGATAGTAGTAGGGCTCAGATTGTTCTCCAAAGTTTTTAAAAATTGGAACCATAGATACTATTTGCCTAGGTGAAATCTATAGAGTTGAATGAGACTTGACTTGTAACTGATGAGGAGGAATGAAAGCTTCCATTCATACCAGGAGGTTAGTTAAGAGGCGCATTTATTAGCAGAGAGAAAAAAAAATCAGTACAAGGACTGTCACAAAGAAAATCAGAAAAAGAATACTATTCAGTTTTAGGGTAGAAGTAATTATATGGTGAGTCTGAAGAAGAAGTATGAAATAAAAGATTTATTGAGATCATTGCATGGTTGGAACCACCTAAATGGGAACAAGGAGAAACTAAACACAAGCTAGAGTCAGAGACAAAACACAAATTAAGGAGTGAAGGTAATTGATTAGATTCAAAGTTAACTATATAAGTAAGAGATTGAGAAATGCAGAAGTTATAGTCTTTAGTGCCACAGTGGTGTTAGAGCCAAGCCATTCAGTGTGATTAGCTTAAAGTCACCAATAACAACAATTATGGCAGAGGGGTAAAGAGAAAGGGCATTGTCAATTTGATCAGAAATTAGAGCTAAGAGTGCTGTCTTGAGGAGACACAATAAAAACAAAGAAAAAAGTGATAGAGTGAAGAGTTGCTAAGCAGAATCACATAAAGGAATGATCAAAGGATTCAAATCTGATTTTACAACAAATAGGTAAATTGATGCATTAGTATATTCCCAAGCCAAAGTGACTTTTGAAGTGTGAATGAAAGGATAGTACCCATCAATACTTTTAATACTTTAAAATATTGATGGTCAATTTTTTGAAAATGCATTAGGAATGACATTACATCTAACAGAATACTAGAGATTAAGGTGAGCATAGCTTATATAGTTAAAGCTATAAAAATGTATAAGAACTAAACAAATATTTCTTTCAGAGCAGTCATTTATGTATTAAATATTTGAATCAAAATCTCAAAAAACTTGAAGCTTGGAAAGTGATAGAGATCTATAAATTAAGAAGATAATGAAGATTTACAAATTTAACATCAGGAATACAAAACCATATATTGTGTATATTAAAATTATAAAAAGTAGTATACCTGCTGTTTTTTCCAACAAACTCATGTAAAAGAGTGTTCTTGTCAATGATAGAATGATCTCTAATCTCAGGTTTCTTTATTTCAAAGTAAGAATTATCCTCATAATAAGGATACTTAAAAATTTCTGTATCATTGAGAGTTTTTCTTCATTAGTTACATGTGAATATGCAGATGAGACAAAAACAACATCTGTAGACAAATATGTTAAAAAAAAAGAATTTTTGAGAATTTTTGGACAAATATTTCATCTTCTTTCGGTTTGCTTTTGGCTACTTTAATAACTTTGAGATTTTGCCTGGATTATAGCAGATGACTTTAGAAACCAAGGAATGTAAAATATTTCCACAAAAAGTGCAATTTTTTTGACATTTTTTCTTTCCTCTGTTGATATCAATTTTAGTTTCTTATGAATTAGTTAAACCATCATTAATTATATCCCATTTGCTATAAATCTAACTTATGATAAGCAGGGGTTTGATGAAGAAAAAGTTTGGTACCTTGTTACCCAGATTGAAATAACCTAGCTCACACAATCTTATTTAGTCTGTTCTTACCTTTTTAGTGCATGCTAAGACAGAATTTTTAAGAAAATGGCCTTATCTAGATATTCTTTAAATTCCTGTGATTTAAAGAATATCTATTGTCACCCCCAGATTTAGAATATTCTGTCTGTAAATTAGTAGATTTTCAAAGTTGCTGCTCAAAAACAAAATTTGGCTTCTTTATAAAAAAAAACGGTTGTAGGTAAAATTATCTTTTGGACAGTTACAAAAACCCACGTTGTTGTTGTTGTTGCCCTACTTTCATATTTGTGTCAACAACATAAAAGTCACATAATGTGTTTCCTTACAACATACCTACTAATAAGTTGAGTTTCTCCATTATGTGTATCTGTTTTTATAGCAGATTTGTCAGTACAAACAGCAAAAGTGTTATTTTCAATTTTGAAATTTGTCTGATTTTTGCCTTGGATTAATTTGCCTATAACACTACTAGCAGAGTATTACTACGATAATCATCCTCAGGAGCAAATTTCCTTCCCTTTGTTTTTGATAGTATGAAATCTTTTTCTGTGGGATCCTGATTTTGACAAAACATTATTTTCGAAATTATGCCCTGCATACTTCAGAATTAAAGAAAGAATTGCTGTATGACCCTCACACCAAGGTAAAATCTTCTAGTCTAGTGACTTCACTTTTCATTCATATTGATCCGTTCCCTTGTATTGACAGTTTCAGCTCATCAGATTCTTTTTTTTTTTTCCCCTTGTTAAAAGTACTCTCAAGTTAAAAAAAAAAAATAATAATAATAAACGTCCCCCCCCTCTCTTAATTAAAAGAAAGGGGGGGGGACGTTTATTATTTTTGGAAAATACCTACCCCAAGCTTATTAAGACCCCCTATTTATGAATTTTTACTTGTCAGCAAAAACTTTTTATCTCAAAACTAAAAAAAAAATTAGTGAAAATTGACCTTAAAATTAGAAAATAATTTGTTAAGTCACTGATAAAAACAAAAACTTTCAGCGTTAACAGGCTTTAAAAATCGCCGACCTAGTAAATCTCGAATTGTCTAATATTTTTGCAGCTTATGTCAAAAAATTCATTCAATGTTTTTTTATAGTCAGTTTCAAGAATTGAAAGATATTCTTTTGAAGAGATGGTCAACCTAATAAGAAAAAAGAAAAACTAAAACATAATTTAGACATTAACAACTTTGAAAGATTAACTATTAATTATTAAAACTACTAAACTTTAAAAGATTAACTATTAAATATTAAAACTATTAACTAAGTTAAAAAATATTCGTTTAAATATTTTTAACAATAAATTTTTATAAATTATTAATAAAGCAAAATAAAAGGTTTTATTTTACTTTATTAATAAATTTTATTAATAAAGTAAAATAAAACCTTTTAAGATCTTGTTTTCTCCATTTTTTGTTGAGTCAATCTTATGGTTCAACTTTTCATTTTATAGTCTTTTTGAAAACCTGCTCTGTACCTTAAGCTTTTGTTAAATAAGTAGTAAATATCTATTTACAATTTCTTTGGCAAGACATGATTCTTTGATATCTGCCTCACATTTTACAGAGTGTTGACGTGTTAGCTTATAATTTTATTTTTGCATGGAACAACTAATATTGAATTTTGTTGACTTGGATCTTAACTGCTTAGAGGAAATATAGCAATATCAACAAATGTCATAATTTGTTGGCAACTGGTTATTTGGGAATTTCTAAAATAATATTCTTTAAAAGATACAGTATATATGGTCTTCCTGGATTTTCTACCAAATTAATAACTTTTTTTTTTCTTCCAGTTTTCTTTTTTACAGCTTGTTCTTCTAATTATTGTTAACTTATTTGTTGTTCTTCTTGTTGTTCTTCTTATGGTTGTTAACTTCTTCTATTTGTTACTAGTTAAACAAACATATTAGGGTGTTTGAAAAAAGGAATTAAAGTGGTTATTGTTTTTTCTGTAATAGTTTTAATATTTAAAAAATGATATTATTTATAAATTCAAAATAAGTAAGTGAAAGAATGTTGGAAATGCATAATTTATTTGAAGAAACATGAAAAAAATTATTAATATCTGTTTTTTCAGTTTTTACACCTAACACTAGGGGGGTCCATAATCGTCTATTTTTAGATTTTTTATAGTTTAACCAATTTTTTTTACAGGGTTATTCATTCTTATATGTGCGTCTATTCATTTTTATATGCGCATTTATTCATTCTTATATGCGCATTTATTCATTTTTATATGCACCTTTATTCATTCTTATATGCGCATTTATTCATTTTTATATGCGCATTTATTCATTCTTATATGCGCATTTATTCATTCTTATATGCGCATTTATTCATTTTTATATGCGCCTTTATTCATTCTAATATGTGTTTTACAAAAGCAATTGTAAAAAAGCAATTTGAACAAAAAAAAATCATTTAAGCAATTTGTTTTGAAAAAACAGTTTATTTTTTCAAAACTAATTTTTCTTATTTACAGGTAAATGAGGTTAAAAATACTTAAAACGAAGACTTTTTACATTCGATGATGGTATATTAAATTTAGTATTAGTTCTTTGTTTTCGATGATAGTTTATTTAATTTAATATTAGCTCTTAGCAATTTCATTATTAAATTTCTTGATTGATTAAGTTATTATTTATCTAATTATTCATTTATCTAGATTTAAATTTAATTATTTATAATTATTATTAATATCAATACTTAATAGCTGTAATACTTAATAGCTATACCATGTAATATAATACTTAATAGCTATACCATGAAAGGCTAGTGTTTGTCTAATAGAAAGACTCCAGTGGAATTTACAATTGTCCATAACAAGCACCGGCGCTTCAACCTTTGCATTCCTAATCGCTGGTGCCATCATTGTAGTTATGAAAGTACAAAATGAATCTGCATTCCAGCCTCCAGTTTTTATTTCATAAGCAAGCACTCCCATTGTTGAAACAGCAAAAATTAAACTAACATTTTTACCACAATTTGCAGGTGACTGTAAAATTGCTGGCGTACCTCTTAGCAAACAACCATATGTGCTGTTAGTGTGCACATTAAATCCAGTTTCATCCAAATAAATAAGTTTTTCACCTGAAGTTCCGTTTATTTCGCTTGCAAATGCATAGCGTGCATTAATAACTGGTGTTGAGTTTCGTTCTTCGGCACATGCACAACACGTTTTCTTGATGAATCTGAGCGTTTGAGATTTCTTGAAATAGTAGGAGACATGTTGAAGCCTGCTGCAGAATGATATTTTTTTACTGCTTTTTGCGTGCAAAGATTTTTTTTTAGTGTACGCATAATTCGATAATATTTTTTATTTGAGAGTTTATAGGTTGTTTACCTCGTTTTTTATCAGAAAATGACTTGAATGCAGTCATGTCGTCGAATTATCCTCTGTTTAACTTAACGTAAATTTTGAACTGCGCGGTCTGATAAATTAAGAGAAGTGGAAATGCTTGTTGTAGATTGATTTCTTTCGATTAAATGCTTAAGCATTTCAATGTGCTCTTTTGTAACATTTTTCCTTGTTTTACGATTGGTACTGCTATTTTCTATTCCATCCATAGGGATGTATAATTTGATATTAATAATAATTATAAACAATTAAATTTTAATCTAGATAAATAAATAATTAGATAAATAATAACTTAATCAATCAAGAAATTTAATAATAAAATTACATATAAGAATGAATAAAGGCACATAAGAAAATGAATAAATGCGCATATAAAAATGAATAAATGCACATATAAGAATGAATAAAGGCGCATATAAAAATGAATAGACGCGCATATAAGAATGAATAACCCTGTAATTAGTTTTTCATGCTGATTCTGAAAATCATAATCATTTTTTTTCATTTTAATTATTTAGCCTTCTACTTCGATTTTAATAAAAGTGAATATATTGACAAAAAAAGGTATTGTTAAAAATAGATGAAATTATTATTATCATTAAATATAAGAAAAGTAGAAAACTAGAAATCTTTTTCTGTTTTATTTATCAATAATATACCTTATCATTTATAAGTAACAAAAAAAATTAAGCATTATATATGAAAATAATTCATACAGTTTTTTATTTACTATTGAAAATAGAAAATAACTATAAAAGTCATCATATGTGATAGAGATTGCTGCGTGAGCTTTCCTTATAGAACATCTAGGTTATGAGCGTGTTCTTTGGTAGACATAAGATGGAGGTTTGTATTTTTATATCAACAATAATGTATTTAAACAGAATAGATTTTTATCCACTTCAATAATGTCTAGTTCACAGCTAAATGGGCTCCCTTATAACTTTAATCAAGCTAAAACAGAACTCATCTTGCACACCTGATGTAAAGTTTGCTGCTCTTCCATTGTTATCCATTTGTTTTTGTAGCTGGTTTCAATTATATTCCATAGTTTCAACTTTTTGGACAAATAACTAAACCATAATTTTCCAAAATATTTTTAAACTGCACGTAATTAAGTATACATCTGTTGAAATTAAATGGGTTTTTTTCAAAGCTTTCCAACTGCAACAACTTAATTAAAAAGTTAATACTAATCATATTCCATTATCAACCAAACACATAATACTTTTCTCTTTTTTGAAGTCCTGAGGCTAACTTTTGCCAAAATACTCTAGCAAGAATGATATAATCATTCAACCTTTTTGAGGTATACTTATTAACTGCTTCTAGAATTTTTTTTAATTAGCTATTCCCTTCGTTTTAGGGTAAAGCAGAAAATTTTAAAATTTGATCACCCAGTTTGTTTTTTATAAAGCCTTTTAGGTAGCAGTGTTCTTTTAGCCTGTTTATCTTTAGAATTGTTAAAACTTTAGAATTTAACTGAACTTCTACTGACTGGCACTTTAAAAAAAGATTTATTCTTGACTTCATTTAAGAAAAGTGAAAAAAAATGAAATCTTGAATAGCCTTCTTGATAGCTTGAATAACGATTAAAAAAAAATAAAAAAAAGGAAATTAAGATATTTTGAAGCAATCTGTCTTTTTGATTATGTTTGTTTAGAAAGAGACTTCAGATAAAACTTTTTTTTTGAAGCAATCTGTCGTTTTACTTATTTAAAACGTTTTTTTAGAAAAAGCCTTCAGATTAAACTTTTTTTTCTAAAACGCAACGATTAAAAATCAAATTTATCCAATCAAAATTTGAATACCATAAATTTGAAAGAAAAGTTGCATAACTTTATATGCAAAGAAACTTTTGCAAAGACTTTTATTTTTTATATCTTTAAATTTTAAAAATAGAAGTAGAAGGTCAACAATAAAAAATTAGCAAAAACTGAATTGTTTTTTAAACTTTTCTCAAAAAATTAATCAAGAATAACCGGTTAAACATGAAATATAGAATTTTGGACCCTTACACACACTTTTAAGGGTCTCTAAACCTTTATATTTGCTAAAGTTTTTTTTTTTTTATATATAACCAGGATATATTCCAAGCTTAATTTTTTATTAGGATATATTCTAAGTTATTTTTTAAAACATCCTACTATGAAATGTATACTAGATAAAAGTTAAACTAAAAAAATATGATTGATAAGAAATAAACTAGGAAAAAATATGATAGATAAAGTATAAAAAAAAACTATAAAAAGTCTTTGATTAGATTGGATAAAAATTTATTAAAACAATTATACATAAAGTATCTAAAGGACATGCAGGTTCATAAAATATGAAGGACTTGGACAATGTGTCCTACAATCACATAATACAGGTGCTAGTTTACAATATATATATATATATATATATATCTATATATATATATATATATATATATGTATATATATATATTATATATAAGACCACAGTTATAAAACAAAAATTAGTTAGCCTAAACAGTATTTTTCAAAGTTGATAGAATTAATTTTAATTTTAGAGCTCTTGATATTTTAGGCATTAACGACCTCAGATGGCAAGTTATTCCTAATATTAACAACTCTGAGTAAGAAAGAGTATTAGAGACATCGAGTTTACACTAGTTTGCATAATTTAAATTTGTGACCTTGAGTGTAAATATAGTTGTTTATTAATAAGAAACTTGATTTATTTAGGCAAACTAAATTGTTTAGACTTTTGTAACTTGTGATCATATTTTAAGACAACGATTTTCTTGTAGTTCCAAACCAAGAATCATAAGTCTATTAAAATATAAAAAGTTATTTAGGTTAGCTATTCTCTTGGTAAAACATCTTTTGCACTCATTCCACTGCTTTCTTCATTTTAGTGCGGTTTGGTGACCAAACTGAAAGGTAATATTCTAAAATCAGTTTTATGTAGGTAGTGATATGATATATAAATGATAAGACATGCTGTCGGAAAAATCTGCCCACCTTTCTTGATCAAAAAAGGATGTAAGAAAGCTTAAATGTATTTAAATGAATATATTTCTGAAAAATTAAGACCGTAAAGATTACATATTAATAGGGAAAAAACAAAAATAAGTTTTACAGAAAATTCTGACTTTCTTTTTGATGCCTTCCATAAGATTCTGGACAGAGTGATTTTTTGTAAGTTTTAGCAGCGTAATCCCATTTTTTCTTCAAATCTGTAGCTGATTTTACTGTTTTTCCTTTTAATTTCAATTTCTTTTTTATGATGGCCCGATATTTTTCAATAGGACGTAATTTGGGGCAGTTTAGAGGATTCATCTTTTTCGGAACCAACATCACTCCATTATCATTGTAAAACTTTTGAGCTAAAAGATAAAACTAAAAATATGTTATTTTCCTTGAGTTCTTAAAAATACTTAAGTTATGACTATTTTTTTGTGATGTAACCATAGTTGTGTGGAGATGGGAAGTCCTAAATGAGGCTAACGTTTTGAATTGAAAATTCTATAATTAAAAAACATTAAAATTCATAAAGATAAAAAAAGTTTGGAGTTATGGAATTTATCTTTTTTGAATTTAAATCTGGAATCTAAAGTTCCTGATTATGATAATAAATATAGTTAATATTAATTTTTATATAATAAAACTTTCAGGATTCGTCAATTTTTTAAATATGAAGTTCAGAATTTAATAAACATTTATCTTAAGACTTCAGAATATAGTTAAAAATGATAAACATATGATGGTAAACCTAGAAGTCTTTTTTTAAACTTTTTATCTAAGATTTCCAAATAACAATGGACATAATAAAAATATATTACTGAAGGTAATGGAAATATATACATTGTTTTTTTTTTGTAAACTAAAAATATGCAACTTTTTAATTTTTTTTTTTTATAGATATTTTGGTTTTATAACTAAACATCCTGATGAACATAGATTTGCTTGCCATGTATTTATGTCTAAGTTTTCTACTGATTCTATATGTCATATCTTAGGGTAAGATTTTTTTTAATTGCTTGCAATTAAATTTTTTTTTTAATTCCATGCTTCCAAACAACAAGTCATTCACTCATTTTGAAGTTGGTTATTGAAAAATTTTAATGGTATTAAGTTAAGAAATTTATATTTAAAATAATTGTAATAGGTTGGAAACATAATTTTTTAGAAGTTACTTTAGAAATTTGAGCCTCCCTATGTGTCCTTTTTTATTAACCTTTCTGTGTTATTATTTTATTACTCTGTTTGCTTCTAAAATTATTCAAAATCTTTGTTAACTTATGTCTATACAACTGAAATGTTTTATTTGAACCCCCGAAAATAAAAAACAAACATTTTCATTTTCCTGGGTTCACCTTTGTCTCCCAACTACTTCCTCTCAAGCTCCCTATTACTTTTTATGAACAAAACAAAACAAAAATTATACTTATATAGGATTTTGTAACTACATATTATTAATACATATTATTATTATTGCACATATATTGTACATATACATTGTAACTACATATTATTACTACATATTATTACTACATATTATTACTACATAGTATTACTACATATTATTACTACATATTATTGCAACACATATTTGTAATATTTTATTTTAATTAAGGACCAGCTTTATTGCAATGCGGTTATGCAGTAAATTTGATAACAATTTTTATATAAGACATTGTAGACTATTAGTTAAGATGGAGTTATTTAATTAGGTAATTGCAATTTTTACAATTAAGAACACCCGTTAAGTAATTGAAACATTTTGTACTAACACAAAAAATCGCAGCGGTTACGATTAAATTGTGTTTTTATTGTTATTCTCGCCACATAATTCAATTTTTTCCAAAATTTTCTGTTTATTAGATATTATTATCAAATTTTTTGATAATTTATAGAAATTTATTTTAGCAATTAAATGTTATACTTATTGTTATTTTTGCTATCATGGTTATTATAAAAATTGCAAAAAATCCAGATTCAAATTAAATAGCTTTTACTTCATTTATAAATACAAAAAAAAAGTTTATTTATTTTAGTACATTTTATAAAGAGAAAGATGTTTTAAAAGTGCTAAAAGGCGTTGCTCGGCTTGTTAAAAGGACTTACGCAGCTAGAATTTAATGATTGAAGTGACAATTTGCTTATATGAATAAAGAGGGAGAAGTGTTTTTGTTTAAGAGACTTCTTTTCACAAATGTATTTAAAATTTGTTTCTTATTCAATATTGTGTGAAGTTCTTTTAACACAATTTATTGCGCGTTGATTTTTATCCAAAAAATTACGTAGGGTTCAATGCAGTTTTTCATTGCTTTTTATTGTATAATAAAAATAAATTGCTTTTGTGCTAACCACTAATGCAGTAATGGCAGTGCTCAATTGTGATGAACTGAAAATTTATTTGGTATTTAGTAATAACTAACTTAAATGCAATTGGGTAATATTAGTTTTTGAACTATGCCAGTTGTTCTCATCATGATTTTTTAAATAATTTTTGAATCTAGCTTAACTTCTCAATAGAAACAGTTTTTTGTCTTTAATAAATTTTTTGCTGCTGCTGTATGTTTAACTTGAGCTATGTTTGTAAGCTATGTTGTAATTATGTAGTAACAAAAATCAAACCAGAAATTGTAAATATTCTTCTTTTCTCATTTTTTGAGGTTAACTTTTATATAGGATTTTTTCTTCGTTTATTCATTTTTCTGTATTTTAAATCTTTTTAAGGGTCTGTTTAATAAATTTTGTTGTTGTTGTATTTAAATTTCTTCCATTTTGTGTCTATTAACTTACCTTCTGTCAATCAATATGGTTTTCGATCTTCTCATTCTATGACTGACTTGCTAACTGCTGTGACTGAAAGATTCTATTGTGTATTAGATAGAGGCGGCAAAGGGAGGGTGCTAGATATTGCTCTTGACTATCTAAAGCTTTCGATAAAGTTTATCATACTGTCTTCAAAATAAGCTTGCTTCATATGATATATATGGGAAAATTTTGAGATAATCAAAACATTTCTTTATTAAAGTTATCCTTGAAGGTCAACACTTCATTTCCAGTAACTTCTGGGGTACCTCAAGGTTTTATTCTTGTTTTGTCATCATATCCTTGTTTTTTCATTTTATTAATGATCTTCTTGACAACCTTATATCTAAAGTGTTTCTATTTGATGGCAACTCAAATTTATACTCCTGTCTTGACAAAAAGTCTTCTCTTTTTGATTGCTTATAACAAGCAGCCAATCTTGAATCTGATCTCACTTCTGTAACAGAATAAGGCTTGCAGTGGCTCATGAATTTCAACTTTAACAGCAGTTTACAACTTTAACAATTTACTGCAAACAATTATCACAAAACTTTTAACATATTTATATTAATGAATGGCAACCCTCTCACTTTGTCCCTTTTTTTTTTACTTCTTGTTGGATTATGATTCGCTACGAATCTCTCATTGAAATCATATATACAATTGATGCAAAGTTAGCATCAGTTAAGGTTGCTTCTTTTTATCTTGCTTGCCATTATCTTACACCTGATTCCATTCTCTACCTCTACAAATATCTTATTCGTCCCTGTATGGAACATTTTTGTTTTATTTGGGCTTGTTCTTCTAATAATGCTCTTTCTCTTCTAGACAAGGATCAAAAACACATTGTAAACGTCGTTGTACCTGCTTTATCTGCCACGCTTGAGTCTCCCATCGTTGTAAAGTTGCATCTCTTTCTCTTTTTTACAAATACTATCATGGTTGCTGCCATGGCCTACTTGAATTACACGGCCTGATTTGTTGCATTTTCCGTAAAAAATTAAGAGGCCAGTTTTTTTACGGCTCAAGTATAAAAAACTTCATGTTATGATTAAGAGTCTTGTTTGCACTATAATTGTTTTATTTTTATTTTATTAAAATGGTTTAATAATAGTTAGATTTTCTTTGAGTACTTACATTATTTTGTGCTGGATTTTCTGTTTACTGATTGCCTGCTTCAGTTTATTCCAACAACACAGAATACTGAAATAGGCTTTCAGATAACTATATCAACGCATACCAACATGCTACTAAAAATAATCTTTCACGTTGCTAAGATTGCCTAAAACTCTTTATTGAACAAAAAAAAAGTTTGTACTTTTGTATTTTTTATAATTGAAATTAAAAGAAGAAATTTTGTTAGAAATGTTTATTTTGTCATTGTCTTTTTTGGAATTCTTCTACTCGATCTTTTCTCAATGAATATGTAATTTTTTATTATAAAAAATATTGTTAACAATACGAAATCTATATTTGATTCCCCATATTTGGTGGTTTTTATTTGTAAAATTAAAACTCCTAGATCAAATCTTTAAAACTTGTTTCACAAATTTTTAATTGAAAAAGAATGACTGCAATGTTTCATTAGAGAAATAACATAAAATACTAAAAAGATGACAAATAAAATTAGACAGAGGTTGAATTAAATATATAGGTTCTTCTCTTTATAAAGTAACGTTTATTGATCATAAGTTTTAAATTAAAATCTTTTTGTTAATTTTTACCATTATTACTTGCTTTAGTATATATATCTGTGCTATCTTCAGAAAGCTGACAGTAGTATTTATGTAGACAACTAAGAAATATTTTGCATAATATTTTTTAAGGATTATCAAAATTCTGATAAATATTTTCTGAGAAAATCTGCCAAAATCTTTTTACTAATGCATATTTCTAAAAGACTCACAAAAAGTCTACTACTGGTCATTTAACTATACTTACTAAAACCTAGCTTTAAAGAATAACTTTGTAAATTAGAACTATAAACAAATGTAAAGCCTTCTTTAAAGAAATCATGCATAAGAAATATAATTACTTTTAGTGTTGTAATTAGAGCACAAGAAGTTTGTTTGGTTAATGTAAAGTATTTATCAAATTTTATTTTGATCAAATTTCAGTACAATTTGCAATTTCTCTATAAAGTGTGGGTTTGTTATCACCTTTCAAAGCAACACTGCTGAGTTTGATTGGATGAATTAAGTTTCTGCTTTGAATTAAGTATGATAAATAACTTATAAAACAATGATAAAAATTGTGCTGCGTTATTTCTTTCAGAAAAATAACTCTAAATTACAGCTGCAGTTGTTTCGTCAAATATTTTCAATGTTGACAACTTGTTTGTTGTTTCCAAAATATGTGACTTGATAATTAATTTTTATTGGTTTTTCTTGCCTGTTTAATAATTGATCTTTTAATAAACTTTAAGAAATATATTCCCTGTAATGTAATCAGCAGTAACTTCAACAAGAAGAAAAAAACAAAAAACGAGAATAACAAGTATGTTTTAAACACTCCTTTTCTAAACTAAATGATAAATTAATACTTTTCCATCTCCAGTATATGCTTTATTAAACTACAAAATGCATTAACATTTGTAGAATGGTTATCGGTAACAACAGCTCTTATCTTGAGTTCAGATTGGTGCATTGAGGTAATATACTCATCATTTTCTTTTTTCAAACATAAACCAGTTATGTAAACTTTAGATGAGGATTTCAAAACATAAGAATAAATTTTTGAAGCCCTACAATCATAAAAACAAAAAACTTCTTAAAAACTTTTTTAAAAAGATTATTTTCTCAATCTTCATCAAATCGTTTACCACTTTGGTATTGGGCTGCTTTTTGGAAGTACATCTAACCCACAAGAAGCAAATAATGATTTTTCTAATATATTATAATTTTTTAATTTGTAATTTTCACCACTGCGAAATCATTTAAATAAAGAAATATGATAAGCATTTATTTGGCAATGAAAAAAATTAGAAATTAATTAACAGCTTTTGACTCCAAAACAGTTGGTATGCCTGATATTTCTTGCCTAATGTAAATAAATGGCCTGATTTATTGCATTTTAATTACTGTATGTTTGAGACATCCAGCATAATAAAGTATTTATATTGGAAAACCTTGTTTTGCAGTGTAAATATTTTGAAGAAAAGTTTATGTTTTCTACTTAGCAATTGCAATTATATTAAATACAAAATTACAAATCTTTAAAATTATTTCCAATAGAGAATTGTGAGTAGTTTTAGCAATATGATTATTTTTAGTTGCATGTTGGTTTGTGTTAATATAGCTATCTGAAAGCCTATTTCAGTATTCTTTGTTATTGGAATAAACTGAAGCAGGCAATCAGTTAACAAAAAATCTAGCACAAAATAATGTAAGTTCTCAAAGAAAATCTAACTATTATTAAACCATTTGAATAAAATAAAGATAAAACAACTATAGTGCAAACAAGACTCTTAACCATAACAAAAATGAAGTTTTTATATTTGAGCCGTAAAAAAACTGGCCTCTTAATTTTTTACGGAAAATGCAACAAATCAGGCCGTGTAATTTAAGTAGGCCATGTTGCTGCTTAAAAAAACTATCATTTCTAGTTTCATCAACCAAAACTAATTTTCGCTTGACTCATTCAGCAAAGTTGCATCATTTTACTGTATCTGTCCCTGCATGCTCTAAAAACTTTTATCTAGTTTTTCTCTCCGCACATTTTTTTTTCACACGATTATTTTTGTAACAAAAAAAAGAAGCGATGTTTTAAAATTTACTTTTTTGTCCAAAAAATACATAAACTTTGATATCTCCTATGCGCATGTGTGAATCCTTACTATACTTGAATGAAAGATAAAATTAGGATAGTTGAATTCGTCAACTTACCTCTGTTGCCAATCTTAGCCCCTAAGGCCGCGCCACAGCCCTTAGAATAAAATAACATCCAGATGGCTAAAAGACAAGAATATCTTCTAAACATGCTCATTTTAAAGTATCAATATCTCTATAATCCATTAGATAATAGTGCTGATGTTTCACTAGGTAATCTATGTGATTTAAGTAACCATATTATAAATGTATGTAAATATGGTCTGACTTTAATAGAATATCTTTAGTGATCATTACTATTATTTATAAATTTCGGGTAACCTTTTAAAAAGTTTTTATAATAAAAATTCTAATTTTAAGAGTTGTTTATAATAAAATACATTCATGCAAATTTGAATAATTTTTTTATATCTTTAAGTCCTTTCTTTTTATATATTTGAAAATTGTCAAAATACTTGTTTTTCATTAAAATCTTCCAAATTAAATTTTTTTCTTTTTTACTGTTTATTATATTTACAGTTTATTTGCTTTTTATTTTTCTGCATTATTACTTGCAATAGAGAATGCTTTAAATCGTTTTACGAATCGTATATGGAATATAGAGCTCCTACAGAAGACATTTATTTAGAATAAATTTAATAAGTTACAAAGTTTGGTATAAAATTTTTTTATTTATTGAAGAAATTCACTTAAGTAATTTCATATTAGTTTATTTTTAATTAATAATAATAAAAAAAAATACCAGAAATCTTAATCTAAATTTTGTTGAGTTTACTCAGATAGGATCAGGAGTATGCATAAACTAACGGAATGATTTCAGTTCTTCCGTATATAAAAATTACTTTTTTACACTATATTTTTAATTTTGACAAACCTCTTAGACGAAATAAATTTTTATAACCTCAGCGGTGCCATTTCTTTTAACAGTTAAAAATGAACCGGCAACAAAATGTTTTTTAATTTTTCATTTTTAATTTATTTAACATTCAAGTATCTACTTTTAAAATAAAATGTTTTTGTTTAGCGCATTTTTTTTATAATTATTTTATAAAAAAAAAGTTTTAAAAAAAAAATTGGAATTTATATATTGTTATTATGTAGTGGCGCCTCAGAATTTTAGTTTGAAAATTGTTTATATATATATATATATATATATATATATATATATATATATATATATATATATATATATATATATATATATATACGGAAAATTTGTTTTGTAAAATCAGAGAATTTATGTAAATTTATGTAAATGTTTTAAAAAGAATTTATTTAAATGAATGTTTCTCTTTTTTTAATGGTTTAAAATTCAATTGTAAATATGTTCAAATTAAATACACTATTGTTAATAAATTATTCATTCACAAATGTGTGTTTTAGATTTATGACTACATTACGCCTCATTTTCATTCCACAATTCATTTGGTTCCAATAATGCACTTTAAAATTATAAAAAAAAATTTCACTTTTTTTAACATAAAAAAAAAAAAAGGGTATATTTTGAATTTTTTATATAGATGAATGTGTGTGTATATATATATATATATATATATATATATATATATATATATATATATATATATATATATATATATATATATATATATATATATATATATATATATATATATATATATATATATATATATATATATATATATATATATATATATATATATATATATATATATATATATATATATATATATATATATATATATATATATATATATATATATATATATATATATATATATATATATATATATATATATATATATATATATATATATATATATATATATATATATATATATATATATATGTATATATGTATATATGTATATATGTATATATGTATATATGTATATATATATATATATATATATATATATATATATATATATATATATATATATATATATATATATATATATATATATATATATATATATATATATATATATGTATATATGTATATATGTATATATGTATATATATATATATATATATATATATATATATATATATATATATATATATTTTTTAGTTCTCCATGTCACATGAGTGGAGAAAATATATTTATAAACAGAAAATTTAAGTTTTTTATGTTAATTGTTGACAAAGATCACCCCACCTCCCCACCCCCACCCCTACCCCCTCCAAGCTAAAAATAGTATTTCCTATCTTTATTAGTTATAAATTATGTAATAGACATTCAAAAACGGCCAAAAATGTTCTCGCTTCAGAACATCACAACAAGAAAGTTTGGCAATCAAATTTAGCGAGGTTTGAAATAGCTAAGACTTTAAGAAGATGTACTACTGTTGTTAAAAGTATTGGTGAAATGAAATAAGATACCAGCAGAACAGCATATCATTGATCGATTTAAAAGTTTGTCATCAAATGAGAAAAGCAGAAAGCAGAAAGTTGCAATTGTGGCTAAAGAAACTAAACTACTATGGAGAAAGCTGAATATTCCAATTCTACAAGGGACATCGGCAGCAGAAAAAAAAATATTGAAAAAACTTGATAAAGATACTTGAAAAACCGGAACTCAAAATTTTACTTAATTGTTCAACTGATGAGAAAGATGAATGGTTGTGTCAGGAAGATAAAGAACTTTATGGTCTGCAAATGTCAACGCATGGAAGAGCTGGGTATCGTACCACAATTAAAGATACTGAAGGTATTCATCCATGAAAACTTGTGTGGATAAAGAAACAAACGTCCATCCTCCAAGACCTAGATTTCGTTGAATCAGCTAGTGAAGGAAATCATTCAGAAACTGAAGAGCAGTGTTCCAGCAATGATACTAAAGCTAAAGATCATTTTAAAGACAATCAACAAAATTAGCTGTAAATTAAGTGATTTCTGCGAAGATTAGTACCGAAAAAACATGTTTTTTCAAACAAAGTCTGCAAAACTCTATCAAAAGGTGGAATTTCAATTCCTTTTCCAACTCAAAGTGGTTTCTTCAAGGGTGTTATGAAAGTAAGAGAAAAGTTAAAAGAAAATTATATGGAGAATATAAAAAATGAAAAGTGGTCTTTGTACTTTGATGATTAGAAAAGATAAAACAATATTTAATGGGATAAAACTTGTGTTAGATGAACATGAGCTGTGGCCACGATTAACAAGGATTGTATCTGACAAAACATCTTCAAATACAGGATGAGAATTGGTCTTGTAACATTGTTACAGAAACATTTCAAAACCATTGGACTAGAAAGCCTACTTTTATTGGATGCTAACACCATATTCTAGATACGCTTTTAAAACATGTCATGAATGATCTTTTTGAAGGATTAACATTATCACCAATTCTTCATAACCCTTTTTTGAAAAGATTACTGCAAGAGTGCGAGAACCTGATGTTATTATTTAAGAATACTAAAAATCATTTGACAAAAGTGAATCGGAAGCGCTATCGAGATGACATGGATTTTCTGCATCACTTAATAGCCTGTTATAGAAAGTTTAAAACCACATCTACCATTCTAAATGTGAATCACTTAAGCAAAAGTGCAAATCACTTCCTGCTTTAAGCAATGCAAGATGGAACTCAAGAGCAATTTTTTTCTACTTGTTTACATTCTAATACCAGACTATCAAGAAATGATAAAATCTGCTCAAGCAGCATGCGACTTTACTGTGGCTCATGGGGTGATATATGAAATGGTGATCACTACCTCAATCCTGCAGATTTTGTTAATCTATTAGAAGCATACAATGAGCATATAAAAGCATTAAAGTCGTTCAATATATTTTAGTCCGAAGAGTTAATACCGATTTTAACTCAACGGTCAATTACAAGTGCAGAATGTGCGGTAAAAGTGATGCAAGATTTAGTGCCTTTATGTCATAGCATAGAAAAACTTAACATTAAATACTTATTGTCAAATACGTATTTAATATTAAGTTTTTCTATGCTATGACATAAAGGCACTAATAGATTAACAAAATCTGCAGGATATGTAAAATTATTTTATGTTTTATTGGTTATGGATATGTAAAATTATTTCATGATTTATTGGTTTCAGTCATGTTTTATTGGTACAGGATATGTAAAATTATTTCATGTTTTATTGGTTTTCCGTAAAGTACTAGAACATGTGTCGCAAAATTACATTTTCTTTTATCCCATAAATCTTTTTTTTAAATGAGAGTAACTTTTTTTGAGATATAGTATAAATGTTTGATATTTTCTTGATTTTTGCATAAAAATTCCACTAATATATGAGTATGGAAATGCAGGGTTGCAAAATTGTCATACCCCTTATATATATATATATATATATATATATATATATATATATATATATATATATATATATATATATATATATATATATATATATATATATATATATATATATATATATATATATATATATATATATATATATATATATATATTATATATATATATATAACAAGATAATTTTATTCATTTTTGGCGCAATATAAAATAAAACAGCACCACATTGAAATACAAACGGCTCTGCATTGTCAGTAATAAGCGCTACTAATAAAACATAAGAAATTCTGACTAAAAGACTAGTATTTTGTATGCCCTCTATGCGCATCGAGTATGAAAACTGTACACGTCTTGGTATGGACTGTACCAGCTTTTGGATGATGTCAACAGAGATTGCTAACCATGCAGCTTTCAAATGTTGCCACAAATTACCCAGATTGCTGGGTTTGTTTTTCTGTACCTTTCTGAAGAGCTCCTCCTACAAATTTCCAATGGGGTTCAGGTCAAAACTTTGTGGAAGCCATTCAATAGCATTGGTACAAGCACGTTTAAGATATTCCATTACTTTCTTAGCTTTGTGGCAAGGAGCATTGTCCTGTTGAAAAAAAAATAGTTTGTTTTACCAAATAGTTTGTTTGCTGATGGTTTCATTTGTGTTTTTAATATTTCCAAACATTTATCCTGGTTTACCGTGCCGTACACCTGATCTTGACACGCAACCCCATACCATAAGAGAGCCTCCTCAATGCTTTACTGTGGGAGCTACACTCAGTGGACTAAATTGTTCAACAACTCTTCTCCTCACATAAGTTCTTTTAGCTCCACAGAAATCAGTAAAGGTAATTTCATCACTCCATAACACTTTATTCCATTGTGCGACAGTCCAGTTTTGTGCATCTTCACAAATCCTCTTCTTTTCGCAATGTTATCAGGTCACAATAAAGGCTTCTTCGCAGCAATTCTCCAGCTTGCTGCAGACGTTTTCTAACTGTCTTTGTTGCCAGATCTGAAGCTGTGGCGAAACGATTGGACAAACTCGCCTGAACCAAAAACCGATCATGCTTTGCGGTAGTTTTACGAGGTCGTCTAACACGCTCTAAATCTGCCACAGTACCGGTGTCTTTCTCTTTTCTGGCTGTTTTAGTAACAGTTGACAGTCCAATTTTCATTTGCTCACCAATATCTCTGCAAGAAATGCCTTGTTTAATCATAACAATGATCTTCAGTGGTTGCCTAGTTGATAGCTTCTAATACCTGGCATACACAATGTTCTGCAAAATTATAATACAAAAATAATAAAATGTTTGTTTAATAAAAGAAAACATGATTTTAATCATTATTTAACAACAACAAGTGTTTAGAAACACGATAAAACTTAAAAAATTTCAAAAAATTGTTATTTATAGCTAATTAAGATTAATTAATCCAAGTTAGTACTGCTAATTAAAATTATAATTAAATCTAATTAATTTATTCTCAAATCTAGCTCCACGTTTCGGTACGATATGTAGTTGAGTGATAATACATTAATTTCACGTAAATACTAAATCAATGCTAGAAAAATCTTAAATTTACTAAACTGATATCAACAATTTCTGATCAAATCAACACAGAACAGTAATTAATTATAATAACAAAAATAATGATATTTGGTTGCTAATAACGCGCCACATCGGTAACTAGATATTTAGTAAGGTTTCGAATAAAAGTCGCTACAAAAATTAGTTATTATTTCCTAAGTTCACTATTATATACCACTGTGTATATATATATATATATATATGTATATATATATATATATATATATATATATATATATATATATATATATATATATATATATATATATATATATATATATATATATATATATAGGTAGTTAAAGTTACATTAAAAGACTCTTTCGACTACACTATAAGGATATATATATATATATATATATATATATATATATATATATATATATATATATATATATATATATATATATATTTATATATATATATATATATTTATATATATATATATATATATTTATATATATATATATATATTTATATATATCCCCTATTGACCCCAGAATATTCCCAGAGATATTTTTTTATTTTTTATATATATATATAACATTTAGCTTTCTAAACTTTTATAAAAAATTACCAAAATTAAATTAATTGTTTAATTTGTTTAAAATGAAAAAAATTGCTTTAAACAAACTGCCGTTTATTTATGTTATAAAAAATCTAAGTTAGACATAGTAAAAATTAGCAGCCGTGGCGCAGTGGTAGCGCACTTGCCTCAAAGACGTAAAATCCGTGGTTCAAACCCCACCTTTGTGAAAGTTTTGCGACATCGGTTGGGAAGGAGGCGTGAACTTCCTATTAAATGCTCTTCCGCGGTGCTCTGTGATAAGACCGCAAGGACTTCTAGGGGCACCTAAAAAATTAAAAATTGAAAAAAAAATTAAAAATTAATTATATATATATATATATATATATGTGTGTGTTTGTGTGCGTGTGCGTGTGTCTGTCTGTGTGTGCGTGTGTGTGTGATACATAAATAGATAAACAAGTAAGATACAATCATCTTATGCTTAAAGTATGCTACATACGTTATGTATATATATATCCATGTATTTATGTACAATAGTGTGTACATATGTAACATACATAAGTACATATACAAATATGCGCTATTAACAGTATATATTATACAACAAAACTCATTTGATTTCATGGTAAATGAAAGTTTTTTTATAAAATGTCTATAAATGTCTCATTAAAATACATTAACGCTTTTATAACTGAAAAAAAAAATCATAAATATTGTATAGTATATAATAAAGCTTAATTAGCATAAAAGTAAACTTATTTGTTCTAAGTACAACTAATAGTAAACAGTTCATCTAACAATAATTGTTAGATAATAATAATAATTAATATTTATTATTAATGAGGAAAACTCAATAAGCTTGCTTTGTTTGGATACCATCTTTTATTTTTCTTAATATTATAGAAAATTTCTCCGATAGTAGAATAAAGAGAAGGGCATAAATGCCCTTCTGTTATAGCAAGGTTAGATTTTAGCGTTAGCAGCCTTGCGATAACTTAATTTTTTTCTGCCGTTAACTAAACGGAGACATTAGAATACGAGTTTTTTTTATCGCTGGCGTTAAAAACTGCCGTTTTGCTTTTAACCAGCCGATAGCTTATTGCAGGGTTTAACGGAGGGATGTAAATATGGCTGTTGAGCATCGACTGAAACTTTTAAAACAAACAAAAGTAATTCTGTCAAAAACGTTGTTTTAAAAAAATATTTAAAGTTATTGAAAATATAAAATTCTTGCAAATCGAATCCAATTCTTAACACTTGAATGACACATAACAAATGTTATGCACAACCCTTTTGTTAAGAAAAAATTCACTTTTTTATGCCTTAGTTCCATCGAAATGTAAGATAACCACGCTTGTTCTTCAGGTTCCCTTTTCTTCTTCTTTTTAAACACTTGACGCATGTTTGGAATATTTCCGAACGTTTCTTCCATGTAGGTATATTTGTACCTGTTATATAAATAAGTTAAATTCATTTGTAATGTAATAATGTTATAAAAAGATTTAAGTAAATATATTTGCAATAGATACGCCCCTACATAAAATGTAAGCGTATTTCCATCTGTATTTAGCTAAATGCTAATGTTTAGAATATAATTTACCATTGCATCGTTGAGTTTCATGTGTTCCCATAATCTTCAGGCAAGTTGTAAAAATCTAATTTTGCTACGATTTGTTTAGTGGACGCTACGGTTTATATTTATATTTTAGATCGTTATGGGACGGAAATTGTTTAGTAGTTAGGTTAATGATATTATTAATTCGTTTTAAGATAGCTAATAGTTGTGAAATAGTTATACGTTTTAATGCTTGTTTAAAATTTTTGTTTATGTGATAATTTGAATTATTTATATATTAAAAAAAAAAAAAATTAATAATTGATATAACAAATTTATTACTGTAGCTCTGAATGTGAGTAATTTATTAGTTAGTCTAAAGATATAGGTATTACTAGTTGTTAGTTAGGTTTGTTGCAAACTTTGTAATTTTTAAATAAAATTTGGACTTCGTGGCGGCATCTTGATATAATTTCGGTTCTTTTATATAGCAGTGACTCTCATTTTTTGGGTAAAAGATTACTACATCTGTCCAACAACATCTATGGAGTAGTCTAGTATCATCTGCACACTATTGTCTAAGATTACCTGTATTTTTTATTTTTTTTGTTTTTACTTCAACAACATCTTTCCAATATCATCTGAAAATTCAACGACCCCTAATAACATCTATAGGAAGATGTAACTACAACTAGTAATTTTTTTCTAATTCCAATAACATCTGGAAGAATTTTCTCCAGATGTAGATACATCTAAAAAATATCCTATATGTAACAACATCTAGCTAAATTAATGCGTTAAAAGTAGGGTTGTTCGCCGAAAAACAAAACTTGCGAAAATTTCGCATCTTTATCTACCGTAATAGAATTGTTATTGCGGAAGTTGCACATGCAAAAATGCACATTCCGTAACGCGCAATACGAAAATATAAATAAATAAAATTCCGTAATAAAGCATTGCGAGAGAAAACTTGCGAAACAAATCTTTTCGTAAGAATACTTACGAAATAGTTCCCTACGGAAAATGCATTCCAGAATGTGCAGTTACGAAAAAGACGCAAAAGATTTTATGTTACGATATATTTAAGATATTAACTGTTAACAGTTTAAATAATAAATAATAAAATTATAAAAAAATGCTGTCAAATGATTCTTCAAATGTTTATACAAATATACCTAATATATATATATATATATATATATATATATATATATATATATATATATATATATATATATATATGTATATATAAATATATACATATATATACAGTAAAATCCCGTTAAGTTGGACTCTCGATGAACAGATAAACAGTATGCCTTTCTTTTTAAAAAGTATAAAGAGGATGTGTGATAAACAATTTAATACTTTATTAAAAAGAACGAGAGATCTCTCTAAAGATAAAATGATATTAGAAAGAGTAAAAAGAGAAGAAATATATGTGAAACAGCGGGATGTGAACCTGGGTCTCCGCGGCCAAATGTCTTAACTGAATGAGCTATACGTTCATTCAACTAAGTGAATAGTATTATTTATTTTTTATATAATTAAGAAACTATATAAAACAGAATTTACAGAAAATGATACGTATGCAAATAGGATTCTATATATCAGGAAAATGAATAGTAATGTGAACCTTTAGTTGCTTTTAATTAATATCTGGACTCGAAAACTAGTTACTTTTAATGGAACACAATAGGCTGTAGGAGCCTCAGGGAAATTATATTCAGAAATGATTATATTAGACTCAAAGTTAGCTAGAAATTATTACAAAGTGTTTAGGACAGATGTCTAGTACAAAAAGCACAAGATTTAAAGCAAAATGATTTATATTATTTGAAAAAGTTGTTTTACGTACATTTCATCATAATTTAAGTAGAACTTATTAAAGCAAGGGAAACGTGTAGAATTAAGCACAATGAACTCAATCTTAAAAGAATAACTAACAGAAGAGAGGTTGTCACTATTATGAAGGTGACGAAAGATCTGTAATATATAACATGGAGGTCAAAAAATGCTATCTTAAGTAAAAAGAGCTTGATGAACAAAAGTTACAATGGCTGCGGGATGCGAACCCGGATCTCCGCGGCAAATTATCACGTATCTAACTGATTGAACTATACGATCTTATACTTAAATTTATATCTTATTAAAATTAAAAAACAATGTTTTCTAAGATCTATACTTCGAAAAGCGTATTCAAACAGGACTCTACATACCTTTAAAATCTGCTAGAACTTTAGTAACGTGCACACTTTTAGAAATTATTGAAATAGGTGTATTTTATCAGAAATATGCTTAAGCTAAAGCATATTTTTGAGCCTCTTTTTACTATTTGCTTAAGCATATTCGAACCTGTTTCAAAAATTTCATATGCTTTAAAAAAAAAACATCTATATTTCTACCTATCATTCTTATTTTTAATATACGTAATGAATTCAAAAAACATCGTTATATATATTTATTATGGCACGTTTCGTAAGTTTATTTCCGTTAAGAATTCTTTCGTATGTTGTGATCCGAAATACTTTCGTTTCGAAAGAAATTTTATTTTTTATCAATATTTCTAAAAATAAAACCATAAAAATTTAATATGTATTTATACTGAAAATAAAAATTCATTATAAACATTTTGGGATTTAAAGATGTTAATTTTTACAATTAAAATCAGTCTGGCAAACAAATTTTCTTTATAGACTTCAAAACGTCGTTTGACGAAAATGTTTGTTTCGCAAGTGCGACTTCCGAAACCGCTACTTTCGTATGTTGCAAAATAGTTTTGTTTCGTATGTCAACTTGCGAAATGCTAAATTTCGGAAGTGGCTTTTGCGAAATGAACATCGGCGATTTTAAATGTTTTGTAACATTCGGTACGAAAAAATGTAATTCCTAGTTCTCAATCTCCTTACGAAAGAATGTTGTTTTTCCGGAATTGCACGAAATCCTCCGGTTAACAACCCTAGTTAAAAGTTCATATTTTTTTCCAGATGTAAATATATCTGAGAAAATTTCTATATATATCAACATCTGGTTAAAATAATGCGTTAATAGTTAATGTTTTTTTTAGATGTTATTATATCTGAAAAAAATCCTATATGTAACTACATTTTGTAAAAATAATGCACTACTAGCTAATTTTTTTTCAATGTAATTGCATCAACGTATAATTAGTAGTTCAGTTGCCGTTTAACATTTAGGGCGGAATGCAAGAAGCGAACTTGAGTAAAGTTCGACTTGAACTCTGAAGTATTACTTTGTTAAGTTAGACTTTAAAAAATAACTTGAGTAAATGCGTAAACGAAACTTGAAAATTTCAAGATTGCGCTTGAGAAAGTCAAACTTGAAAAAAGGCAGTCGGAATCGGAAAGCAAAACGTTGCAACCAATAGAGGTAGAGAATTTGAAAAGCAAATAACCTTTAAATATAGCAAATTAACTATACCCAGCAAGTACAATCAACGTTGAAACAACGTTCAAAAACCATTGAAAATTTATAGTTGAAAAATGGTTGATTTTTGGTTGAAATGGAAACGCAAATCAACGTTGAAAAAAAACCCGTTAGATCAACGTTGAAAAAAAACCAATGAACGTTAGATTAACGTTGATTTAACGTTGATTCAACCAACTTATATACGAGTTTATAAACCTAAAAAAATTTAGCTTTTTGCGCCGTGACTCTTTTAATATGAAAAAACATTTATTTTTTGTTCAATATTTTGTTGTTATGAGGAAGAAAAGAAACAATTATTCTTCATAAACTTATAATCGCTGTCATAGTACATTATCTTATGCTAATGTGCTGCACATCTTGTTTTCAATATTTACAGCTTTCACTTATTATTATTATTAGTACTGTTAATTTATTTTATAATATAATACTAACTGCTGTTATAGTATTACAAATAATCTGCTCTGTACCATTTTTTTTACGCAGGTAACTAATTTATAGAAATTGAAAAGCAATTATTGAAAGCAAATAAAACCAAAAAAATAATTTATACATTTTTAGAACAAAAACTTGTACAAAATTAAAATTATTTTCAAAACAATCTTGATAAAATCATGATATCGTTATCTTCAACATCAATATCAAATTTTTATGTATTTTTATCGCCTTCTGTCATTAGACTCATTTTGAATTGATGCACATTTTTCACGATCCAATTAATATGGTAAAAACTTTAAACAGTCTAAATTCTATCTTTGTGCGTTGTGTCTTATTATTTAAAAACATCAGATATACGCATCTAAATAAAAATAACTTTTAAGTAAGGTATCTTTGTGAACATTAAGTGATCAATCGTGGGAAAAAAAACAACCCATTACTGATCTGTGCCTAATTTACTTCATTATTGAACAAGATATCAACCTATTTAAATAGAGATACATTATGCATTAACATCATACATTAACACATATACACACATAACACAAACCTTTTAGGGAGTTATACATCGCTTAAGTCAAACATTTATTTAGTAGAACCTTGGTCCCCTGGAGAGTCAAGATATCTGTAATTAACTTTATTTATATATACATATATGTATATAATTATACACATATATGCATATATATATATATATATATATATATATATATATATATATATATATATATATCTGTGGAATCAGCGCAAAGAAACATAATATACATACCAATAACAACTTGTAAATATTTTAAATCAATTCTTTTTTGTTTGTTTGTTCTCGTCAAGTTAAGCTTTATTTTTAATTTATTTGCCATTAACCTGCGAAATCAAAATAAATTAAAAAAAAAAACACAGTAAAAATACAATTAAATCACAAATCAATTAAATTAATGGAATACTCAAATCACAACTTAACAAAAAACAATGAAATCACGGCAAAAAAAATGTGATAAACAAAATCTTAATTAAGATCTAAAAAACAAGACATGAATAAAACTGAGAGGTTAGAGTTAGTAGACAAACCAATCTATACTAGTCTATATAAATATGATTTGATACTCAAGGGATATATAGAAATATTAAAAAAAAGAATAAAGAAAGTAAGGAAAAAGCTGTTTATAAACAGCTTTTTCCCTAACTTTCTTTCAGTTGGTTGGTATAAGTTTAAACTTAAATGTAATGAAACCTGTAGTTTCATTACATTTAAGTTTAAACTTATACCAACCAACTGTTGTGCTATATTTTAATTTTTTACTGCAAATTTTACATTTTAATTCGGGCAATAGACAAAACCATTCTTTATTCAACTTGATGGAATTTCATTCATACAAACAACATAGTCTTTTGACTATTCAAACCAAAACATACTGGTCCACACTATAGTTTCATAATTATAATTAGACTTTGGTTGTATATTTTACATATATATAAAAATATCTTTAAATGATTTAAATATTTTTCTTTAATCCATAATTTTTATATAAAATATGCAATGTAAAGTATTGTACACAATGTCAAAAGACTTTTAGAAAACTTGTGTATACTGCAAATTCTTATAAATTTTTGTAAAATTATACATATTTTCATAGCAAAAAAATCTTTTAATGTTTTCACTTTTATTTTATTATTACTTTTTTAAAAAGTTTTTAAAGAACTTTCCCGTGCACAAATCTATGTGAATTATTAAATTTATTTATAATTCCAAATTATTAGTACATTTGCGTCGCACAGTGGGCCAGAATTCACTTCAACTGGAAAAAATTCACAACTAATTTAATATTAGGGCTATTAAGACTAAAATTAGGATGAGTAATAATATGATATCTGCGTTTCTTATGAAGTTGTAATTTTTTTAATTCGTTGCCATGGATACCTAATTTTGGGTAGCAAAAACCTATTGTTTTTTTTTGTAGGTATTTTTACGAGTGTAATGACCAAGTTTTACATAAGTACCAATATGAGGTCGCGCTTTTTATAAAAGTAAATGTACTTTTATATAGTTGCTATGGATACCTAATTTTGCTTAGCAACAGCTAAAATTTTTTAGTTGCATATGTTTTATTTGTGCTATGTACACTATTTAGCACGTGTTTTATTATGAAATTCTTACTATGATTCTCGTTCGCGGAAAGCAAAACTTTTTTCAGTTTAATATGGTTAACTAGTGTTATTACACGTGCTGTTACACGTTGCTGGATAAACTTGGTTTCCTGTAAAAAAATATATATTCTAGCTTAATTAATTAGTTTTTCTAACTAGCAGATTTTACTAGCGTCTACAAAATTTTTCAAGTTTGTATGGGTATTATTGTTCCCATTCACAATCACCAAAAATCTTTGACAATGGATAATAGAAGTACTACAAGACTAGAGGGTGATAGATCTATATATTTAAAAATACAAAATACTTTTGTACAATATAATTCAGGCAAAATTACAAAAAAAAGCAATGACTTTCTTTTAAGAGCTGCACAACACAAGGGTGCTTAGGTGATCGTAAAGCACTGATTACTGGATCGGATGAACACATAAAATGCCGTAAAATGTCTTCGTTTGTCTTTGAACGCAAACAATTTCTCAAAAAAATTAGCGGAATTTTTTGAAGTCTTTTTTTCGTGTTTCTAAGGACTCTTCACTCATCACCTCAGTTGACAACACCAATTGATCAACAACCTGCCACCCATGTATCAAGATTTTGTGCAAGCTTTGTGGCATGTAGTTCCATGGATAAAGTTGTATAAATAGCTGTACTGTTTCTAAGCAATAGTCCTTTAATTTATCAGCATCAACCATAAAACCAGATGACAAAGTACACAGCACAACATATGTCCTTTTAATAAAATGCACATAAAAATTGATAATTGCTGCTGTTTTTTAATAGCTTTAACTTTACCTGTATCTGCATCTGACCTTAATGCTCATTTCTTCAATTCAGCTTTGTAGCTGACTTTTAACAAACACTTCATGCTACGAATCCAAGCATAAAATGTTGACAAGCCATATTTTAATTCGGTCGGAGTTAATGGCAAACTGCAAACGATAGTAAGTTGGTTCATTTGACTTGGTGTTGAACCACAAACTGAGCAGCACTGACTTAAATTAGTTGCTGTAGATAATGCAGTGGCTACTTTTTCATCTATCATAGTAACACCAACTATGTGAAGAACAATTAAGTTTTCATACTTGGGCACAGCAGTTGTAGTCAATTTTTCAATAGCATTTTCAAGAAATTAATGCTCTGCATTCATTACATCAGTTGTCTCTTTTACAAACCTAAACCAAGCAATTTGGCAGTACAACGTTGATGACAGATGTGGATTTCTCCAAACAATCTTCTCCACTCGACAAGAGAATCCTGTCAATTCAAGTGGTACAAAGTAGGTAAGAAACAAACTTGCTTCTTGGACAAAGCTTTTGTTTTCATCAGTAACTTGTGTATAAAATTTTTGCCCATCTGACCCATGAAAACCTACCTTTGAGCGAAAAATTAGCCTACCAAAAACAAACGAGTTGATAACACCATGTTGTACTTCTAACAGCCGCAGCAATGTATGATCTACCAATTAAAATTGATGCCTGCAAAGTAATCAATTCTGCTGCCCATGATTAACGGCTAGGCAAACACCTCTCTTTTGTCTCACGTACATAATTGTATGGTGGATATAAATTACTTTTTTTGCTTATCGCATTGTTTCTTAAGCGCTGATATTGAGATTTGCACATCTCATTTTCTAAAATAAGAGCCAACGCTTCTTCAGATGTATTATCAGAGTGATCTAGTTCAACATCTTTGTTATCAGACAACTTTATTGCGATCTGAGCATCTTTTTTTCTACTTCATTCCACATGTCACTAGCAAACATGTGACACATGTGTGTCACTAGCAAACAATAGATCACAAGAATTTGCTGACAAAGTTGAAACTTTTCTTTTCTTTGTTTTTAAAGATGAATCTTCATATGGTAATGTAGGTCTGCCGAGTTTTTTCTTTTTACTCTCCTTCATTAATGTGGTATTTAAATCATTTTCAAGCCATGCTGAATCCTTCTTAACAAACTTTGCATCGGTTCGTTTACTTCGAGCCCATACTTTACCATAATCAGAAATAAATAAACGAAACTAACTCTCAAACTTTTTGACTTGAAACTTCAAATCATGTTCTTTAATAAAGTTGTAAACAAGTATACTGTGTTCTTTTTTATGTATTGACGGACTATTAAGTCTAATAAACTGGCGAATTTTGTTTCTTGTGACACTCATAGTCTAAATAAAAATAGCAGTTCAACATATAAAATGAGTAACCCCATCCAAACCAATAAAAATAGATAATTAAATCTATTTGGTTTGACAAGTTAAATTATTAAGAACAAAATTTAATTTACGATATATATATATATATATATATATATATATATATATATATATATATATATATATATATATATATATATATATATATAAATATATATATATATACAGCGCTGTCCCGAAGAGAGGTTGTAGGGGTACCCCACCCCTCCAAAGTTGTCATATAAACAATTGAGTTGGAACTGTAGTTGGCTAGTTCCATATGTTGAGGACCTTTCTTATCGGGATTTCTAGTGGGTACAAAAATACAT
The DNA here is from genome assembly GCF_022113875.1 of Hydra vulgaris. Lineage (NCBI taxonomy): Eukaryota > Metazoa > Cnidaria > Hydrozoa > Anthoathecata > Hydridae > Hydra > Hydra vulgaris. Next base: position 22,309,810 of record NC_061157.1, on the reverse strand, counting down.
TCAACACCCCTCCCCTGCCGGCCCTGTATATACATGTATATACGATAATGTATATATATATATATATATATATATATATATATATATATATATATATATATATATATATATATATATATATATATATATATATATATATATATATATATATATATATATATATATATATATATATATATATATATATATATATATATATATATATATATATATATATATATATATATATATATATATATATATATATATATATATATATATATATATATATATATATATATATATATATATATATATATATATATATATACAGTATTAGACAAAACATTTGCAACCAAAATCGAACAATGCTAAAAAGTGTACCTAATTTTTCATAACGAACTATACTACCACAGCAAACAGTTCAGGAGTCTGAAGTCATAGCATGCCATGACATGAGCAATCAGCTGACAGGTGATAGCACACAGGCAGAATTTCGTTGACAAGTGCTATTTTGCAGCGGACAACTTTTTTGGTTTGTTTCATTATCTTAAGTCTGGTCTGTGTCAACGTCATGGAAGTTTTTTAATAATCATAGGAAGTATCCAGAAGTTTCAAGAAGCATGCAGAAGCTTCCAGAAGTATCCAGAAGCTTCTAGAAGAATTGAAAAGAAGCTTCTAGAAGCTTCTGGATGCTCTTATAATCTTCCAGAACAGGTTCACACAGGTTCATTTTACTATATAAGAGATATGTAAACCGACATGTAATTCAGTCAGTATATGGAAGTCAATCAGTCAGTACTATCTAGACAGTTTATCGAAGTGAGTTTTATCAAAGTGTTTTATCGAAGAACATCAATACAAGAGCATCAATACAAGTGAAACACAACAAGTGTTTCATTACAACAATACAGTCCACATCCAACCAAGACGTTGTGTTCCGCAGAGCATTATTGTATCATCACAAGGTTAATGTAACACGGTTAGCCTTAAGAAGCATGATTATTTATTTTTATTATTATTATGACTTCAAGTGCAAAAATGGCTCCCGACAGTCTTGGATTGGAACTAAGAAAGAAAATTATTGGCGATTATGTAAGTGGAATGTCACAAAAAAGTATTTGTGATAAATATCTCGTGAAAAAATAGACCGTATTAAGACAATGTTCCAAATATCGTTCTATGGGAAAGTTGGCAGCAGATAACAAAGGTGGAAGACCGCGTTCCACCACTTCTAGAGAGGATTCTATGATCTTTAGATCCGTCAAGAAGGATTCCTGGATATCATCAGTTGGGATACAAAAGCAATTAGAGTTGCCTGTATCGGACCGAACAATCAGACGACGTGCTGTCGAAGCCGGATTGTTTTCTCAACGCCCTGCAAAGAAACCACTGATTTCACTAAAGGACCAGAAGTAAAGACTCCTGTTTGCTACATATCATATTGACTGGAATGTGTAGAAATGGCGAACTGTCCTGCTCAGTGATGAATCGAAGTTCAACATCATTGGGAGCGATGGCATTTGCCGTGTACGTCGACCGGCCGGAAAACGCCTCGATTTACGTTACTGCCATAAGACCGTGAAGCATGGTGGAGGCAATGTAATGATCTGGGGCTGTTTTTCTGCTAACGGTCTAGGTCCAATACATCAAATCGATGGAATAATGGACCGTTTCATATATAAAAATATCCTGAAACATGTTATGTTACCTCATGCTAAATGGAATATGCTAATAAAATGGGTTTTTAAGCAAGACAACAATCCGAAACACACTGCAAAAGTAGTCAAGCAGTGGTTTCAAGACAACCACCTATTCTCCGAATCTCAATCCTATCGAGAACCTGTGGGAGATCGTCAACCGCAGAATTAATCGTGAAGGTGTTCGTTATAAGGATCAACTGTTTGAACAAATCCAAAAGGCCTGGGCAGCGATTCCACAAAATTTCATTGATCTCCTGATCGAATCTATGCCTCGAAGATGCAAGGCTGTGATTGACAACAAAGGATTCGCCGCGAAATATTGATTGCGAAATACAGCTTGGTCAACATTTTGTGGAGTTGTACTTGTTTTATTCAGAAGGAAATCAACTTTTTTTAATACTTTTGATTAATTTATTAATTTTCGTGTATAAATAATGAATTTTGTATAAATAAAACTTGAAGAACTTTGTCTCTAAATTGAAAAAATGCAGCACTTTTATATAAAGAAACTAAATTAGCATTATTTGGTTGCACTTGTTTTGTCCGATACCATATATATATATATATATATATATATATATATATATATATATATATATATATATATATATATATATATATATATATATATATATATATATATATATATATATATATATATATATATTTATATTTATATATGTATATATATATATATATATATATCTTTATATATATATATTTATATATATATTTGATAAATATATATATATAAAGATATATATATATATATTAATATGTATATAAATATATATATATATATATATATATTTATATATATATATATAAAGATATATATATATTTATATATATATATATAAATACATATATATATATATATATATATATATATATATATATATATATATATATATAATATATATATATATATATATATATATATATATATATATCCATATAGTAGCATGTTCGAGAACAGATTTTACATTAAAATGGATACTTACGAGGACATTTTAGTGTACCCGATAATTTTTTGTCCTCGTAAGTAGCGTATTTTTTGTAAAAAAAAGTCTCCGTAAATAGTTTTTATGCAAAGCAAAAAGTACATACATCGACTGAAAAATAGCCTGACTCGCAAGGGAGTGCTGCTACATCGACTTAGGGTTCGGTTTGGCCAGGCAGCAAGGTCAGGCTTAGGGTTAGGGTTAGTTATATTATGTAAATAATCGTTTTTGTAAATATATGCATAAATATAAAATTTAATAGATAATAATTAAATAAAAATGATAAAAATATTTATAAAAAATAAATTTTTTTACTAAAATAATAAATTTAAAAATGAATAAATAAAAATTGACATAAAATAAAAATATAAAAAAAATAACATATATGAAAAAATATAGTAAAAATAGAAAAATAAAAATTGTGATTAACGGGGAAAAAAAAGAAAGTACCCGTAAATCAAGCACTAGTACTATATATATATATATATATATATATATATATAATATATATATATATATATATATATATATATATATATATATATATATATATATATATATATATATATATATATATATATATATATATATATATGTATATATATATATATATATATATATATATATATATATATATATATATATATATATATATATATATATATATATATATATATATATATGTGTGTGTGTGTGTGTGTGTGTGTGTGTGTGTGTGTGTGTGTGTGTGTGTGTGTGTGTGTGTGTGTGTGTGTGTGTGTGTGTGTGTGTATGTCATGTCATGCTAGCGTTACCATGGTACAGATGGAAAATACACACACATTTTTTATACGTGCATATCCTTTACAAATACATACAGCGGTGGCCAAAAATTAAAGACCACTCTTTTTTTAGTTGGTTTTTTAATTTTTAAGTCAAATTTTAGAAGATTCTAATTGACATATTAAATTTTTTTTTTAATATCTTGTTAATCAAAACATACGGATTAAAATGGTATAATTTTTTAAATCTAATTCTAATTAAATAGCGTTTAACTTATTAAAAAACTGATGAGTACTTATAAATCTTCTTTAAATAAATTCGACAAAATTTAACGACCACTTTCAAATCTTTAATTTGCACTTATTAAAAATAATAATCGATTATTTTTTTTAACTGTCTTAATTGCTTATTACGTTGGCTATAAAATAAAATTTGATATCGAAATCTGAGTTTCGATATCAAATAAACATTTATTTTTTGAATTGCAATAAAGATATAAAAATATTGCAAAAATGCGTGCAAAGATTGAAAAAAAGACAGATACGCGGCACTTATATTAAAAGAAGAAGACTATAGCATCAGACAATTAGCAGAAAAGCTCGGAAGGTCTCACTCTTGCATTATTAACATAATTCAACGATAAAGAGACCGGGTCAATTAATGATTGTCATAGGACGCAATAAAATTTTAAATGACAGTGATGTTCGCTCGTTAGTGAGATTAATGAAAGAAAACAGACAAGCATCATCTACAGACTTGACTACGAAACGGACACTGTCAAATGGTCTGAAAGCAAGCCCTAGAACTGTGCGAAGGGTCCTCCACAATTAAAATTATTTATGGCGTGCTGCTGCAAAAAAAACACGCTTAAATAAAAAACAAAAATTTGCCAGGAAAGAGTGGTGCAAACTACATAAAAATTGGTCAACAGATTAGTGGAGAAATTTCATTTAGTGATGAAATGAACGTTGAGGTAGACAACGGAAAAGGTCGCGTAATGTTGCATAGACTTCCAAGCGAGATTTATTTTCCAGCAAGATAATGCGCCGTGTCATAAAGCGCATGTTGTTAGCGATTGGTTCAATTCTAATAAAATTTAAATTGAAAACAAATGGAGGAAGAACACGTTTCTAAATTATTTTTTTATTGCTTTTTGAAATATTTTTGAAACTGGTCTTTAAATTTTGTCCAATTTTTTTCCATTTATATTTTTTACTAGTCAGTTTTTTAATTTTTTAACATTGTTTTGTAAAAAAATTATAAACTCTTTTATAATAAATATAAAATACAATAAAAATTATTTCTAAAAATGTTTTTCTTTTTTTGATATCTTTTTCCAAAATAAAATTATACTAAGGTTAAAAATAAATTTTGAAAAAAAAAAGAGTGGTCTTTAATTTTTGGACACCGCTGTATACTTACATTTTATATAAGATAATAACATTACAAATGAATTTTAGATATTTAACTAACAGGTACAAATATACCTACATGGAGAAAACGTTCGTAAAAATTCCAAACACGCGTCAGGTGTTTGGAATTGTTGTTGAGTTCGTCAACAGATTGTAGTCAAGACAAATATATTTACTCTTTATTCTCTATTTTAACAAATCAATTTAAATGGACAAAAATTTTCTTGAGTGTAATTAAGTATGAACATTGCTTTATAACAAAGCTACAACAATTTATATACTGAAATAAATTTGAACAATAAGCTAAAACGGTATAACTTATTTATTTGTGTTTTGCGACATAACATTTTTTTTTTGCGTCGCAATTTTTTTTTCTTTTTTTTTTTTTTAGGTGCCTGAATCAGACCTAACGGTCTTGCTGCGGAAGTACATTTAACCAGGAAGTTCACGCCTCTTTCATTACCGTGACGCGAAGATATGTCAAAAGCTCGTTTCGAACCTGGATCTCCTGCTTATAAAGCAAGCACTGTAACCACTGCGCCACCATTTCAGTGTGCCATACCCGTAATTGCTTGAAATAACCTCTTTAAACAATGCTGGACTTCATGTTTATTATGATTAAGAAAAAGTAGAAAAATAAAAGTAGCGATAAATTGAACAACCTATTGTCATTTGACTCGCTTTGTCGTTGTTTGACTTAATGTATCGTCAATTGACTCAATTTAACATCGTTCGGCAGAGTTTAGCGTCTTGGAGCAACGAAGATTGCATGTTCGCCGCGGGATAACAATACATTGCAGCTTCGCCGCGGGGTAACAATACAAAAAAATTAATTAGTTATGTTTTAATGCAAATTATAAATGGGTCAAAAATAAATTATTTAATTTTTACGTTATTTTGATTTAAATTCAAAAAAAGAAATTTTGAAGATGTTGGTCGCGACATTTTATTTTCAAAACTTTTTTTAATATTTTTTTTGGGTAAGAATTCGGCTTAACATTTTCTGTTTTATTTCTTAATGTTTTTATTAATATAATACAAACCAAAGGTTCAATCATTTCAAGCATTTGGCTTAAACCATCACAAGACGTTTTTTGTATTTAAACTTAATCGTTAATATAAAATATGTGAAAATTACACATAATAATTATAAATACATATAAGATTTTTATTTTTTATTGTTGGTTTATTAATTTTATACTCAGTATTGTATAAATTTTCTTGTTAGTTAAAAATGAAAAAAGTATTATTGATTTTGCTTTTATCATCATATGCATATTGCACAATATCGCTGAGGTATAATTTTTTTTTTTTAATTCAATTTTTATTTAATGTTGTTGTCATTATTATTATTATTACTAATATATTATTATTTTTATTATTATTGCTTTTATAATTAAAAAAAAAAAAAAAAAACTTTGAAACCTTTATCCTTCGTGCACCATTGCTTATCGCAATAACTTGAGCTACTTTTGCTTTTAAAAGGAGTCATTTTATGCTTTGGAAGTTGTTTTAAGTCTTATTTAACAATCTTTTTTTTTTTAATACAAAGATGTTTTTATATTAGATTTCATACCCCATCAAACGGGCTTGCAATCCGTGCAAGTTTACGTTTCTAAATTTTCTATAAATATTCTCTTTTAAATCTTTTAATATTTTAAATGACATATTAATGTATTGCACCGTAAGATGGTAATAGCAAACAACAGTTTTACAGTTCATAAAAAAATACACAACCACTAAGTGTAAAGACTGGTTTATCATACATATCTCATAGTCCTCCATTATTAGAATATAAAAATTGTTTTATTAAAAAATTAGGGAACAAAATAGATAAAATCAAAAAGCTACTATTCCACAACCTCACAGTAATCAAGATGCTTCTAATATTTAAAAGATGTTAGTGTTATCATACTAATTCTTATCTTATTTAGAACATGTGTTATAAGAAGACGAAACACCATTTTGACTAGCTTTACAAAGATAATTGTTTTCAAGATCAGGAAAGTATGCTCAAAGTAAATTAATTATAAGGAGCATTTTTTGAGGTCTTCATTTACAATCAACTGAAATCGCGTTACTTTCCAATGTACGAATTTGCTTCCAACATTGGTATTTTGCAGTCTATTACTTTGTAAAATTTGGATGACAGATTTCATCAAGATGACAGATGTCATTAAGATGACAGATGTAATCAAGATGACAGATGTCATTAAGATGACAGATGTCATAAACATAGCATTCATTTTTTTAAAAGTGCTCTAGGAGTTATCTATAGTTAAAAAAAAAAAGACAAATGTTGACCATTTGCCTGTGAAATTCACAATTTTTGGTACACCTTCAGAGACAAATTAGAAAAGGCTTTGTGTATTGAAGAACTTGTTTTTTTATTAATATTAAGTTTATAAATGCAATGCAGCTTTCCCAAAGTATGTACTGCATTAATATTGTTTGTTTCACTTTAATGACGTTATTAATACTTTTGCGCTTGTCAGACCTACAAAAAATCTCAACCTACTAAGTTTTCTACAAAAAGAACATTGACTAAAAAGTGGAATTAATTTGCAGATAACCTATTGAGGCCTAAGTTGTTTTCAACCGATTATAGTCTTTTTTATTTTCAACCGATTTATGACGATTTCGTTTTCGACCAATTTATTTTTCGACCTATTTTATAGATTCTCATTTTCAACCAATTTTAGATAAATTAATTATCTGATCTGTATTTTTAACGTTGTTTTTTTAAACTACGATTTTTTTTAAATTAATAATCAATAAGCTTTTCAAGCATTCATCGATACTTATACCTCCCGATTTTAAAGACAGCGCTCCAACCACTGTGCCACGTCTGATCAAATCTGGCTCGTATTAAAATCAACAACAAAATATACAAAATACATACCGGAAGAGCGTAGTTATAAAATTGAAAATACAGTAGTTTGAATATTCAGTAGGTTGAAAATACAGTAGGTCAACGATTTAGTAGGTTGGAAAATTAGTAGTACATTTTTTAATTAGGTGTAAATATAAAAATCAAAAATTGTCGGATGAAAATCAAAAACGTCATAATCTACGATTTACGTAGTTTCAAAATTAGGATGAGTTATAGGCCATCCTTTTGCGGAACAGAAAGATTAAACAGAAAAGAACTTAATTAATAAATATCTTGTACATATTAAAGTAATATTACGTTTTAAATATGGCTTTGAAAATAAAATTTATTAGATAATCAACAAAAAAAAAAACACATAATATTAGTTTAATTTTAAACTAATAATAAATGTAATTAGTATTGTTGGGTAACTTTTTTAATATAATAATAAAAATAAAGTTTAATTTCAGCGTAATGATTTTTACTGGGTAGGAAAGAAGGGTCTCTTCTAACGAGTTTGCCACAAGTCTTCGATTTGCCATAGACCACAGATATTTACATCACTGTTATCATTTATCCAATCTCATTGAACGTTTTTGATATCAGCAAGTACACACAGCCGTCGCGCAGTGGTAGCGCACTTGCCTCATAAACAAAGGATCCGTGGTTCAAACCCCACCTCTGAGCAAGTTTAGCGACATCGGTTTGGAAGGAGGCGTGAACTTCCTATTGAATGCTCATCCGCGGTGCTCTGTGATAAGACCGCAAGGACTTGGAGCACCTAAAATAAAAAAAATATAAAAAAACAATAGTTCTATCAACTATGAATTCAAAAAAATTCTATCACTATGGATTCAAAAGATTCACTTGTTTGAACAACTGGCAACGAAACGAAGGAGAAAGATAACAGCCTGTTATCACACTGTAAAAAAAAATTCTGAAAAATTCGAGCAACACTTGTTGCCATTATATTTAGCAACATGCGTCGAATATTGACTTGTTTAAATGTGGCTATCATGTTATTTCTGATTTTTAAACGATAGGTCTTGTTCGTTTAACTTAGACTGCCACTTTCGAAAAATTATTGACAACCAAGTGTGATTGAATTTTAACGAGAGTGTTTCAGTGAGTATCAGAATTTATTTAAATTTATAAATGAAAAGCGTTTTTAATTTTGAAGAAACGTAAAATGGTTTAAAGACTTTTTTCAATTAAAGAATTAGGTTTTTTCCTTCTTTAAAAGCTTTAAAATCTCTCCATCGTAGATTATAAAAATGTGAAAGTGATTTAAAAAAATATTATTCGTTTTAAAAAAAGATGAGTTTTTTTTTTTATACGAGAACTCTTTTTATAAAAGAAACTCCTTTTGTTAATAAGATGTGGGTTTAGTTTAAAACGTCTAAAACATTTTGATAACTATAAGTTATCAATTAATTCAAAATTTATTTGCTGAAGCCATTCAAAATGTCGAGAAAATGTTTTTGTGGAAAAGTTCTGTTTTATTGCTCACATTTTATAAGATTATGACCTGTGTACAGGGGCGGATGCAGCACTATTTGGTGTTTGAGAGAAAACTACTAACATTTATGTGCATACTATATTTATATTTACTTATGTCAAATTATGATGCTTTGTAAAAATTTGCTATGATTGGAGAAGAACAAAAAAGCCCTAAAATTTCATGCCCGCCTACCCTAAACACAATAGCAATAAGTTGATAAAATAATTTTTTTGCAATTCTAAACTAAATTTATATGCATTGATAAAGTTTAAGTTTCATAGCATTATCTCTCAGCGTTCATAAATTATGACCATATAAAGTTTAACCCCCCCCCCCCTTAGAAGCTTTAAGAGGGTTATAAATTTTATATGGTAATTTACGTAGCCTTTTCCCAGGCTCCAATCATTACAATTTTTTTTAAATTATCCTAATTAGCATAAGCATTAACATACAAATGTTTGAAGTTTGATCCATGTCTGGAAGTTAGCTTAAACGCTAAAAAATGTTGAATCCACCCCCTGCGGTTTATAAAGACAACACTCCACCCACCATTTTTTCGGTGAAAGTATATTTATTATTCAAGTGATAAGTCCAACAAATAAACTCACTGTATTGTTTAGAACTGCATTTGATTCGATTTTTTTAAAAAAACATTAAAAAATAAGTTACACTATAGATTTCGTTTTCAACGGGCAGTTACGCAACACATACATGTGTATAATAAAAATGTTAAAACTAATTCGCTTCTTATATTAATGAAGTTAAGGTACGTTCCGAGAAATTGCTGTAAGTCGGTTATTAGTTTAAACAATCAAGTTATTTCTGTAAAATATCTGGTCTGCAAGATAAACAGTTAGATTGTTTAACAGGAAAACACCAAAGGGATCGTCCATAAATTACGTAACGCAAAATTTCACAATAAACAAAACAAAAAAAGATTAAAAGTCGCAGATTCTTAATTTAAATAAATAATCAAAATAAAAAATTAAGTTAAATGAAAATCGCCGCGTAAAAGAGCTTAATATCTCCTACTTTTGTTCTTGAAATATTTTTTGCGTTGCGTAATTTATGGACGATCCCAAAGTTTTTTTTCTAATTTTTACACTTCTTTGATGTATATGAGGGCTTTAATAATTGATCAATATATACTTCCTAAAAAATATATTTCTAACTCCAATTCCACTAAAAATGTCGCGACTCCAACTCCACGACTCCGACTCCACCACCCTGTTTATCGGTTTAAACACTTTGTAAAAATTCTAGCTCTTTGGATATATAATCACGTCAAAATTAAGGACATTTCTAAATTTGATTTAAAACAATTTGAAGCAAACCAGACTGAGAAAAATCCCGAATATATTCAAAATGAGGCTTTATAAAGTCTTCAATTCTGTTTGTGTTTTTTCTTGTGTTTCAAAAATAAAATTATTTTTAAAACACAAGAAAAAGTAGTTAATTTATTAAAAAAATTTTAAAAATTATTTTTTTCATTTTATTTAAAACTTAAACTATAGATTCTCAAAGTTTTTTAATTGGTAAAGTGTTTGGCGCCTTTGTCATTCTATATGCTAAAATTTATTTATTTAGCAACGTAATGCTAGTTTAATAACTTTTACAAAGCTGATGTTCCTTATTACAAAACAAATGTTCCCTATTACAAAATAAATGTTCACTATATAAATTGATTATTCTTTAGTGCTTGAAGCAGTTTTTATTTGAATTTTTCGTAGTCCAGCTGAACAAATCCACAAGCTATTTCCTGGTATAGTTTCTTCCAAATACAAAAAATAACTTCTGCCTATTGTATTGGCTGCTTTTATGAAAATAACTATCTTGTCTAGTGTAATGTTGATGTAACTCACTATTTTTTGATATATTATTTTATACAGGGTTCGTAGCCACATATTTATAAAAATTTCCCTGACTTTTCCCTGACTTTTTTGAAAAATTAGATGAATTTCCCTGACCATTTTTAACATTTGCAATGGTTTTTATAAAATGTTAAAAATTACTACTGTAATGAAAATGCTAAAATGTACATGCTTAGAATGACAAAACTCATAAAACTTAGCAATTAGTTAAGTTGGATGTTAGTATAGATTTTATTATGCATATTTGTATGGATCTTATTATTAAGGATGACTTAGAATAAACAATAAGAAGTTTCAGGTGAGCTTTTTAAAAAATCTAAATATTATGCACATAAAATATTTTATATATAATTATTTTTCACTCACACAAAAATAAACTAAAATGTCTATGTAGATATCTTTCAACATTTTGAGCAATATTTGGTTGATGACAACTCTGGGTACTTTTTTATGTCAATGTTTTTGAAGTAAAAATCATCAAGACGTTTATTATTTCAATCATAACTAATGAAAACATCCTGATTCATAGCAAATTCTGATGAAATAAACTTTGAGAACTGGCTGATAACTTTGTCAGAATAATAAGCAGTTAATATTCCAAGTGAAATAAGATGATGCAGCAATATTTTCATTTGATTCCTATTTTTTTCAGGTGTGATCTGAGCATAAAAATTTGGAAGCAAACAAGTACTCGTGTTAACAATCACGGAAACAAGGGGACATCTTTTAAATAACTTTTCAGCAGCTGAAATCAAAATGTGCATGCATTGAATTTTAAATTCTTTCATATCCTTCAAAATAACTGCATCATTTTTTCTGAGCTTTGACAGTGATAATTCAGCAGCAAACCCAATATCAATTTCTCTGGGTATCAAATGGTTCTGTTCATTTTGCAGATCAATTTTGGTAAGTTTTGAGGTAGCCTCAATAATTTCAGATTTAATGAACATCCTAAGAATACTCTTAATCAACTGCACAAAATCACCATTCATGTGAGGCAACATTGGAGCGTCTGTCTGATAGAGCTTCAGAAACGGTTCAAACATGCTCGCCAGGTAGCTAAAAAACTGGAATTTTACAAGGGAAAGTTCTTTTTTAACAGCATTTACAACAAATTTATATGATTTGCAAGATGGTTGTTTACTTTTAGGCAGAGACTCCCAATAATTAACCTTTTTGTCTTCAACCTATCTGGTTGCGCAAAATGAAAGCGGGAACACAGAACCTTCAGTGATACTGATAAAGTCACTTCTTCTGGCAGGAGAATCATGAAATAAGGTAAAGCAGCTTTTAAATGTTTTTTTAAGTTCCCAATCAGTTGATTCTACTCTAGTTTTTAAAGCACCATGAATTATGTGTAGGGAACAGCAGCCTATGTCAATAAGTTTAGATAATTCGTGCTCTTCACGTTTGCTTTGAATGTTTCTGTGAAATTTCAAGTTGACACTGCGTCTTTCCATAGAGACCTGAACAATTTTGCTGATATTAATATCACTTATCTTTTCATTAAAATGATTTACCAAATTAAGACTAGTACTATGTCCCATAAATGAGGAATTCCAATACCTCACTTCAACTTGCATTTTTTCCTCATTCCAATACCGGATGAGTAAATCCATTTGACAAGTTTGAGTTTTTTTGTTGAGGGATTCATCAAAGGATACGACAAGCCAAGGAGACAGGCTCATTTGTTGTAAACCTTTAAAATAAGGCCCAAGACCATGAGTGATGCTATATCCAACTTTATTTGGTCCCATTTGAAAAGATTTAGCAATCTCACTGTCAGGAAACATTGCTTGAAACAAATTTGTCACATTTTTGTTTGAATTGTTAGAAATTCTATTTAAGTAACAATGCAATGCCCACATAATTTCTGCACAGATTTTATTAGAATTTGATACGATGAGTTCTAAAGATTGCTGCTTCATTTGTCCTGTTAAAAAACTATCAGTTAGCTTTAAATTAGACTCTTCTACTGAATTAGGTGAATTAGTATTTTTAGAGCCAGATGATTTAAAAAAACAAAAGAAATTGCTTGCAACTGAAACATGTTTTTTTCCTTTCTCGTGACTTTTTATTGCTTGAATACCAATGTTTGAAAGTTCAATTATTTTATTGCATAATTTGCATTTTCCCTGTGTGTTATTTTTCTCTTTCATTAGCCAAGAGTCAAAATGAGGGTAAATGTCTTTATTTAACCATTCTTCTTTAAAATAAGCTTTTTTTATATATTTTATTCATTATTTTAATTCTAAAAATGGAAACAAAATATTTCAAAATGATTTATATTTATAACATAGGGCACTGTAACAAATTTCATTGTATTAACTTTAAAAACCTTTTTTTATTTTCAAAATTCATTTTCACAAGGATTTTAACCTAATAGTCATTGTAATGCTTATAGAAACCAATACTTTTTTAATAAAAACTTTCAAAAGTTTACAACTAAGTTGAAAATCTTTGAAACTTTCTGTAACTTATGTAACTTAAAATAAAAAAAAGTTTTTCGCTTTAAAGACACAAAAATGTTTAAAGTTAAAGATGCTGTTGTTTATAGAATAAGTTACAGAAATAGTTTTAAACGATTGAAATTGATCATAAAAAATTAGTTTTTTTATAATAAATAAAAAAAAGGAATTATTTTTTTTATAATAAATAAAAAAAAGAAACATACACTATTGTTGTAAAAATAAAATAATAACCATAGATAATTTAAATAAAATATTTTTATTGAAAACAATTGTTATTAATAAGAGCGTTTTGCCTAATAAAAATACATTTAAAAATATTCAAGTTTTAAAAAAGTTAAAAAACCGCGGTCAAATTTTTAAAAATTAAATATTATATGCGTGGTAAAGGTGTGCCATCACATGCCTTCCTGTGAAACACTGTAGGGTATTTTTTTAATTGTCAAAATAAATGGGAAGCACCAACAGAAACATAATAGCTTATTTGTAACACGAGTAGTTTCTCAATCAGAATTCCCTGACTTTTCCCTGACTACCTAAAAAAAAAATTTCCCTGACTTTTCCTGGTTTTCCATGACTTTAGCCAAATTTGGCTGATTTTCCAGGTTTTCCAGGTTTTCCAGGTACAGTACGAACCATGTTTATATATTATTTTCAGTTGATGTAGCATTGTGAATGAAACAGAGTGATTTAAAAATTATTCTTTTTTTTACACTGATCCAACCAAGCAATTTCAACATTTCTGTTTTATGAGTTAACCAGTGACATTTTAATATAATTCTCATTGTTTTGTTTTCAAGTTTTTCTAGGATATTAAAGTTATTTGTGTTGACATCAAGAAAAATAGAAGCACAGTATTCATAGTGGGGAGCAATTATAGTTTGAAAGATTATTTTTTTGGTCTATTGAGTTAATTATTTGCTTATTCTACCAAGATATCCAGTTTTCTTTGCAATTTTATTTGAGATATATTTGATAAGTTCAGTAAAATTAAGTTGGCAATCAGTTATAATCCCTAGATATTTCACTAAACTCAATGACTACATCATCCAATATCAATTTTATGTTATTATGATTTATTAAACTCTTTTTTATTTTTTTTTGAATTAACAATAAGCATTGCCATGGACTTTATTTAATTCAAGTTTGTTATTACTTAGCCATTTACAAAGTATTTTCAAGTCTTGATATAATTTAAAAATAGTTTCTTCGAAGTTTGTACCCTCAATACAAACCAATGTATCATCAGCAAACAAATTTACAAAAGAATACTCAATTTTTAATGCAATATTGTTTATGTAAATAATAAACAAAAGAGGTCCAAGTACACTACCTTGTGGAACCCCTATATGACAAACTAGTTTGCAAGATTCTTCACCATTTATTTTGACTACTTGAGTTATCATTGAAAGATAGTCTGCAATCCAATTGAGAACTGTACATTTAACTTGATAACCTTGTAACTTTTGTATAAGAATCTTTCTGTTAACTGTTTTAAATGCCCTTTTAAGATCTAGCATTACTGTTATAACAAATTTATTGTTATTCAAAAATGTTCTCCATTTAGAAAGCAGTAGTTGAATAGCTGATTGAGTTGATCTATTTTTTCTGAAACCAAATTGATTGTTATAAAAAATATTACTTTTAAAATAACTTGACAACTGCTTGTGAACAACAATTTCTAATATTTTTTCATAAGTAGGAAGCATATTAATTGGTCTTAAGTCTTGTGGTAACTTTGGTGACATTAACCTTGGAATTGGAAAAATTTTCCCAGTTTTTAACAATAAATTAATAATTTTTAATAGAATACTTGAAAATGATAAGTATAATTTTTTGAATATAATAACATTAAAGCCCTCACACATTGAATTCTTGTTTTATAATTGATTTACTATATCATTTAAGTCTTGCATAGTTAAAGGAGTAAATTAACAAAAATAAGGAATGTTATCATTTAGTGATAAGTTTTACATAGCATTATAACTTATATCACTTTGAATTGATGTTTTAATATCAATGATACTTTGGATTAAAAATTCATTATATTTATCTGGAGTGGTTTTTTTTGTGTTATTTTTTTGAAAACTTTTAATAACTTTTTCTTCATCAAATTTAATATCATCCATTATATTTGATTTAATTAATGGTTTGACAAATGTTAGATATTTAATCGAATTCCACATAGCTTTATGATCATTTTTGACTAATTAAATTTTTATTTTATAGGAGCCAGCTTTTTTCTTTGATAGAGTATTTACAAGTAATTATTTCATGATCAGAAAGTTTTTCTTTTTTGTTAGTTTAGATAAAAGTACAATTTGAAATTGCTAAGTCAATACAAGTACTTGATTTTTCAGATATTTTTGTTGGTTTACTGTTAAAAATATACATTTGATTATTTTTGATAGATTGCTTTAGTGCTATAGAGTGTTTGTCATTTGAAAGTGTATTTATATTAAAGTTTGAATGATTATATTTTATATCGAAAAACTCCAAGAAGATGGTTTTGTTCTCCTGTGGAGATTTATACAAAACACTAAAATGAAATTTATTTTTGTTAATGACTAGTTAAGTAGATTATAACCAATTACACTTGTCTTTGACGATAGATTTAGGATCAGAATTTACTTTTATGTCATTTTTATAATATAATATACAACCACCGTTATGAGCACTTGATGATTCTAAATTTATAAAAGAATAACCAAAAATTTCAAGCTCTTTTTCAAAGATTAAGGACGTTATGTGGGTTTCAGTTAGTCCAAGTATATGAGGTCTAAATTTTTGTACATATAGTGTATACTGTCAAGTTTATTTATGAGACCATTTATATTTGCATATGCAATTTTATTGTCTTTTACTACTATTGAGTTGCCATACTTTAATTCCACTCTATTTTTAATATCATTATGTACTGAACATTTTTTATCGAATGCACAATGTTGAGGATTTATCAGTAAATTGAATTTTTTGTTTTTGTTAAGGCAATTAACACACCAATTACTTTCGTGATTTTGACAATCTTTACTGTAATGATCACCTGAACAGTAGCAACATGAAGGAGTATTAAAGTGACAGTTTTTTGCTATATGATTGTAACTTTGATAATGGTAACATTGAATAATATTTATAGGTTTTCTAATTTGCACAGACTCCCAGCCAATTGCTAACCTACCATTTTTCTTATTTATAATGTATTCATATGTGTTTATATCTATATCAGCTATAACCAGTTCATATTTATTATTTGTCATGTTAATTCTTTTCACAACTATGACTTTAGCCTTATCATTCAAACTATTTAGAGCTATTATATCGTTTGCTAATATCTCATTGATTACTTCATCGTGTTTGGTTATCTTAAATTCAATCCTTTTCATTTTTTCAGTATTACCGTTTTCAACTGAGATATTTACACCTAATTTACCATTAATTTCCTGATATAGTTTGTCTTTTGATTTTTTGTCATTACACCATATGATTACTTCATTATTTTGATTTTGGATATGTCGAATTTCTACTCCTAATTCTTTTGGTTTGATATTGTCCATAATCAACTTCTTTGTGTTAATTTCAACTGGTTGTTAACTTTTTTGACAACAATTTCATTATATGTCCTTTCAGATATACTATTTACATTGCTTGATATTATTGGGATTTCTATCATTTTTAATTTTACTTTTTTAATTTTATTTAAAATTCTAACTAAAGATCCTAGTTTACCAACATAAAAAGATGTTAATCGCATTAAACGCACTAAATATCTATCAAACTAATATATACAAAATTATTTTATTTATGTTGACATACAAACTTGGACTAGCTTCAAATTATTTTTCTAATAACTTTTTTCAAATTAATGCTAATAAGTTTACTACAAGAGGAACGGGAAATTTCACGTTGCCTATAAAAAAAACAAAAATTTTGCAATATGCAACTGTATACCGTGGCCCTTACCTATATAACAAAGTCATACCCCAAAATATAGACCTTTCACAAATTGTGCTAACTCCAAAATTAAGTATGTTTATACCTATGCTAAACGAGGAGGCCTTGCAAATAATTAAGAAGGCGGAGACCTGGGTGCAAAAAAGCCCTGAAACGCCCCCATCCCCTAAAAAAAAGAGGAAGGGTGTAAATTTTGTATGGTCATAACTTATGTAATTTACAATATTTTTCTACGAAATTTTAAATCTGTCGATAAATTTAAATTTAGTTTTAGATGGTAAAGTTGAAATTTTACTACATTAGTGCCCTCACGCTTGGGCGGGGGAGGGGGAGGGGCAAGCGTTTTTGGGCTTTTTTGTTTCTAGGCCTCCGCCATTCCAATTTTTGGAAGACCTCCTCATTTGGCATAGTTATACTTAAATTTTTGAGCTTGCACAAATTTCACACATTTGGCATAGGCATACTTATGTTTGGAGCTTGTGCAAGGGGTTTTCAGGGCTTTTTTGCACCCAGGCCTCCTCCAATTTGCAAAGTTTGAAACATAGGGTGGCATTTTTTTGTTTATTTGTTTTGCTGCTTTTAATAGTATTATACTGTTATATAATCTTTTCAGTGTCAACTATAGTTAATATATAGTTTATAGATAATGCATTGTTTTCTACAGGCCAAAATGAAATTGTGAGGTTTTGTTGAAAAAAAATTTTAAGATGTCTGTTCTGAGGTACAGAATAAAAATCTTTGGAAAATTTGAGATCAATTTTTTTAAAAAGTCTATTGAGAAATTAAGAAAAGATCTATGGTAAAATTGAGTCAATATTATATTAAGCCCAACAAATTTCAAGTCGCCAAGAACAAAATTCTTTTTCAGTTTTCTGTATGCTTCTAAACAGTCAGTAGCGCATTAAAGGGGGGTTTCCATGGTATCCGGAAACCCCTTTTTAAATTGTTTTAGAATGTGTGTGTGTTGAATGACATTTTCTTGTTACTGCTTTATACACTACTAATCGTTATTAAGTGTGTTGTGTCAAGTTCGGCAGGAAGAATAAGTGTTGGAATTTAAAATGAATATGAAAATGACTTTATGCCAAAAAAGTAAATAAATAATATATAAATATGCAGACTTTGCGTTTCACAAAGTAAAAATTAAGGATTTATAAAATTGTAAACCCCTTTTCAGAAATCCTAATTATGCGGCTGACAGTCTCTTAGTTTATTATTAATTTAATAGAATTTCTGTAGAAATTGGTAATAAAAGTTATATATATATATATATATATATATATATATATATATATATATATATATATATATATATATATATATATATATATATATATATATATATATATATATATATATATATATATATATAGAATAGAATAGAATAGAAAAGGTGCTGTACACACTTGAGGTGTGTAGAGTTTTAATTACGTAGAATTAAGACTATGACAGCCGATTACAAAAATTACTGTTCTGAAACCGAAATAATTATCGATACTGTTTTTAAAAATGTTTAAATTATCTTTATCTAATATCCATTGTGGAAGAGAATTCCAATCATTTATAACTCTGTTTGTAAAGAAATGGTGACGAATTCTTGATTTTGTAAATTGTCTCCGTATTCTACAATTGTTTCTTCCACTAGATCGCTCCAGCTCAAAATTTAAAGGAGAATGGTGAAAATTAACAATATCTTTCCCTTTTGAGATGTTATACATTTGAATCAGATCACCTTTTCTCCTTCTATCAAACAAAGTTGGCAATTCAAGTATCTTTAATCTTTCTTCATACGACTTCCCCCTTAAAGATTCATTTCTCGTAGCCCTGTGTTGCACGATTTCAAGATTGTCAATGTCCTTGTTCCAAAATGGACTCCAAACTGTTGCTCCATATTCCAAATGGGGACTTACTAACGACTTTTATAGTAACTTTAATGAAAATTCATCTAAATACTCAGAAGAGTTTTTGATCATGCCTAATTTTCTGTTGCTTTACCTATAGCTGAATTAATATGATATTTCCACTCTAGATTATTTGAAATGAAAATCCCAAGGTCATTTTCTATCATTGTTTCTGTTAAAACAGAGTTGTTCAATTTATATTCATATCTTGGATTCTTTTTGCCAATATACATGACTTTACATTTTGATTCATTAAATGTAATTAACTAATCTTCAGACCATTTAACTAACCTGTTAATATCCTCTTGTAATATTTTATTACCATCATAACAATGATTGATTGAAATAACTTTGGTATTGTCTGCATATAATTTAGTGTCTTTAATAATCCCTCTACATAAGTCATTAATGAAGATTACAAACAAAAGAGGTCCGAGTACTAAACCTTGTGGTACTCCACTAGTAACCATCTTCCAACTTGAAATATATTTCCCTATCACAACCCTCTGTGTTCGGTCTGACAAAAATAATTTACACCAATTTAACATAGATGATACAAATCCTAGTCTGAATAATTTTTTCAGTAATTTCGTGTGAGAGACTGAATCAAATGCTTTTTTAAAATCCAAAAATAAAACATCAACGGAAATATCCTCTTCATACGCTTGCGTGATTAAATCTAATGTTTCTAAAAGGTTTGTTATACAACTTTTGTTATTAACAAAACCATGTTGCTCTTTAGAAATTAAATTGTTTTCAACAAATAAAAACACCATCATATGATCTTTAATAATTCTCTCCATAACTTTACCAACAATTGAGGTTAATGAAGCCGGTCTATAATTTGTTGGCTCTAGTTTATTTCCTTTTTTGGGAACAACGGAATAACGGAATAACGGAATAACGGAATAACGGAACAACGTTTGCACATGACCATAACTTTGGAATAGATCCTGTAATAAACGATTTAACAAATATTATTGCTAAAGAACTTGACAAAGATTCTGAACATTCCTTTAAAACTTTTGGGTGAACATTATCTGGACCTACTGATTTGTACATGTTTAAATTACTCAAATGTTTCTGAATAATAGAAATACTAAAATCTGGATCAGAACATTTTGTTAAAGGATTGTCGTCTAAAACTTCTTCTGATGAGTCATCTTGTATAAACACAGAAGCAAAGAATTCATTAAGAGTGTTTACTATCTCTTGATTATCAGTAGTTATAATACCATTATGTAGCTTTATGGCTTTGATCGAGTCTTTAAATCTTGTTTTGTTGTTTATATAAGCATAGACACTTTTAGGCTTGTTTTTTGAATTAAGTGCCAAGTTTTTTTCAAAGTTGCGAATACTTTTCTTGACAAGTTTTTTTATATCTTTATTTAATTTTTTTATACTTATTGACTTCTAAAAGACTTTTAAAACCTGAATTTCTGTTTCTAAACCAACATTTTTTCTTTTCTTTACACATGCTTTTAACTTCACTTGTCATCCATAGTGAGTTATTTTTTAGTTGAAAAGAGTTTTTATCTAAATTTAACATTGGGATATATTTTTCACATTCTATTTCATATTTTCTAAGCCATTTTTCGTAACATTCATTAACACTTAGTCCTTCAAATTCATTTATCCAGTTTATGTTATTAAAATACAAATCTAATGCTTCATACTTTCCATTTTTCCACAAAAATTTTTTCTTCCTTGTTTGTAGTGATATTAATAAATTAAGTTTATTTTCATAACCAAATCTAAATTTCAAAATATGATGACCATGATCGATACCACCTAACGGTGGAAAATGTTCAAGAAAATAAACTCTGTTGCTATTATCAGTTAAATGAGGTCTAAAATGTTAGTATCAATACCAAACTTTACTTGAAAATTTTGGTGCAGGTAACAGTCATGTAACGACTCAATAAACATACTTGCTGTTGTGTCACTGTCATTTATAATTTCACTAAAACTTTCATCGTTCCACTTGATGTTTGCATAGATTAAGTCACCACATATTAAAATACTAGAGCATTTGTTATTTTGTTCGAGTACATATGCTTGTTTTAATGATTTTATAATGTCAATACACTTTTCACTATTACAAAGACCTGTCCGGTACATACAACCACATAGATTTGCTCTTTGCCAATTTCAATCAAACACCATACTTGCTCAATATTTTCATTTATTAGATATTTTTCATTTATTTCATAAGATTTAATATTCTCTTGTATATAAATACATACACCACAACCATGACTAAATTGACGATCTTTTCTAAACAGATTATAACCAGGAATATTAGTAGTAGACATTGCTGACCACCAAGTCTCACAAGCAAATATAACTTGAGCCTTAGATCTGGATATATCATCAATGAATTCGTCAAATTTATTATTTAAAGAGGTCGCATTTGTATATATATATATATATATATATATATATATATATATATATATATATATATATATATATATATATATATATATATATATATATATATATATATATATATATATATATATATATATATATATATATATATGTATATATATATATATATATATATATATATATATATATATATTATATATTATATACAGAGAACAAAGTAATATAGTTAAATATTTTGGATGTTATTGAATGCTACCTGCCCATTTAAATGTTTTTAAGGTATTTATGGCGTAGGGTTATTAGCATTGTAAGTTTATAATCTACTTGCTATTTTTTTTACTGGTCCTGTAGTCATTATTAGTATATTCTAAATTGCTGATTTTCTTACAGAATCTTACTTATATGCAATTTTGTGTCTGATAACCTAAATGTAAAAAGAAAACCTTAAATGAGACTAAACTGGTCATCATATTCAATTTTATTAAATATTTTGGTACAAATAGTCAAAGTAATAAATTAATATAAACTAAAACTCAAATAAACTTTTTTGTATTGTAGAAAATTTGTCATAAAAAAAAGATATAAATTTTGTTTATTTCATGTGTTTATATGTCTGTGCAGAAAACTTTTTACATCTTTTGTAAGTGAAATTTGTATTTTGTATATTATGTGACCGATACTTAGATGCGTATATTAATAATGGGTTCAGAACCAGTAACAGAAAAATAACAAGTTTTAAACTTACTACTAATTACCCTATACTACAAATACCTTAAAAACATTCAAATGAACGCATAGCATCCAATAACACCTAAAATATGTTTCTGTATAACTTTGCAACCCATCTAAAGAATAACTTTATTATTTTCAGAAAAAAGTTGAAAGAAATTTATTGTACATAGTTCATGTTTAGTTAGAAATTAATACTCTCATTGATAAAAAAAATGTTTAAGGCAAGGTATTTAGAATAATAAATGATGATGTAAAAAATAAACTACTCTTGTCTCTTGTTGTAAAATTTTAAGATTCATGGAAGATACAGGTTGACCTTGATATTGTTTTTCATTAACATTTTATAAAAATCATTGAATAGGTTCTCCAAAATATATAAATAGACAACATCTTTTTTAAATAATAAATCAATGCTATCTTAATTGTCTTTGAAATTATTTTACTTTATAAATAAATCTCAAATAAAATTTGCAATTCTTATTTGTAAACATATATAACCTTTAAGACTGTATCACCATAAATGCAAAGATAAATTATTAACAGGTTCCCCAAATTTGAGAGTTTTAGATTCATTATTATCCTTGAAGCTTATATCCTATGTAACATACTTCTTACTTTCTACTTCTGGTCAAAAAAATAAGTTCCATATAATTTGTTGCTTTTGTTCCTAATAACCCTGTTTACCATAAGTTCCATAATACTTGTTGATTTTGTTCCCTGCTAACTAAAAATTCTTTATAACTTGTTGATTTTGTTTTGCAACTTAAACATGCAGTATTTGCATAATTTTACAAAATTTTCAAAGTGTTTTATTTTTTACTTGTTTTTAGAAATGCTGACAGAGATGTACGCTTGGTATATGAAGAACTGCTTAAAAATTACAATAAAAATTTGCGTCCTGATTACTTAGGTATATTATTAATACAAAAAGTTCTGTTGAAAATGATCATTGGTGTCTTAAAGTCTTTAATAACTTTCTATGAGTTTCATATAAAAAATTATAACTATCACCATAAATTTTTAAAATTCTGTGTCTGCAATGGCATGGGTTAAATCAGTGGTTCCCAAACTTATTTGGTCTACTGCCACCTTTTCAGAAAACTAATAACTCACTACCTCCTTTTTAAAAGAACAAAGGGAAGGCTATATGTAGGAGAGAGTGGTGTGCCTCGGAGGTATTTCCAAATTTTGACAAATATATATATATATATATATATATATATATATATATATATATATATATATATATATATATATATATGTATATATATAAACATATACAAATAAAATATATAAGCATATGTATATACATCCCTCGAAATTAGGAAAAAGGTCGTTACTGTGATTTAATATTTCACATTCTCTATTCCACTTTCAGGCAATCAAAGTGATGTGGTAACTAAAACTAGGGCTAATATGTTCAACTCATTCACAGTTTTGTCTTCTCTTAAAATCTTTGTGTAAATCTTTATGAGTTCATGTCCTTTTTACAGGACTGGAAGTTGGAATGCATAATTTTTTTGTAAGATGGCTTTTCTAGTTTGTTTCTGTGGTTGAGATTTTGGGTAGGATGGAATCACTTCAGGAGACATAATGTTAGTGCTTATCTGGTTTACATAAGAAGCAAGATTGCAGTTTGTAAGGAGGCGGAAACTCGTAATCTTAAAAAATGTCTTTATTCAGTAGATGAAGGCCACTCACTTAAAAACTGTATGTAATGTTGCATGTTATTAATGCTAAGGGATAAGCTTGTCAAACAATTTCCAACATATCATAGATTGTTGCTGGTTTCCCAGCATTGCCTGTTTTCAACATCCAATTCTTTATTTTATTGTTGTAATAAGACCTAAATGGGCCTAATATATCTTTGTCTAAGAGCAGCACATTGTTACTCATGTGTGGATGAAATACTACCATTATAATTTATTGGATTCTTGAAATACAGGCCTTGACAGTGCAATATGATATCTTTAGACTGGAGGTCATTTGTATATGGCTAGATTTACACAGTAATGGATTGTTTTTGTTTTGCAATAGTTTTACTTGACAATAAATGGTCTAAGCACAAGTTTTAAGCAACCATTTTTTACCCAGCAACTAAAAAATTGGCAGTTAAGGTTGATCTATTTTTAAAGTACAACACATTTATCGAACAAAAAGTTAAATTATGCCTCAAAAAATGTCGATTAAAAAATCTTTTACATATTATCGCGGAAAACATACCAACTAACTTTCTAAGTTTACCTCCTTCTAAATCCAGGACATCAAAATTTTCATAATCCAGTATAAGAAATATGATATCTAATAAACAAGCTCTAGAGAAGATGTTTTTTTCCGATTTGGTAGCATAAAGGAGAGACTTTAATAGTAATGATTTTATTGTATACAACATAAATGATAATAATGATTTTGTTTACAATCAGTCAAAATAGTTTTTATGTGTTATTGCAAAGTTTTTAGTTAATATTAATAAAGATTTACTTTGTTTTAACTTAGATTATCTTGCAGTATTCCCATTTTTATATCAATTAAGACATTATCATATAATAAATATTGGTTGGTCTTTGATGAGATCATTGTCACTTAAAAAATAAGATGCATGACTTATTTAGAGCAAATGGACTATATGTCTCAAAAGAAAGTTAGCAAATTTATTTGCTCTCCTGATATAATTACTCAAGCATTTTAATATTTCACTATATCCAGGTCTTTGTACCACCAAATTTTTAATGATTATAAATTACCAAATATTAGAACTTTGACAAGAATCACTTCCAAAGTGGGATCACAAGATAGTATGGAATTTTCAAAAAATGTTATAATGAGTATTGAAAATATGCAACATAAACAAATACTGCTGGTTGATGAAGTTTATATCAAATCCACATTAACTTATCATAAAGGTGTATTGTTCGGAAGATCTGCTTATCACCTGGTGTCCTTGGTAACACCATGTTAGCTATAATGGTAAAATGTTTATTTGGTGGACCAGAGTTTCTTGTAAAAATGATTCCAATTAGTAAAAATGGTTCCAATTAGTAAAAATGGTTCCAATTAGTAAAAATGGTTCCAATTTTAAACAATGCAAACCAATAGTTAAAGCAGTTACTAATCAACTGAACGTAAAACTGTTACCAATTGTTATTGATAGAAATAGAGTAAATCAAAAGTTTTTTTTAAAAGGATGAATAAAATAGAAGAAAAATCTTAGTGCAGAGATAGCGAAAACACATTTTTCTTGTTTGATTATGTTAATATCAGTGTGTTCGTAAAAATTGGTTAACTTAAGAAAACAGGTATTTATTTTTTGAGTTTGTGGTAACAAACATGTAGCAAAATGGATTTGATAAATCTTTATAAGGATTCTGCAGATCTTTAAAAGCTTAACAATTAAAATGAAATTTTTATCTTACTAAAACTGATTGAGCGGCAGAAAGTTGGCACTTGTTTACATAGGCCAGCTTGTAAACAAGTTTATGAAAGGATTACTGCGCTTAAAGTTCAATTGAAATGATTGCTGCTTTTAAAAATCAATGAAACGATTGCTGCACTTAAAAATTATCCATCTATTAAAAAAGATGAAGTTATTGACACCATCAAGTTTGTTTCTATGTTTGTGAAGTTTTGGAAAATTTGTAATGCGAAAAATGTTAGAGGTGTGAAAGGTGTTAGAGGTGTGAAAGGTGTTAGAGCAGATGTTATTTATAAAGATTATTACCGCGCAGATATAAGATCACACACAGATAAAAGACTTATTAGATGTGGTAGATATGGTTGAAAGAATGTAAAGTTTAGGCCTAAAATGTATTACATAGCTTACAAAAGATACTTCTGAATGTATTTCTTATGTGTGTAGGGAGTTAGACAACATTGCAATGTATTTTTTGCATTGTGGAAATGACTGGATTATCCTTGGGTAGTTCACAACTGATCCATTAGAGAAAACAAAGAGTTACTTAATAGCTGTAAGGGTGCATTTCCGCTATTAAAAGCAGTCTAGCAAGCCAGACTTGTTGCCTCAGGTTTTCTTAGCAATAATTCTTACACTATTTCTCTTTCCAGCCAGTTTTTACCTGCTATTCGATTTATTCCCCAAGATCTATTATTTTTTTAGTTTGCTTTCCGAAAATAATAGGCCAATTTTTGTACAACTTTTAAAATCAGTCAATATTAAAAAGCCTGGTGATTTTTAATATTGACTGATTTTAAAATCAGTCAATATTAAAAATCACCAGGATGTATTCAACTAGAAGTTTATCTACTTCTGCAGTGAAAACTTTTATTAAGTCTTCTTTTATATCCAGTCTTCTAGGCATTTTATAAACTTTTATTTGTACTTCCCTGAAAATTTATGAATAAATAAAATATTTAAAGTCTGTATTAAAGATCAGGCTGATTAATTATTCATAAAGTGTAAGGCCAACACAATTTTTATAGCATAATTTCAAACTTTTTTATGCTCAAAAAAATTTGCTTGTGATTTTTATTTAGCTCTATAAGTTCATAAATTTAATAATTATACAAATAAATATAGTCCTTTTTTCCAAAGGAATACACACAACATTTTAAAATAAAAGAAATAAGAAAGAAATCGAGTATTTATGTATTTAAATAATGTTAAATATTTTTTTTTTTTTTTTTTTTGCATTTTTCTCTTTAAATTCAGTTGTTAATGCTTTTTTTTATATCTTACTATTTACTTTTGTTTAATTAATGTATAATATAGGATTTATTATTGTATACAGTAGTGTATGTATACATTTTTTGTTTAAGTTTGCCTTTATTTTGCTTTTTTATAATTGTCTACAGAAATTTTTTTCTTTCACTCTATCCTTCTGAACTGTTGAATTAATGTATAATATGGGGTTTATTATTGTATGTAGTAGTGTATGTATATATTTTTTTTACTTAAGTTTGTCTCTATTTTGCTTTTTTATAATTTTCTACAGAATTTTTTTTCTTTCACTCTATCCTTCTGAACTTATGTCATTTAAATTTGTTTTTTCTCATACATTTTTTTCTCACTCATCTTATCTCATTCGTACATTCTCTTTCTTTTTTTTGTTTTTGTTAGTCTTACTGCTTTAATTATTTTGTTCTGATTCCAATTTTTTTAATATTATTTTCCCTATTACTTTTTTTTACTATTTGTATTATTGTAGTTTACTCTCATTATTATATCCTTGTCTCAATATTTTTTATTTCATTTTATTAAGGTGTCACTTGATTGGCTAGTTTTTATTATATAAGTGACACCGAACCAAATTTTGTAAATTATAATTAAATTTATAGTTTTTGAATTTATGGTTAAATAAATGAATAAGAAAAAAAACACCTAACAATCAAATAATCTTTCTTAATAACAACAAATTACATTAAAGAAGTACTTTCAAACAAATTTCACTCCTAATGTTCACAAAATTAAGCCTGTGTATCTTGGTGGTACCAAGATTTTTTTATAACCAGATTGATAGGCATTTTATGCTTTTACACATTTTTAGTAATTCATAATTCTTCACAAATTTCTTTTTATATATACAAATTTGCTCTTCTTTTTATATATATGCATATATATATATGCATATATATATATATGCATATATATATATAATATATATATATATATATATATATATATATATATATATATATATATATATATATATATATATATATATATATAATATATATATATATATATATATATATACATATATATATGTATATATATACATACAATATAAATATACACACAGTATATATATATATATATATATATATAATATATATATATATATATATATATATATATATATATATATATATATATATATATATATATATATATATAATCATACATACAGTATATATATATATATATATATATATATATATATATATATATATATATATATATATATATATATACATACATACATACATACATACATACATACATACAGTATATATATATATATATATATATATATATATATATATATATATATATATATATATATATATATATATATATATATATATATATATATATATATATAGTTAATTCCTGACAACTTGAAACTTCAAAGGACCAAGAAAAATGATTTGACTTAACAAATGTTCCACTAAAGGGAATTCCAATTAAGTCAAACTTTGGCTGGTATGAGATATTATTCAATGCTAAAGTATAAATATTAAACAAACATCATTATATTTATAAAAACGTGATAAATGTTTCAGTGAAAGAAGTTAGGTATTGTATACACACCATACTGTGTGCTACATGAGTAGATAACTTTGAAAAAGAATTAGCAGTACAATGACTTCCTTGTTATTTCGTAATAAAATTGCGTCTAAAGGCTAACAATCTTTTATTAAGATTATTCTTATAAAATAACTGCTTTTTTAATGGTATTATTATGATTTATTTTGTTGCAGTTACATTATAGCATTATTTTATGTCTAATAGTGATCACTTCTATTCAGATCTAAATACAATGAATAAAAAAAAGAAAATATTAGACTACTGTTATTTATGTCTTATATGGAATGATGTCTTAAAAAAAATTTGATTTCTTTATTTCCCATACGAAATGCTCTTAATCAAAGAAATTTGCTGAAAGGGGACAAAAAAATGGTTCGACTTAGTAATATATATTACTTAGTAATATATATATATATGTACATATTACTAAGTAATATATACATATTTTTTCTTTTGGATGTCTTCACTTCCAACAAGGCTGCAAGCAACCACTATTAGAGTTGTAAGTTACTGGCAGAAAAAAGATGAAGTTTATAGAGCAAGATAACAATTGACAGACGACTTAAAAGATTGCAAATTATATAAATCAGGAAAACAAGATAAAGAAAGCACATTACTAAGAACTGAAACTTTGAGAAAAAAAACTAGACAAATAAGAATTTTTGGAGCAATTAAGAACAGTTACAGTAAAAGGATGAAATTTTTTTGAATGACAAGTAACACAAGAATTAATTTTAGTTGATGGCACAAAAGATGCTAGCTCTTTAGAGCAATGCCCATTATAGTATTTATAGAAAAGAGAAAGAAAAGCAACATTACAATAATGTGATAATGGTTGGAGGTTGGCTGCATAGGCAAGTCCAAACATGTTTACTATGCGTTTTTGCATCTTGTCTAAAGGAGAAAGAGCATCATTGAATGATTTGCATCAGATATGGCAACAGTATTCCATATTAACTCCCAACATGGCTGTAATCAACCACTATTAAGTTAAATATTGCTAGAAAAAATAAAGGACAAAGTTATAAAGCGAGGAAACGGTTGACAGAAGACTTGAAAAATTGTAGGTTGTATGAGTCAGGAAAACATGAAGATGAGAGAAAGTTCCAAAGGATTGAAGTGCATGGAAAAAAACTATTTAAAATAAAAATTTTTAGAGCATGCAGGAACAGATACAGTAAAAAAATGAGATTTTCTAAAATGATTAGTCAAGCAAGAATGAGTTTTAGTTAATGAAACTAGAGATTATAGCTTCTTTAAGCAGCAGCCATGATACATGATACTTTGCTGTATGACCAATAGCTCTTAGAATCATGATAGTATTTGTAGAAAAGAGAAAGAGATGCAATTATGATGGGAGAGAGACTCAAGCTTAGTAGATAAAGCGGGTTCAACTACGTTTACAATTCATTTTTAGACATTGTTTAGAAGAAAAAGAGTTTCATTAAAAGAACCAACCCAAATATGACAACGGTATTCCAAACAGGAAGAAACAAGAAGGCGGGAAGAAGGCGACTCAGTGAACGGGTTACCATTCATTAATATAGGAATGTTGACAGTATTGCAATAGTTGTTTGCAGTAAATAAATGAGTTTTGTTAGAGTTAAGATTTAAAAGCCATTGCAAGCTTTAATTTGTTACAGAAGTAAGATCAGATTCAAGATTGCCTGCCTGTTCTCAGCAATCCAAAAATAAAGATTTTTTTCAAGACAGGAGTATAAAGTTCATCAGCAAAAAGAGCTACTTTAGATGTAAAGTTGTCAGGAATATCATTAATGTAGAAAAGAAACAAAACAGGATCAAAGATAGAACCTTGAGGTACCCCAGAAGTTATTGAAAATGAAGAAGAGCATTGGTCTTCGAGGATGACTTTAATAAATGATTGAAATGGAAAGAAATGATTTGACAATGATTATGATTAGATATAAATGATTACGATTAGATATAGCAGCTGCACAAGGAGATGAAAGCCAGACAACCATGCAGTTGTCTCAGTTTTCTCAGGGTTCCTTAGGTGGCTTCAACAATGCGCATTAAAAGCATTAACAGGGACACCATCCATGTATAACATAGTACTGTTAACACTCTGATAGTTTACAGATAAAGTTGATTAGTTTTGATGGAATTAGCCATTCTGAGAGCTACTACAGAGTTCAGGAAGTCTTACTATCACTCAGCCTTAGAACAATTAAACTGAGTTTTAGAGCTGTACCCTCATTAGGAGATAACAAGAAGAGTTGCATAGCCACTATCAAAAAGGCACAAGCAAATATCTATGACTAGAGTCAATAAGATCCATTATTCATCATCCTAAACAGGAAACATTGTAACACAGGTTTATATTTGCGCCAGCGTAATAGATAAAGGAGGGGTTCAAGGCTGATCAACAGAATTATTCTGCTTACCACTAAAGTCTTTGTTTAAAAGACCTTCTATAAGAGCTGAATGCAGTTAACATCTGCCCAAGATTAGTATTTTTATCTAGACACCATCTCTAGCCTTTACTCAATTAAGAGTCCCAAGGCAAGGAATTTTTAAGTTACAGTTTGTTTTTCCTAGCCTTTGCCTAAAATGGCAAACCCTAAAAGACAGATCACCCTGCTGGTTCTGGGTTACATGATACCAGAACCAGCAGGGTGATCTTGATAATCCTGACCTGAGTACCTGGAGTAATCTGGAGTAGTTTAGAGGAGTTACTTCCTGTAAAAATTACTTTAAAACATCAAACAAGATATTTTAAAAATGGATTTGGAAAAACATTACATCCAACAAAACTCTAGAGATTAAGGTGAGCATAGGTTTTATAGTTGTCACTAGTTAGTTACTGATTTTATTTTGATTTTATTATTTATTTTACTGTTAAAATATTATTTTAAGTAACTTGAAATTACAAGTAATGCTTCTTAAAAGATATGATTCCTTGGTATAAAATAAAACTTTTGTTGTATATGTTTTTCACATACTTTACAGTATAATTACATTAATCATTTACTACAAATAATTTGCTTCTATTCAAATGACATTTTTATTCAAGTACATAGTATATGTGCTAGAACCAACATTCTTCTCAGATATTTTTTTTAACTTAATTGCGGACCAAGTTAATCATCATAATTGTCATCATTGCCACGAATTGTCATAGTCATGTCATAATCATAATCATTTGCTTTACACAAAGTAATATCATCCAAGACTAAAATACTTCAATTTTTATGAGTTTAGGGGATTCGGTTAATGTGTTAGTGGATGGTACTATATTATCATTTGGTAAAGTTGATCCAACAAATATGGTAAGAATATATATCAAATTAGTTTTTTAGTTGAATGTTCTGATAACTTAAAAGTTTTCAAGAAAATGATTTTTCATAATTTGAGAAATATTTTATATGTATTATAGCAATAAATAATACAGCAAATACAATTACAATAATAAATATTAGTGATGAAAATTTTGTTACTATTTACCCTAGAAATATACTGTTGATATGTATTTTCGACAACGTTGGAATGATTATCGATTGAGACATAATTTAACTGAGAAACTAACCATTATATCAGGAAGTGATTATCCATCAAGTATTATCTGGACACCTGATACATTTTTTTTAAATTCAGTTTCCAGTATATTCCATCATGTTACTGTAAACAATCATAAAATTGATATTTACCCAAATGGATTTATATTTTGGGGAACAAGGTAAAAAACTTTTAATTTGTGAATTAAATTGATTGAATTTTATTATCTAATTGTTATTTAGTTTTATACATATATTTATGTATAAAGTTTATTTATGTATATATCTAGAGTTTGGCAAGAATGGCGAACTTAAT
>NC_061157.1:22204664-22272164 GCF_022113875.1 Hydra vulgaris | reverse complement strand
ACCCATTTTTTTATTTACACCCCAAATTTTGTTAAGCATGTGAGAGTAACTTGAAATTAATGAAACTGAAATAGCTTTGATCATATCAAATTTTTCCTTTTAGTTGTTGTTGACTTGCTTTTTCTATTGTTTTTTTCAGTAGTTTTATAAAATCCAATCCTAAATTTTAAAAGTTTATTAAATTTTTACTGGGGGTGAGTTTAATTGTAAAAACCAGATTTAAATTTAACCATGTTTTTTTTTTCTGTTTAAGAAAAAACCACTCTCTAATTCTTCGTAACAACTCTAACTAAACTATTCAGGGCGAAATTAAAAAAAAAAAATCAAGCTACATCAGCATTTTTCTAATTAAGTTTTTCCCAGTAAAATTGTGATAAAGATCAAAATTACAGGCATTTTGTTTATTTTTAAACATTTTAAGTTGTTTTCTTGGATTCCTTGCCTCAAAATATGCAATTGTAAATATTATCAGCTTTCTATTGCACACAGAACAAATACAAAAATGACTGATTTTTATTGGTTCAAAGCAAGGTTTAAATGGTTATTCTTTTAATTAATTTAAATTTATTATATTATATTTAATTTAATTTTTTTTTTAATTCAAAACATTTAAAAAAAAATTTTTTTTTAACTTTTAAAGTTTCCAAACATGTTAAAGTTAAAGAAAATTCTTTTTATTTTATTCTTATTATATTAAGATATTTAAATGTGCAATTTCTTATTATACTTATATATAGACACATATCATATTGGTATCATATGCACCAGTATTATGACTTATTTATGTCTTGAGTATAATAGCATTAAGTTATTAATACATTTTTTTTTTAAGAGTCACAGCTTCTCCTGTGTGCAACTTTAATTTAGCTTCATATCCAATGGACACTCAAATGTGTGATATTAAGATTTCAAGTTGTAAGATTTTTAATTCTAAAATTTTCTTTTGCATATAATAGTTTATTTATTGTTGACTATCATATAAAATTATAGTTATATAATATTTATTAATATAAAATTTTATTTGAATAACATTTTTATTTAGATGGTTTAAGTTCACGGCATATAAAATATAAATGGTTGCGTAATCCTGGATTTCGTTTGCTAATAAAAAACATGGATCAATTTTCTATACTGAGCTATAATACAAGTTCTTTTTACGAAAAAAATGATATGGGTAAAGTTTAAATTTGTAAAAAAATTTTAATTTCAATTTTGTACTCTTTGAATTATTCATATGGTTTTAATCTAATAAAGTGTGTGCACAGACAGTCCTTTACCAAAATGATATAATTTTAATGCTTGCACATAAATAACTTAACAAAAAATAAATATTGCGTTGTATTGTGACAGAAAGAAAACCGAAAAGCAGGTATTGATTGATACTAATATTGTTTTGTGCCTTTTCTCTGACACTAATTTGTAATTAGTTCCTCTAAAACCATATTTTGAACTATGAAGATTTAAATTTGATTTATGAAGACTTACTTATTGTGAGTTATTAAAAAATATTTACTTATTGTGAGTATTTTAAAAGACTTACTTATTGTGAGTATTTACTTTGTAAGTCTTATATTGTGAGTATTTACTTTGTAAGTCTTATATTGTGAGTATTTACTACTGTAAGTCTTATATTGTGAGTATTTAAAAGTCTTTAAAAAGTATTTAAATTAGTATACATTTTGTTTGATAATGAATACACTACAGCGCGTTATGTGAATTATTACTAAAATGTAATAAAAAGAAGCGATTTAATATTTCAAGGACTGAACTGTTTTTTTAAACATTGTCTTTGCATTTTGAGGTAGTTTTCTTCTAGCAAGGAAATTTTGTTAACAAAGGATTTTTTGTCATAATCATTTATGTTATTATATTGAAATAATAATTTATAGAGTTTCATACAATTATTTTCAATCTTCAAATTTTTCAATTTTCAAATTTCTTTTCTTAATATTTGTTTTAGGAAATGAAATATCTGTTCTTTATGGTAAATTTATATTTCAGAGGCAACTAGGTTTTGCTATATTTGAAATATATATACCATCTACTGCTCTTGTTTGTTTATCTTGGGTTGCACTATGGATGCCAAGAAGTTGCCCACCAGTACGAGCAGGTATGGTTTGTTACAAATATGTTAATATAAGCTGTTTGTTAAAAGTATATATGTTTTAATTAAGATTAAATAATATTTCATATAGTAGTATTTCTGAATAATCTAAAAATGAAATTCTAAATTTAGAAACATGTTATTTAATCGATAATTATTATAATTTTTAATATGAAATATTCCATTAATCCACAAAGTTTAGAACCTTGTATCTATAGTAAAAATGTAATTTTTATAATTTAGTATCTTTAAAAAAATGTTAATTTTTCCTTTAAAAACATTTAACAAAAACCTAAAATCAAAAGTTTAAAAAAAACTTTATATGAATTAGTTTGTGTGCTTTTGTTGGTGTTTTTGTGACAAATGAATCAATTTTGCATCTGTAATCTATGATTCATATGTCTGGAATTAATTAGGGATCTTATTAAAGTTTTTAGATAGTTGCCAATTAAAGTTTTTTGTGATCAACTTTTACTTTTTAGATTAAGCACTAAATTTTTTTTTAACTTTTTAAACTTTTTTTTAATTTTAACTTGTTATAAATCTTTGATAATAATAAAATAAATCTTGACTATTTTTGTAAAAATAATAAAGTACTCATACTAGTAAACATAAAAAATTGTTATTATCACAAACTTGTTTCAATTTTTTTTTTACAATTCATTGTGTACTTTGAAGCAACTATTGTTGCAAGATATCAATTCAATAAAGTATTTTAAAATGCTGAGATCCATTATTCACAATATTTAACAATATTTGGAATGATCTGAGTTTGATAGTCTTCTCAAAAAAAAACTATTGATTTTTATAAAAAGCGCTCATTTTCAATGCATACTCCCAAGATATTTCCATTTGAAATTTAACGCCAGAGCATGAAAAAACGCTGGCTGGATAGTTATTTTTAGGTTGGCCTGCGCATTTTTAAAAACGAACGCAAAAAGGCTTAAGCGTGAATGCGCTGGCTAAAGAGAGAAGACTGATGTATATATATATATATATATATGTATATATATATATATGTATATATATATATATATATGTATATATATATATATATATATATATATATATATATATATATATATATATATATATAATATATATATATATATATATATATATATATATATATATATATATATATATATATATATATATATATATTATATATATATATATACATATATATATATATATATATATATATATATATATATATATATATATATATATACATATATATATATATATATATATATATATATATATATATATATATATATATATATATATATATATATATATATATATATATATATATATATATACACACATAGGTGTAGAGTATGGGGTACAATGAGGCCAGGCTGCTTTTCTTGGGGGTCAATCTTACCCCCCATGAAAATTTGTAGCCCCCATAAAATTTTATCCAATCTTATAACAAATATTATTTTAATTTTTTATTTTTAAATAGAGAAAGAAGTAGTCAAGGTTTTTCCGTAAAAAGAGAAGAAATAAATAATCTTTTTCTATAAACATACCCCAAAAAATCGTTTTTAAAATAAAAACTTGGAAAACTTGATGAACAAGGGAATCTTTTCAGATAAAAAATATGTTTTTTCGATAAAATAAAGCTTCAGATAGTCTTTTGATCTTAATTTAAGATTTTTTTTCATGCTTTATGCTAGTACTTTAAAGTAATTTTATTAGCGGCGTTTTTGTTTTTGTGTATATTTTATGTTAATTAAATTAAATTTTAAGATTCAAATAAAAAGAAAGTATCAATTAAAAAATCGTTAAAGAAAGCCAGTTAGACAAGGTACCTTTGTGGACTTGACTTAACCGTAATGAAGCTTATTTTATGCAAATTTTAAAGTAACAGTGAGTTTACTTGACAATAACTTCATGAAGTTATGAAGATTTCAAGCACGCCCACATCCTCATTTACCACAGCACATCCACCGCTGACGTTTTGAATTTTAGTCTTTCTTTTTAAAATTTTAAAAGAAAATTTAAATCGAAGTTTTACTATGTTTATACATTTTTATACAAAGTACTATATAAAATAACTAACAGTTTTACTATGTTTATACATTTTTATACAAAGTACTATATAAAATAACTAACAGTAGCTTTTAAAAACTTTTTTAAGTAACTTTTACTCTGATTAAATTTTTAATTAACTTTTTACTTTTACTTGTGCAAACATTTTGAGCGATGCTTGTATATTTGTTATCATTTTTATTTTTAATTATAACAATCGCATTTTAAAAATTAATTACTACTATTATTTTTTATTTACTTTATTATTTGTTTAAATTACAGATTATTGTCGATTACTTTTAAAAAATTATTAATTAATTTTAAGATCTTTGCGTACTGAGTCATGTTTTATAACACTTTTCAATGCGGCAACTGAATCAGCTAAAATGATAGGTTTAGACAAACCAGCTCTGCCCAGGAAGAAGAATTTATCTGCAAGATTCGAAGTCGGCTTCAGTGATACTTATTACCAGCCAAACGACCTAAATGAGATCTAAAAGCAGTTATACTTTACCAGTTTAGATGCAGTTTTATTGGCCTCACCGATAAATCTGAATCAACTAAAACAACTCGTCATTTAAAAATTGTTAAAGAGTTTGGATCAAATAACACTGAATGCAGTATCAACTACATGAAAACTTCTAAAACGACGATTTTCCTAATTATCAAAGACTGCAGCTCCACCGAGACTTTTTCATTGACGAAGAGAAAAAAGTTAAAATTAAAGATTTTCAATCAGCTCTAGATTTCATTCGCGCTAAAGAAAAAATTGGATTAAGAAGCATTAATGCTATTTCTCTAATGAATACCCATAAAGAAAATACCGATGTAGTCGTGAAATGGATTAGATATGTTTATTGAAAAGTGGTTAGATATGTTTATTGAAAAATATAAAATGCGCCGTAGAATGTTTTATTTGAAAACCAAGTAAAATTCCATTTTTTTTGATTTACATTAATTTCTTGATGCTTGTTAACCGAAATTAAAAGGTGTTATTTTTTCATTTGGTAAGATTTGATTAAAAATCTACATGTATATATATATATATATATATATATATATATATATATATATATATATATATATATATATATATATATATATATATATATATATATATATATACATGTAGATTTTTAATCAAATCTTACCTCTGGTATGATTTGATTAAAAATCTAATATCTTAAGAAATCTTTTTCTAATTCTCTTATGTTTTATGTTAAATATGAGTTTAGTTAACGCTCCAAAAAATGTTTTATCGCCAAAATATTTTTGCAATTTTCCAACTCTTTGGAAATTTAATTCTGGCTAATTAATTTTGTTGCTGTAATTTTTTCATTTGATGCAATCATGAAGATGAGAATTATGGTGTTAAAGTACAAAAAAAGTGATTAAAATCATTTTTCATAAATTTTATTGTATTTAAACAAATTTTCATAATTTATTTTTATAATAAATTTTAATTATATTCAAGGTAAAAATAGTATAAGAACATTTTTTCCTATTCTTTAAAAATATTACTAAGTAATTAAAATAATAAAGTCTATAAATATTTTGGCAATTAGTTATTCTTCACTGCTTTTGAAACATCTTAAAGTAGGTGAATTGTTAAATTTCACAAATATTTTGGCCTTAAATTTTAAATTTGTTTACAAAAACTTGATTTAATTGTAGATGATACAGTTGCTAAACTTTTGCACAGAAGCTGTTTCAAAAAAACAATCAAATTTTAATACAAATGTACACATTTTTTGAAAAAAAGTTTGTTTCTAAACTTTTGCACACTACACAAGCCTTCCCAGGAAAGGCGTGCGGTTTTTCGTCTCGTACGACCACGAAAACGTTTTTCAAGTTAGAGAACGTGATCACGGCCGTTTGCGCAAGTTATATTATATGCGTTACTGAAAAATTGTTTTAAATTTAATAACTACATAAGAAATTGAAATAAACTTAAATAGAAAACAATAATAATAGTTTAAATAATTTGTGTTGTTTTTAATTTTGTTTTTTCTTAGTGGTTATTATTATCAGCAACAAAATTCATTAAGTTATAGCAAAAAAATAAAAAAATAATAAAAAAACGGTTTTAGGCATTAAAAAGTATGACTTTCTCATATTTGATGTGTTTTTTCTTTTAAAGAGGAAAGAGAAAATATGTATCGTCATCTGTTTGTAAAATATATTTGTATAATTATAATGTAACAAGTTTATATTAAGAGTTAAAGTATACGATCGCGATTTGCAAACTCTGGTAAAATATTAGGTCTTTAAAATTTTAGTTCATGCAAAGCTGTGTATTTTGTTTATAAGTAGCAAATTATTAAAAGTTTTCTAACAAGAAAGTTACAAAAAACAAAACAAAAACAATAAACTTATGACTACAAAAGGATTAACACTTTAGTCACTAACTGCATTATAAAAGTAATAAAACTATAATTGTTATAAAACTATAAATGTTATTACATTTATAAAGCACTTATTACTTTTAAAGTTCATTCTTTGTTCAAACAACATTAATTCCAAACATTTATTAAAGTAGAAAAGCATCTAGAAAAATTAAAGCGGATATTCAAATATTATTAAAAAAATCAGGAACTTTCACATATCACTTAAACAACGTTATAAAAAAGTACTTTATAAAAAGTATAGCATTATGAAAAACGTTACATAAAAACGCGCGTTAATTTTAAAATCAACCAATAAAAAATTTTTATGGGTAATTTTAAAATTAACCCGCGTTTTTACGGTCCATTCGTAACGTTTTTCATTATGCTAAATTTTTAATACGATACGTTTTAATAAAGTTGTTTGTCACGTTTTTATAAGTTACTTTAGTTTTAATATTATTTGAACATCCAATTTATTCTTCTAGATATTTTTCTACTTCAATTAAAATTTGGGAATACTAATGCTGCTTGAACAAAGAATGAATTTTAAAAGTTATAAGTGCGTTATAAAAGTAATAACACTATTATAGTGTTATTACTTTTGTAATCGTAAGTTTTTCAGCATTATTATAAAACTTGCAAACGACCATGTTCACGTTTTCTAAAATAATATAATTGCGTGTGGTCATACGAGACGAAAAATTGCATGCTTTTCCTGGGAAGGCTTGATTTATATATATATATATATATATATATATATATATATATATATATATATATATATATATATATATATATATATATATAATATATATATATATATATATATATATATATATAAAATACTGTACTGTTTTTATTTTTGTTTCTTTGGAGTTACATTTAGCAATTTAAAAGCAATTCAAAATTAGATAAGGCAAAGCAAAAAAAAAAAAGTTTAAAGTCTACAATAGAAATAATGATTTTCCTTTTCTTAATTTTTTTTTTATAAGGATAGCAAAAATACAAATTGTAATGTGTTTGTAAAATTTATTTGTATAATTTTAATGAAACAACAAGGGTTGAATTAAGCGAATGCAAAACGCAAAATCTAGAAAAATATCTAGTATTTAAAATTTTAGTTTATACAAAACCGTGTTTCTTGTTTTTAAGGGGAGAATCAACTTAAATTTGTTAGCGTAAAAATAAAAAGTAAAACAAACTTACGATTACAAAAGTAATAACACTATAATAGTGTTATTACTTTTATAACACTATAATAGTGTTATTACTTTGTAACACACTTATAACTTTTAAAATTCATTCTTTGTTCAAGCAACATTAGTATTCCCGAATATAACGCATATAATATAACTTGCGCAAACGGCCGTGATCACGTTCTCTAACTTGAAAAACGTTTTCGTGGTCGTACGAGACAAAAAACCGCACGCCTTTCTTGGGAAGGCTTGTATATATATATATATATATATATATATATATATATATTATATATATATATATATATATATATATATATATATGTATATATATATATATATATATATATATATGTATATATATATATATATATATATATATATATATATATATCAACATACATATCATACTGTTCAAATATATTTTACATACCTATTATCGCACTTATTTGCAATTATTTATTGTTATTTTATTTGCCAATTGTATTAATTTAATATTATTTTATTTTTTCATTTTACACATACCAGGTATTGGTCATACATTTAAAACAAATCTTGTCACAACTGAGAAGCCTAGTACAGATGATATCACTCTTTCTTTTTTCCTTTCACTAGAAAAATAGAAAAAAATTCTCTATGAAATAACAAACTAAATTCTAGGGACTAGGGATTTAAAAAATATTTTGCTGGAGAGAATGATGAGGAGGATGAGGATGGAGGAGTCCTAACAAATGCATCGCTACAACATATATCAAATTGGTCATTGATATTGTAAATAATATATTGCTACAGATACTGTAAATAATATATCGCATATATTTTTTATAATTTTATGTTTTTTTTAGTACTGTGTGTTCTCATCTTACTTACTGTATCAACTGTTTGGGCTTCTATAAATGCTAAGCTTCCAGAAGTGAGCTATGTGAAAAATATTGATGTTTACATGTTTGTTACATTCTGTTGTGTGATTCTGAATCTTATAGAATATGTTGTTCTAATGAACCTCAATGCAATTACAGAAACATTTCTTACAAAACAGAGGAAAAAAGAAAAAAAGGTTGATGTTTATTTTTAATTTTTTTTTTTTTTTTTTTGAATCTTCTCAAAAAACTTTTGTGTTTTAAAGTAGTTTTTTACATTATCAATTGAAATTGGTATTTTCTAAAGGCTGCAATTTTAAAAGTAGATTTAATAAATAATAATAATAATTTGATAAGTTTATGACAAATAATTATTCATAAGATAGTACATTTTATGTTACATTTATATGGTTTTATATTTTTAATATTAAATTATTATTATTTAAATTATTTTCACTAGGATGTTTAGTATTAGATTGGCAATTCTAGGTAAAATTTGGTTTAATAAATGATTTATAATAATATTCAAATTTATAACGAACACTCATTATATATATATAATATAAAATATGGTAAGTTGAATAAAAATCTGAAAACAAACAGCAAGGAAGCGGTTCATAGAAAACTTGAAAAATTGAAGGTAGTATGAGTCGGGAAAACTGGACCAATAATAGAACATTGTGGTATCTTAGAATTTACTGGAAATGAAGAAGAGTGTTGGCCTTCGAGTTCGGTCACCATGTTACTTTGGTGATATAAAAATATAAAAAAAAGCATGCAAAACTCAAATTTTACAAACTTTTTTCTCAAATGATATTTGTAATTAATACGTAAATATGAATCTATAAAAAAACAATAATGTTTATATGCAACCTGCTGAAATAATTCTTTAGCAAAACAACAATTTGAAAAAATGCATACTATTAAAATGATTTGCTTATATTATAAATGATCAAATTTAATCTTGATATTATTAAGAATCACCAAATTAATTATATTTACAAAAAAAAAAAATTAATTTTTGAAAATTAATAACTTTTTTTATAAAAATTAGTAAAATTTTGAAATAATTTTCTAATAATATATATATATATATATATATATATATATATATATATATATATATATATATATATATATATATATATATATATATATATATATATATATATATATATATATATATATAGTACTGAATAAATTATTAGAAATCGGAGGTGAAAACGTGGTTTTTTAAACTAATTGATCCTGAAAATTAGGGGTCTGGTGCGAAGACTTCAAATTTTAATCTGGTATCCGCTATGCATTCAGTTTTGTCTTGAATTTTCTTTTGGTACCTAAAATTTGATATTTTTTTTAAAAATTTGCTTTTTCTAGACTATACGATGGGGAAAACGAGTGATCTGAGCCCCAGGAATTAGTGACAAATTCAAGTTTTACTGAACAATGCAGAAATGAGCCAGAAGAAAGTAGCAAAAATATTGAAAGTATCGACCTCATCTGTGTGCAGAATGAAGAAAGCACTTGATTAAAGCAAGGGCCTTGATGCAAAGAGGATTGGAAAATATGTCCGTAAGAGAAAAAAAAAACTCTACGAACAGACAGGAAAATTGTAAAGCTGTGCCAATCTGACAGAAAAGCGTCATGTAGAAGAATTGCTTCTGACAAGTCGGATGACTGTTAATTGAAGATTGCTGTAAGCTGGGCGTTGTGCTTACCGCCTAAGAAAAAAACCTTGGCTTACTGAGAAAATGAAGGAAACACGTATGGAATGGGCCTTGGCGCATAAAGACTGGAAAGATGAGGACTGATCAAAAGTCTACCATCCAAGTATTAGATGACAGAGTTCAGACTATAAGAAGAAGACCAGGCGAGCAGTTCAGAAAAGATTGCTTCCATCAGACAGTAAAAGTCCCCACGAAGACCATGGTATGGGGTGCAATATCCACCCAAGGGACAAGTCGTCTGCGCATTGTACAGGGCACATTGAATGTGGAAAAGTATATTGAGATGCTCAGTACTCGTTTGAAGCCCCAAATACGTTTCAGGATAGTACCTGTATTTTTCAGCAGGACTCAGCTCCATGCCACTCGGCACGCAAAGTCAACGATTGGATGCAAAAAATGACATAGAGGTACTCCCATGGCCAAGGAATTCTCCTGACATGAATATTATAGAGTCACTTTGGGATAAGCTCAA
Source organism: Hydra vulgaris (assembly GCF_022113875.1). NCBI lineage: Eukaryota > Metazoa > Cnidaria > Hydrozoa > Anthoathecata > Hydridae > Hydra > Hydra vulgaris. The sequence continues at coordinate 22,261,375 of NC_061157.1, read as the reverse complement.
GGATAAAATCCATAACGTGCCAATAACCAATAAATCAGTCCTAATAGAACGTCTGGGTCATGTGTGGTTTCATGATGATGAGATTAAGGACAAATGTAGCAATATATATATATATATATATATATATATATATATATATATATATATATATATATATATATATATATATATATATATATATATATATATGTATATATATATATATATATATATATATATATATATATATATATATATATATATATATATATATATATATATATATATGATATATATATATATATATATATATATATATATATATATATATATATATATATATATATATATATATATATACAAATTAATTTTTGTGTTTCAAAAATATTTTACAGTTTTTTGTCTTTTTTTATTAAAGGAAAAACGGGTTAGTTTTCAAAAAAATGTGATTGAAATGCAATCTCTGCAGTATGAAAAAAAAATGACGGAACCGATAAAAAGCGTTAAAACTATGTCGACAGCTGACGTTAAAGCTCTGGCTGTTGTAGTCGAGCAACACAATGTAAAAATAACAGGGAAATTAGAATTTTATGCACGCATAATTTTACCTCTTATATATATCATTTTTAATATTTACTATTGGTATACAGGAATGAATAGTTACAAGTTAAAGCATGTAGTTTTTTGATCGAAATCACTAATTAGAATTTATAAATAAATGTTTATGGGGCCATCCATAAAGGACGTCATCCAAATAGGGGGGAGGGGGTCGAGTTAAAACGGACAAAAAAAGACAAGGGGAGGGAGGGAGGTTGTCAGAAAAGGACGTCACTTTATAGATTTTTTTTTAGCTTAATTAACATGGAAAACTACGTAAACATGTGTTTTTGAGAAGATAATGTATGAATATATTTTTTAATTTTATTTTTCAAAGGTGTAGCAGCAGATTCAATCATCATTGCAAGATGAAATAAATTTTTTTGCAGTTAAAAATAGGGAGGGGCGCCAGGATTTTATGACGTCCTTTTCCAGGGGGGTATAGGGAAAAAAGACAACCGGTGACAAAGGGGGGGGAGGAGGTCAAAAATTGGCTAAAAAATGGTGATGTCCTTTATGGATGACCCCTATTGAGTTTATAAAAAATATTAACTAAAATGAAACGTATTTAAAAAAAGAGCGTTATCGTTAGGAAAAAGTAAAAGTATTTTTGAAAAAACCAATCTTAATACTTATGATTTGTTTTTTATAATTATGCACGTTAGTTCGATTTCTAACGGATTTTTGAATTTAGATTTAGATTAGTTTGAATTGTGAAAATAAGTTTTGTATTGTGTTTTATATTGCTTGGTAATTTTTTATATGAAGTAATTTTCATTTTAATACTCACGTGATTTAAAGTTTATGCTTTAAAAGAATTTTTTTACTTTAAAAGAAATCTGCGATTTCAATAACATTAACTGCGCTCTACCCCCGTGCTTTCGTTATTTATTTTGCTGTATTGTTGTTTTATTAGTCTTAAAAGAGATTTTTTTTTCAAAATTTTTTTATAATCGTATTTTAATTGCAATAAAGTTTTTAAAATAAAAATCAAGTTTATATTTTTTTATATCGAATTTTGAAGTTTGATATAATTTATAAACTTTTCGACTACAAACTTTTTGTGAATGACAAAAAATAATAAATTTAACTTTTTCTAATTTTACCTCAATTTTTTTAAAAATGAATCATCGGCCAATTTTGATGTAACCTGATGCAATCGGGAGGCCTGCATAAGCGCGAATTGGCATATGTGCGAACTGGTATAAGTGCGAAGCGTTGCAAAAACTGGTATAAGTGCGAACTGGCATATATGCCTATTAGCATAAGAGCACCAAAACATTTTTCAAACACTGGCATAAGTGCGAATTGGCATAAGTGCGAAGCAGTTGCTTTTATGCCAGTTTTTGCAACTGCTTTGCACTTATGCCAATGTTTGCAAATTTGTTTGGCGCACTTATGCCAATTTGCATTTGTGCCAGTTTTTGCAACTGCTTTGCACTTATGCAAATTCGCACATATGCCAGTTCACACTTGTGCCACTGCTTTGCACTTATGCCAGTTTGAGAGGGGAGGACTAAGTGTTAAAGACAGTAGGTACGCTGTTTGACTATCTGTCCTAAACTTCATTTTATTTATTTTTTTAAATATTGAATTTCGCGTGTGTAACAAATCAGAATTTTTTTTTTTTTCTGACTTCAGTCACAATTTTTTTTTTAAATTTCTTTATAAATTATGAGGAGAGAAAAAAAAAATCGAGTTAATTTTGAAAAAAAAAAAAATGCGTACGTATGCGGAGAAACGGGAGGGGGTTTTCAAAAGTGTACAGGTTTGCACTGGGGGGAAGGGCGTCCTAGATCAGTGGTTTACCGCGTACGTACTTTATGGATATAAACTTTTGTGGTATCTTTTCATTCCGTAAAATAAATAAGTCGGAAAGGTTATCATTTTATTTATGTTGGTTTGTTGTTATCAAAGAATTTAAAACATGTTGGTTTGCTGTTATCAGAGTATTGAAAACATTTATATTGGTTTGTTGTTACCAAAGAAATAAAAACATTTATGTTGGTTTGTTATCAGAGAATTGAAAATATTTAGATGATGTCATATAAGTTTAATTACGTCATTTTTTCAGAATTTTCGTAAAATCTATAAGTTCAACTTCTGACTTCTAAATAACAACAAAATAAATTGTAAATTATTTTTGTATTTTAGTCTTGATTAAAAATTAAACAAATGATAAGGGATCGTCCATAAAGTACGTGCTCTCGGAAGAAAAAAGGAGGTCTGCGAATGGCGTATATGAGATAGGGGGGGGGGGGCAGAGGGTCAATTATAAAAGTAAGACGCTAAATTGAAAAAAATATTAAAAAATGTTGGGTAGGTAGGTTAATTAACCTACCTACCCACTGCCCCCCCCCCCCATCTCATATACGCCATTTGCAGTACCTACGCTTTTACTTAAAAGCAATTTTAATTCTGAAAGAGCAATTGTAATTCTGAAAGAGATCGTGGATCTGATAAATTAAAAAATAATAAATCTGAAAGAGATCGTGTGATCGCGTAATCTGAAAGAGATCGTGTGATCGCGTAATCTGAAGAGATCGTGTGATCGCGTAAATCTGAAAGAGATCGTGTGATCGCGCCATTTGCAGTACCTACGCTTTTAATTAAAAGCGTAGGTACTTTTAGGGAGGGGGAGGTTACTCAAAAAATCATATTGTAGAATATTGGGGGGGGGGGGGGAGGTTGAAATAAAATCGTACGTGCTTTATGGGCGACCCCTAACGTTTTAATTTTTTATGTTGTCTCGACGTCATTAAGTTAAAATTTTGTTTTAAAAATTTAACTTTTGTGTTTTCTTAGTTTACATAAATTGCCATAGTGTATAAAATATTTTACAAACACAAACAAAGTTTCCGAAAGATCGTACTGACCTTATCGTCAGAGCCTTTTACAAGCGTATGTATATATTCAACATTATTTAGATATTCAACAAAATTAAGGACGATTCTACGGGAGATTTAACCCCTTCCTCTTAAAGAAAACGATTTTCAAGTTATAATTGGTTTTTTTAGCAATATAGTCAGTTGTCAGCAGATTTCTAATTTGAGGATCATTTTTTTTTTAGAAAGCAGTCGGCAGTTTTTAAGGATTCGTCCGCCCTCTTATTTTATTTCTTAAATCGCTCCAGGACAAAATAAAATCTATTTTACAAATAAATGTTTTTAACAAAATACATAGTTAATACTGAAAGTACTTGATTATATCATCAATTGAGAGTTAAAGAGATAATTGAATTTTAAACAGAAAAATTTTAGGATATATCAAAATCGAACAAAACTATTTCATTCCAAAGATATGGTGCACAATATTAAATACAAAATTGATTAAAATTGGTTAGACAAAAAGGTTTATATATAAAAAATATTTCTAAATAATAATTTATATATTCATTTTACACAAAAGAGATCTTCAAAAATGGAAAATGAGTATTTAGAAACACATTTGAATAATCATTGTTGCTGAAGCTAAACTGTTTACGGTTAGATTAATAACTTCTGAACCATTTTATAACTTTGCAGTTATAAAATGGTTCAGAGGTTATAGTATACTTTGTAGCAAAATTTCACGATCGACAGTATCGAGTGTTTTGAAAGATCGATAAAAACGCCAAATGTATACTTTGATTTTGTGAAGGAGTTAGAAATTTTATTTGAAAACTAGATGTTCATTGGAATTATTCTTTTAAAGCAAACTGGTTGTTGCATAACAAATTATTAGAAATTATTACAACATCTTTATCGCCGTCAGAAACATGCAATCCGCGTAGTTAATAATGCAGATCGCTTTTCACATTCAAAACATTTTTTTGATTATATGAAGATTCTAGATGTTTATAAACTGAACATATTTAATGTCTTATGTTTTACTTTTATATGGAAAAACGATTTATCTTTATTTGTTTTTAACGACCTTTTTTCTTTCAAACCAATAAATAAATACACATTAAGAAATAATAGTTTTTTAAATGAACCTTTTTGTAGAACTAAGTTCAATCAATTTTGTATTGCATATCGTGCACCCCATCTTTGGAATAAAATAGTATTACCAAATTTTGATCCTTCTATTACTCTTCTTGTTTTTAAAATTAAGTTAAAAAAATTCATTCTCTCTATGGACAACATTCTAAAATTCTATTAAAAATGTATGTGAAATGTATTTGTTAAATCTTCAACTTATTATATATTAAAATGTGTTGTATTTTGCATAATGTAAATACGTTAAATTTTCTATATATATATATATGTTATAAATAAATATTTTTACTTTTTAAGGTTTCGATGATAAGATCCTTATGATCTTCTTTCGGAAACCTAGTTTTATATTGTTAGTACGATTTAAATGTATTAAAACATGTGTTTAAAACATCTTCTTTTTAAACAATATTTGTCATTAACTATTTTGCTAAAAAAAACTCCATCCAAAAAAAAGTGATTTTTTTCTTCAAAAGTTAAGAACTTGAATGATTAGAAACTAACAAATAAAAAATACCAAACCAAATTTTAAAATGAAAAACTATATTGTGTAATAGAAATTTAATTAGCAGTATATGTAGATGCAAAAAGATTTAACTTCAATCCAGTAGCGTAGCTAAAAATTTTAGGTCCATAGGCAACAATCCGTGGACGGCCCCTAGCCCCCACCCACATGACCTAACTCGGCATAATGTAATTTACAAAAGTAAAATTTTGTTTGTTATTTTGTATTCGTAGTTTTACATTTGTTTCTTGTTGAAAATCAATAAAATATTTGAATTGAAATTAAAAATAGATCACTTAATTCGCTGAAAAGTTTGTAAGCTTTTCATAAAAATAGTTCATAAAAATACAATATTACAACTTAAAAGTAACAAGTTTAGAATATTGTTAATTAGAAGTTCTTTCATTCTTGCCTTTGCGTTTGCAAAATCATTGACAAGATCTGCATAATTTAGTTTTACTGCCTCTTTATGTTCAGTAGCTAGTATTGGAAGATTCCGTAACCTGCTTTGGCCAATAGAATTTCTTTTATAATCCTTTATAATTTTCAATTTGCTAAATGACCGCTTAACAGTGGCTACTGTAACTGAAATTGTAAAGAACAACATGAAAGCAGTAAAAATTTCAGAAAATTCACTTTCTAAGCAGTTGTACTTTGTGAGAAGCAATTCTAAAAAAGTTTTTATAGACATTTTTCATTTAATTTTTTTTATTAGAGAAATTGTGTGTAGAAACTGAATTTGAAACTCAGAGTATATCACTTCTGGGTATTTGTTTTTGAATTTGGCGCATAACTTTAAAAGCTCTGCTTCTGGTAAACTAACAATGTTTTTGGGTTCAAGAAATCCAAAACAGTTTGTAATTGTTTGTATCGCTGCTTAATCTGAGTATTTATTTTGTCCAAAACAAAATAAAATACTTCAACTTTAAATAATTGTTCCATGTCGTCAACGCAATAACCTGAAGCCAACTCTTCAATTTGTATTTTTTTTGCGTGGTTGTCTTTTTGCCTAAAAATTAGTGTCTATTCCCCACTTTTTGGCTTGTTTATACAGTTGTCTAAAGTCTTGAATTTTTTCACTGATTCGATTTAATACAAGAGCAGCTTCATCTAAGCCAATGTCTTTCTTCTGAAGTATTGATGCGTAATTAATTTTGCACATCACCATATATAAAAAAAGACTGATAAAGACAAATTCAAATGTTGCCACCTTTTTTTGTATTTGGATAGTCTCATCTCTCTTATCCTTTTTGTTAGATTTCAGATTGATTTCAGTAAAAGCTTTTAATATATCAATATAGCGAACTTTAACAGCTATTAAAGACTGTAATCTACCGGACTAGCAAGTCGGGTTCAGCTTTTTTAAGGTAATCTCTGACTCGCCAGTGAATGAAGATAGAAGATCCTACCTCTTTATGTTGTTTCCAAAAAAATATATATTCTGAAGAGTGGCAAAGTATGACGATACTTCACGGCAACCATTAACAAAGCCATTAATTGCCAAATTGAGATTGTGACTGGCACAATTCACATACTCTGCATCCTTTTAATTCTTGTTTGTACACCATTGTACACACCACTCATGACATTAGCCCCATCGTAACCCTGCCCAAAACATTTTTCTATGGGAATATTCATTTCCTTCAGAATCTGCATTACCTAATCAGACATGTTTTCTGCTAAATGGTCCTTTAATTCATAGAATTCTAGAAAGGTTTCACTTTCGAAATTTGTTGGTAGTTCATTATTGTTCCGAATAATGTGGACATGTCGTATAGTAATACTTAACTGATAGACTTTTGTAATGTCTTGTGTTGTGCCTAACATCAGAGAATAAAATGGTGCTGCATTAATCTTAGATGTCAATTCCTTTAACATTTTTTCTCCCAAACATTTTATTACTTCATTCTGAATTGTTAAATATCTAATTGAACCGGATGGCATGTCTAGTATCTGCTTCATAACTTTATCATAATTGACAAGTAATTCAACTTAAAAAAGAAAATTTCCAATATAGTTGTCCAAAAATCCTTCTCAATGGCTACAAAATGTTAGAGAATTTTTAGTTAGCATGTGTCATACGTATTAAACGATCCAAAACCGTTTTCCAAAAAGAGGCCTTTTATTGTATTTGTTTTTCAGCATTTTTATCGATGGTTTCATTTTTTTTCCTCATTTCGTGTACAGAACATGCTTCAATGTGTTGTTGGGAACAACTATGTATTTTTGGGACAAATTTTACCAATCTCTTATACCAGAACGCCATTGGCGATTAATATTTGAGAACAGCCAGCAAGGTTCACAATATGCAGCGTCCAAAACAGTGGAATAGCAGAGCCACATGCGTGGTATTGGACCATATTTTGCCATAGAATAATAATAAGTTTCACTAAAACAATTATTTTGTTGGGCAGGATTTTTAGGAAACGGTCATTTTGGTCTATGGAGTGAACAATTTATTATTGATCTCTTTTTTTCATCAGAAATGTTTTGATTTTGATATTGCCCAAGATCAATTATTTTAATTACATCACCTCTTTCTGTTTGAATTATATCGACACTTTGCACTTCTGTTAATACTTTCCTATTTGTCTCTTGACTCTCTTCTAAAGCATCTTCTAATTCTATTTCATCATCATGTCCCCGCTCAACCATTCCATCATTGTTGTCTGCCGTTGACATATTTGCAGCATTGTCTTCTCTTTCTGTGCAAAAGAAATCAAGTTTTATTAATTTTTTCAATTCTTCTACTTTTTGTTTTTTAAGTTTTCTTTTATATGCTCCAATCATCGTTTTTGATTTTTTTTAAACCATCCATATTTAAGTAGGGGTTAGATACAACTATTTTTTACAACTTACAAAATCTGTCTACAAATGATCAAACAAGATACGCAAAAACTATTAAAATATAAGTGCAAAAAGTTATTTTTGATTAACAAGATTCAGTGGCTACGGTTACAGATGTGAATAATTTATAATCTAATTTTAGCAAGTTGCAGTGGCTATAGTTACGGACGTTGATCACTTAAACCCAATTTTGACATAATTTTCAAAAAAAATTAAAGTAACTTAAGGAAAAGGGCCCCTGGTAAAAGGCCCCCTGCCTGTGTAGGCCCCTAGGCATTGCCTACTCTTGTTATATGGTAGCTACGCCACTGTTTCAATCTAGAAAATTACTAACAAACAATTTATTACAAAAACTATTGATTGGCTGGATCATTATTATTAACAAGTAAATCAGATTTTAATAATAATAAAACAATTTATTACAATAACTATGATTTACCTTTTTAAGTGAAACTCCTATTTATTTTCTAAACCAATTTTTGTTTTGTTTTACAAAACTGATTGCGATTGTCTTTGCAATTCATCTTTATAAATGTTTATATAAACTTTTACAATTCCCAGTATCTTTAATCTGTTCAACTGTTTTTAATAATGTAAACTTATCAGAACTATTTTTTAATTCAACTAATAATTGAGTGTTGTTGATGTGTGTGCAAATAAAAGCACAACATCACGTTTCATTTTGTTTATTACAAATATTATTCTACTCGACATAAACATTACTGTTTTTACGGCCATCAAAAAGCCTGTAAAAACAAAATCGCAAAGCATTAATGGATACTCGACATTTAGGTGTTTATCGTTAAAAGAAATTCTAAATTGTCGAATTTTCTAGCTGACCATCTCAACCATTTTATGGAATTAATGATAGAATTAATGATAGAATACTTCGTCGATACTTCTTAGGTTCTAGATTACTAGAAAAGTTGTCCTTAATGATTTTAGACACTACTTTTTAAAATATTCTTTTTTTAGTTAAAAGCTAATCTACGTCAACCTTTATATTGTCGATAATAATTTTTTTTTTTTATTTGGGATAATTTTTGCTAAGTATTATTTATCTAGGTATAGTTCAACCAACAATTTTTGAAAAACAGTTTGTTCTAAATGAAATATGTATAATGTCAGCCGAACTACTATAAAAATTTGGACTGGCCTTAAACAACCTGAGCTGGCTTTGAACCATGAATCTTTCAGATTCAAAGTCAACGCTGTAACAAATGCGCCACGATCTAAACATTTGTTTTCTGACCAAAACAGTACAAAATTTGCTCTAAGGTAATAAGGTATTCTGTCAAAAAATAGTGCGTGGTTCTAGGATAAAAAAATTACAAAAAAAAAGAGACCATGCATTTATACATTTACGAACTGGTGAAGCATTAAAAAAAATTACAAAAAGAATTCTATTGTATATAAATAAAAAAGGAAGGGAAGATTTTAAAAATTACAACTATCAACGAATTCGTTTGTTTTTACATTGTTTATTTCATTAAAAATTTATTTTAAGTAAATATTAAAAAAAGCTATATTATAAATATACATGCCTCATAAAATACTTTAAATATTGTCAAAAAATGTATCCTCCACCGAATTAGCTAAAAACAAAAAAACATGATGTAAGGAAACATTTATTTTACAAAAATAAAATTTTGTTTAAAAAAAAATTAATTGAAGATAACACCACCCATTGTGCCCAATATTGTTGATGTAACGTTGATACTGTGGTGTTCAGTTGAGATCAACGCTGATCAACAAGATCGCTATTTACAACCGTTGAAATGACATCACTGCCTCAACGTCGTTTCAAGGCTAACAAAAATTTTACCATGCATTTTATTTTTGTCGCACTTGCTTTAAAACTTAAAAAAAATTTTTGGAAACCGGATATTCTCCATGAGATGCTTGTGCAAGGCAGTTTAAAAATGATTTAGACTGATTTCATCAAACCCATGTTCTTTTTGTGAAAAATAGAACAAAATTAAAATAGTTTTTTAGTATTGCACTAGCTTTTAGTTGATATTGGCTCACCATATTTGTATAAATATATTTTCTTATTATGTTTTTGTTTATAAATCTGCATTTAAAATATAAAAAATGTTTACTTTGTTTATACGAAAAACTAATTATTTTATTTAATAAAAATGCGGAAGAGCTACTGAATAAAAAACAGAGTTGATTTTGAAATATCGTGACAAAAAAAAAAATTCCTCTTAAACAACCACAAACATGAAGATTAGATATACGCGCGTAGAATACTGTAATTTATTATAATTGGCCTTGCTTATCATGGTTAGCAATCCGTAGTTAAAAGGTTGAAAAATGAGCAGCTTCCTCAACTGTAGTGGTCCCCACACCCTTGGGGAGGTGAACGCAGTAAGAAAAAAAAGAAGTAAGTAAACAATGGTCTTCTGACCATTTCCTCTGGCAAGAAGCACTTAATCAACGTTGAATCAATAGTGTTATGCACAACGAGCATATGTAAAAAGTAAACCTATTTTTTAGCTGATGAACCAATTTGGTTCACCATTTTAAATAAATGAGGTTAAAATGAAACGATCTTTTTGATTATGATTCCAAATGGCATTTGTTTAAATCCATGACAACATGATAGTTTGCATATATACAACATGATAGTTTACATATATACAACATGATAGTTTGCATATATACAACATGATAGTTTGCATATATACAACATAATAGTTTGCATATATACAACACGATAGTTTGCATATATACAACACGATAGTTTGCATATATACAACACGATAGTTTGCATATATACAACACGATAGTTTGCATATATACAACACGATAGTTTGCATATATACAACACGATAGTTTGCATATATACAGCACGATAGTTTGCATATATACAACACGATAGTTTGCATATATACAACACGATAGTTTGCATATATACAACACGATAGTTTGCATATATACAACACGATAGTTTGCATATATACAACACGATAGTTTGCATATATACAACACGATAGTTTGCATATATACAACACGATAGTTTGCATATATACAACACGATAGTTTGCATATATACAACACGATAGTTTGCATATATACAACACGATAGTTTGCATATATACAACACGATAGTTTGCATATATACAACACGATAGTTTGCATATATACAGCACGATAGTTTGCATATATACAACACGATAGTTTGCATATATACAACACGATAGTTTGCATATATACAACACGATAGTTTGCATATATACAACACGATAGTTTGCATATATACAACACGATAGTTTGCATATATACAACACGATAGTTTGCATATATACAACACGATAGTTTGCATATATACAACACGATAGTTTGCATATATACAACACGATAGTTTGCATATATACAACATTATAGTTTGCATATATACAACACGATAGTTTGCATATATACAACACGATAGTTTGCATATATACAACACGATAGTTTGCATATATACAACACGATAGTTTGCATATATACAACACGATAGTTTGCATATATACAACACGATAGTTTGCATATATACAACACGATAGTTTGCATATATACAACACGATAGTTTGCATATATACAACACGATAGTTTGCATATATACAACACGATAGTTTGCATATATACAACACGATAGTTTGCATATATACAACACGATAGTTTGCATATATACAACACGATAGTTTGCATATATACAACACGATAGTTTGCATATATACAACACGATAGTTTGCATATATACAACACGATAGTTTGCATATATACAACACGATAGTTTGCATATATACAACACGATAGTTTGCATATATACAACATAATAGTTTGCATATATACAACACGATAGTTTGCATATATACAACACGATAGTTTGCATATATACAACACGATAGTTTGCATATATACAACACGATAGTTTGCATATATACAACACGATAGTTTGCATATATACAACACGATAGTTTGCATATATACAACACGATAGTTTGCATATATACAACACGATAGTTTGCATATATACAACACGATAGTTTGCATATATACAACACGATAGTTTGCATATATACAACACGATAGTTTGCATATATACAACACGATAGTTTGCATATATACAACACGATAGTTTGCATATATACAACACGATAGTTTGCATATATACAACACGATAGTTTGCATATATACAACACGATAGTTTGCATATATACAACACGATAGTTTGCATATATACAACACGATAGTTTGCATATATACAACACGATAGTTTGCATATATACAACATAATAGTTTGCATATATACAACACGATAGTTTGCATATATACAACACGATAGTTTGCATATATACAACACGATAGTTTGCATATATACAACACGATAGTTTGCATATATACAACACGATAGTTTGCATATATACAACACGATAGTTTGCATATATACAACACGATAGTTTGCATATATACAACACGATAGTTTGCATATATACAACACGATAGTTTGCATATATACAACACGATAGTTTGCATATATACAACACGATAGTTTGCATATATACAACACGATAGTTTGCATATATACAACACGATAGTTTGCATATATACAACACGATAGTTTGCATATATACAACACGATAGTTTGCATATATACAACACGATAGTTTGCATATATACAACACGATAGTTTGCATATATACAACACGATAGTTTGCATATATACAACACGATAGTTTGCATATATACAACATAATAGTTTGCATATATACAACACGATAGTTTGCATATATACAACACGATAGTTTGCATATATACAACACGATAGTTTGCATATATACAACACGATAGTTTGCATATATACAACACGATAGTTTGCATATATACAACACGATAGTTTGCATATATACAACACGATAGTTTGCATATATACAACACGATAGTTTGCATATATACAACACGATAGTTTGCATATATACAACACGATAGTTTGCATATATACAACACGATAGTTTGCATATATACAACACGATAGTTTGCATATATACAACACGATAGTTTGCATATATACAACACGATAGTTTGCATAGAGAAAATAAAAATCTGCTAACTAATAATCCTAGATCAGAAAAAATTTAATTTAATTTATTTATTTTAAATTATTTATTAAATTTATGAGTATTAAAAAAAGTATTGAATTTTAAACGATAAAAATTGAAAATTGCGACACAAATTTGACGACACAACTTGCTATTTAATTTATTTTCAAGAAAGAATTTTGTATAAAAAGTAAATAAATGGTGATCTGCAAAGTAAATAAACGGCAGTCTGCAAGATCTGTAAGATTAGCTAAATGCATGAGTGACATTAAATGTTTTAATGGAAACAAGCATTCATAGTTGTCTACCATTTAAGTTATATTTGATATTATATTGATATCATATTTAATGTTGATAATCAATGTTAAATATATTATTATACATTTCAACTGATCTCCTGTAGCCCCCTCTGATTCTTAGATATAGACTAAGAAAAACATATTAAAGAAACCACACATGAAAGATTCAGAGTCTACTCATAAATTTTATTTATATTTTACCCAACTACTTGTGCCACAAATAACTGTCTGTTTGTCTGTTAGAGAAACATAAACTAATTCCATACTAAATTAAAAATGTTTCCACAGGTTTTCAAATTATTGTCAATTAATTGATAAAATTAACAATATGACAATTTTTTGCACTAAAAGAAGGATTTGACTAAAATGATTTTCAAAAACTTATTTTTAACAAATTAAATTTTATTTATTATTACTTGATTAATTATTTTCTATTTATTATCTATTCTTTATGAACTATGATTATAAATTAGTGCAAACTAAAAAGAAAAACTGTTTTTAAAATAATTGTTATTAAGACTTACATCCTGGTAGCAAGCATTTTTTCCATTCAGAAAAAAAGATATGACCATTTCCATCACTATCACATTCGTTAATGAAATCTTTGATGCAAGGTTCCATTGACATCAGACTGTTTAACAAATTAGAAATTTCTATTGGACCTATTATATCATCTTTGCTTTCATCAAAATATTTAAACATCCACTAAAAAATGATTAGTAAAAAAGTCAAAAAATATCAAAATTACATGATTTAAATAATAATACAAAAAGTAACTTAAAAGATGAATCAAAATGTATTACCTAGCTAATCATTTGACGCTTTTATAATAAATAATTGGAATAACTGCTTTAGACTATTTGTTAATGATAAATATTATATATGAATTATGGTAGGTCATTCATAGTTATTTTTTTTAACTACTCTGTCAATTATTTAGTTAACAAATTTTTCTTTATCAATTGTAGATTTTCAAAACCGATATGTTTTGAAATATTAAATTGAAATATAACGACAGCAGAGTTGATAATGCTGCCCAGTGACAAAGTAACTTTCTGCAAAAAGGCTGACTTTTTAGGGAGACAGAAGGCTGGCCTCCCAATAAATTTATAGCAGAAAAATGTTCTTTCTTCCACATCCAGTGGCTTCTGCCTTCTTCTGCCAGAGGCAGCCAGATTTTTTATCTTAGGCAAAATGTTTTGGAGACCAATGCCAATAGCGAAGCAGAAGCAATTGATGGCTGCCTCCATAAGAAATTTTGAAGGCAATGATTTAGAGGTTGTCTTCAATGGCTTTTGCCTCATAGCCAGCTGCGCTACTAAATTGGAGGCAGAAATACTTGCCTCCCGTTGGCGGATGTAGTGAAAAATAATTTCATGTTTGTTTTTAAGTTTTTGAGCAATTAAGATATTAAGAACAAATCACTGACCAAAGATGAGTTTAGGTTTGATGGAGTATCACTCAAGTGAAACCTTTTTTTATTTAAGAGTATTTGTATTATAACAGTAAAAAAAAGATTTTTTAAAATCCAAATAAATTGCTAAGGGGCATAAATGGGGCAAAAGGGAAAACACAAGGGGGGCATTTAAGTGTGCTAGTTGCAGATTACAAAAAAAAAAATCTTTTAATCAAGAGTATTTGTTTCATAAAAATAGAAAATAGCTTTTTCAAAGTTAAAAAAAAAATGCTAAGGGTCACAAATGGGGCAAAGGGTAAAATTGAGGGGGACCTAAGCCCATTTTACCATTTTAGGTGCCCGTTGAATTTTAATTTTAAAAACAAATGTCAAATAAGTTAAACAAGATATTAGGCAACAAAAAAAATTTTAAATTTTATAATATTACTGTAAATATTTTACATAATCCAACAAAAAGTGAATAATTTGTTTTTCCGGGTCGTAAGCAGTTTGTCAAATTTAATGATAAATTATTCTCTTCTTTCATTAAAAGTAACGTCAGAATTCTTCTTTAGGTTTGAAGCTTCTTCATGTGTGTTCAAATTTAAAATAAACTCTCCACATTGTTGAGCTAACTGTTTTGAATAGAAAGAAATTAGTATTCAAATACTACTTTACGTCTTAGTTTCCTCAGCATAGACCTATATTTTAGTGTATAAAACACATTAAAATAGTAAAAAACTTTTGTTTTGTTCAAACTCTTTTGAATAAGAACAAGTTATTATTTGCTTTATTAAAAAAATCTTTCCTATTGAACCAAGATTCCTATCATCCAAGTTTGCTGAACAGTTTATTGTCAGTTTTCCGAACAGTATGGACAGTTTATTCTAGACTTAAATCTACACAGACTAAAGTTACACTTTTAAAAAAGCATACTCAATGCGTGAATCAACTTTGCAATAAGTCTTAATGGAAGAAGAGTTTAATTTATCATTAACTTTGACTTACTGCTCAAGACCCGGTAGAACAATTATTAACTTTTTGTTGGATTATGCCCCATTTGTGACTCCTAGCATTTTTTTTTAACTTTAAAAACGCTATTTTCTATTTTTATGAAACAAATACTCTTGATTAAAATATTTTTTTTTTTTGTTATTTGCAACTAGTACACTTAAATGGGCTTATGCCCCCCTTGTGTTTTCCCTTTTGCCCCATTTATGACACTTTGTAATTTATTCGGATTTTAAAAAATCTCTTTTTTATTGTTATAATACAAATATTCTTAAATAAAAAAGGTTTCATTTGAGTGACACTCCATTAAACCTAAACTCATCTCTGGTCCACAGTGAAATGTTAAATATTTGATTTGATTTATTGCAAAAGTTTTGACTTTTCAAAAGAATTATAATTTTTTTATCTAACTATAGAAGAAATTTGTTATTTAATATTCAAAAGAAAAGTTTAAAATTGGAACTTTTACTTCCATGCCATTAATAAAAACAAATTTATAAGTAATTAAATTGTCAGATTTTGATCAAAGTTTTTTTGAATTAGTCAGCATCCTAAATTTTTTATCAATTATGTTATTTACAATGGCATTTTGTTTTTTTATTCATTTTACTATTTACAATGGGGTTATATTTTTTTTATTCATTTTATTATTTACATATATAGCGATATATTATTATCATTTTGAATTAATTTTATTTGGTTTTTCTATGATAAAATTAATATTCTAATTAAATAGTCAAATTTTCTTAAATAATTCATATAAAACAAAACTTTGATGTCAAATTTATTAACTTTTGTTCCTAATTAATACTTAAATGGTTTGTTAACTTAAAAACAAACTTATTAAATGGTTTGTTAACTTAAAAACAAACAAAAATAAAATTATTTTTCAGTACATCCGCCGGAGGAAGACAAATTTTTTTGGCTCCAAATTGGGAAGCAGAAGCTACTGGAGGCGGTATCCAAATCATTTTGTCTCCAAATTTTAATTGGAGGCAGCCACCAATGGCTTCTGCGTCTGTATCAGCGTCAGTCCCTAAAACATTTTGCTTTGAAAAAATGCTCTGGCTGCAGCCACCAATTGAAAGGCAGAAGCAGAAAAAAAAAACATTTTGCTGCTAAAAATATATTGGGAGATTTATCAACGCTGGTTGACAGAACCGATAAAAGATAAATAAACTATCATACATGGTAAAAAATATATACAAATTTGATTTTTTCTTTAAACTTACTTCAACAACATGCTCTCCTTCGTTGCTTCCGAAATCCAGAGAGTTTGTTTTAATGATTAGGTCTCCATATAAATACTCTTCTCGAACTGATCTCATCCACTCCAAAAAACGGGGAATAAATGAATTCAAGTCATCAAAGCTGCATGTATTTTTTGCTTAATAAAAAAAAAATACATAAAATTAAAACTAAAAGGTTAGGTTTCTTTCTTTGTAAATTTCATAAAAACTTTATAAAATCTTAAGTTTTTACTTAAGATTTTATAGAGCTTAACTTAAATATAGTGTTGGCTCCAAAAACGTTATGCCCCCTTTTTTAAAAAAAAGATCAATTTTACATGGATTTTTTGCTCCAGAGGAGACTCATAAAGTAAATATATATATTTTTAAACATCTTTGCTTTCAACAAGGCTGCAAGCAACCACTAATTAAAATTAGAAGTTACTGGAAGAGAAAAGATAAAGATTTTAGAGCAAGATAACGAATGACAGACGACTTAAAAGATTGCAAATTATATGAATCAGGAAAGAAAGATGAAGGAAGCGAATTCCAAAGAACTGATGTTCGAGGAAAAAACTAGATAAATTTTTGGAGCACTTAGGAACAGTCAGAGAAAAAGGATGAGATTTAATTGAATGACAAGTAACACAAGAATGAATTCTAGTAGATGGCACAAGAGTTACTATCTCTTTAGGGTAGTAATAGTATTTATAGAAAAGAGAAAGAGAAGCAACTTACAACAATCTGATAATGGATGAAGGATGACTGCAAGAGCAGGTCCAACTATGTTTACAATTCGTTTGTGCACCTTGCCTTAAAGAGAAAGGGTATCATTAGAAGACCCCCCCCCCCCCAGATATGGCAATTGTATTTCATACAAGGCTGGATTTGAAATATATAGAGATAGAGAACAGAATCCAGAGTAAAAAAGGGTTGAGCTCGATAAAGAGATGCAACTTTAGCAGATGCTAATTTTGCAACAGATTTGATATATGGTTTCCAAGAAAGATTGGAAGTAAGAGTTAATCCTAGAAGATGAAGGGTAGATGACTCACCAAGTACATTACTGTTCATAAATATAGGAAGGTCAAAATTATTGCAATAACAATTGGCTGAAAAAAATTGAGTTTTATCTGAATTCAAGTTCACCAGCTACTGAGAGCCCCATGCTGTAGCAAAAGTGAGATCCTTTTCAAGCTCAAATACCCCCTCCAAGCAATCAGTTAGAGTTGGCTTTTTATCATGACAAGAATAAATGGTAGTATTATCAGCGAACAATGCCACCTTAGATGTAAGAATATCTGGAAGATCATTAATGTAAATTAAAAAAAATATAGGGCCAAGGATTGAACCTTGAGGAGCCCCTGAGGTTACAGAATAAGAAGAAGAGTGCTGTCCATCAAGGACAACTTTTATACTACATTTAGAAAGGAAGGATTCAATAATCTTAAGGATGTTTCCAGATACACCGTAAGAAGAAAGCTTATGGCAAAGACTAACATGCCAAACTTTACCAAATGCTTTAGAAATGTCAAGAGCGATGGCCTTAACCTCTTCACCTTTATCTAACGCACAAGAAAACCTATCGGTTATTACTGTTAGCAAATCAGCTGTAGAACAAGAAGATCGAAATCCATATTGATGATCAGAAAGTAAGTTATTAGATTCAAGATGAGAGATTAGGTGTCAAAAACCTTGGATTAAAGTGTCAAAAACCTTGCTT
Organism: Hydra vulgaris; assembly: GCF_022113875.1. Taxonomy (NCBI): domain Eukaryota; kingdom Metazoa; phylum Cnidaria; class Hydrozoa; order Anthoathecata; family Hydridae; genus Hydra; species Hydra vulgaris. The sequence goes on along the minus strand of NC_061157.1, from coordinate 22,242,722 downwards.
ATGATAGGAAGAAGACTAATGGGACGGTAGTTAGGCAAACCAGATCGCACTCTGGAATTTTTAAAAATAGGGATAAGAGATGCAATTTTCTAGCAGGCTGGAAAACAAGACTCTGATAAGCACTTGTTGAATAGTTTTGAATTGATAGACGACAGCTCCAGAGAACACTTCTGCAAGACTATAACAGGTATGTTGTCCGGGCCACAAGCTGTAGAAGAGTCTAAGCAGGAAATCACTTTGTATACAGAAGCTGGATACGAATGTCAAGCAATGGTCCAACCTGTTTGACGATTATATCAGGTAGAATGCAACTAGTGGAATCAAGAGATAATATTGATGAAAAGTTCTTAGCAAATAATTCAGCTTTGTCTTTAGGTGAGGTGACAAAGTTTGAACCATACAAGAAAGGTGAAATTACAGATTTGCCCTTATTATTGATACTATTGAAGATTCTCCAGAAGTCACAAGAGCCTAATTTTTGCGATGAAATATGAGATTTCATGATCTGAGAATAGCGGGCTTTGGCATTAGACAAAACCTTTTTTACAATGGTTTTTAGCAGTAATAAACAGACGTCTTTTTTCTAGAGAACTTTTTTGCTGAAAGATATAATAGATAAACGTTATACATCTTTACAAACTTAAACTATCGTTTGAGTTAGTAAAGATATATAACGTTATATAATTCATTTTTGTATTTCATGCCAAAAATTAACAATTTTTAATGATTCTATGTCCATAGACATGTTCAAGAAAAATAAATTAAATAATATGCCAGATCTTTACCAAGATCTAGTGAATACTTATGTTCTTGCATATCCGTAAAAATCGAAGCACAACCAACTGACTTTATGGAACAAATTAAAATCGAAGCCATCTTCATGTCAAATGAAATTAAACGAGTTAAAAATGGTTGTAGCAAAATGAAAAGCAAAAAATCTGAGCTCTTGGACAAACATTACAGCAAAGAAAATATTGCAGGAGGTTGCATCTGTGTCTTTTGAATCGTTTGCTGGTGAAAAGTTACCCATATTTCAGTAATCGACAAATTGAAAATCACCATCAATGAATTAACTATAAATGAGTTTGAAAAACAAAATGTATTGGAAGATAAACAATGCCATACACCAGCAGAAATCAGAGAACAAAAACGTTTGGATGAAGTAAATGCAAACATATCTTTCCTTGTATTGAAGCCACAGAAAGGTTTAGGTGATTCAGAAGCAGTAGGAAAAGAATTGAAAAACTTGACGACTAGAAAAAAAAAAAATTCAACAAGCTATTCAAACTCTTCGACTTAACCCTTGTCAAGCACAAAAATTTTGCCTGAAAAAAAAAGAAAAATACAAAAAGTTATCCAAAGCTGCAGGTGAAACATTACTTGATAAATCAGGACGTCCCAGAAAGGAGCAGAACTATCCACATCTGAATTATTGGAATGTCCAAAAACTTTAGATGATCTGACAATAATGCTCAATGAAAAAGGTTACACTATTGAAAGAACTGCTGTATACAGATTTCTCATACCACATCGTTGGAATACAAATGAAGGCAAAAGACATGTACAAAGGGTTCCAGTGAAACTTGTTAAAGCTCAATTTAATGCTCCAAAGAAAAATGTGGATGCCCAGTTTGGTTTCGCAGCTATCAGGCTTGTTATGGAACTATGCACACTTATTGGCCCACAAAACACAATGCTATTTTTACTTGATGATAAAGCTAGAGTTGCTCTTGAAGTTGCTGCAGAAAGTAAGGAACAGCGAATTATGATGAGTACAGATTACCGAGTAATATTGCAAGATCATGATTGGGTTGTAACCGAGAAACATAAACTAATACCTTCAGTTTACACTTTCTTAACTATCAATGATGAGATTGTTGGCAACAAGGCAATCGGAATAAAGAATTCTGGGGCAACATATATAGCGATCCGTTCTGGAAAGCATGATTCATCAAATGCCTACAGTCATGGCACAGACGTACGCCACATAATTAATGATAAACAATTTGATAACTTTGTCAAAACACCATCCAAAACCATTATGGGTGTCACGGTCAGATAAAGGATCAGACGAGAATGCACGGTATTCAAAAGTTATTGAAGAGGCGATTAAAAAACTTATGTTTTTTAAAAAAACAATTCTCCCTCCCCCATTTCGTGAAAAAAAAATAAAATGACATCACAATGGGGGAGGTGGGTGGTTAGGTCTAGGGAAATGTGACCAAATGTGACAGGGTGGGTGGGTGGTTAAAAAATAGCCATTTTTAGCGCTACATAATTATGCAATGACCCCTAAATATAAAATTTTAGTTAAACATTTGACCAACCAGTAGCACATCATTGTTCCTTTAGCTCAGAAAAATGCATGAAAAAAAAGTAAACATAAAGATAAATTAAAAAAGTTTTATTTTTTTATAACAAAGATATTTATTTAGGTTTATATGAGATTACTTTAACTAATTAAAGTCTAAAACTTTTATTGCTTATATATTTTAGAATATTTGTGAATTGAATATTTTGAACAGATTCGTACAAGGAACAAAAAACCTCTTAAAAAGTTCTAAATATTGAGGAAGAAAGTTATCAAATATTGTATTAACTAACTTGAATATGATTTTAACTACAAGTAGACCCAAAATATTTAAACTGGTTAAATTTTTTATCTTTATTATAAATTTTTTATCTTTATTATAAAAAAATGATTGAAATTTGATTTGCGAACTAATCTTCAGTTTTACTTAGAGTAAGCTTATAAAACATGAATAAATTTAATAAGAATAAAAAAACAGAAACATAAAAAGTCTATGAAGGATTCCTACATAATATGTAAGGCAAGCACCCCCATGTCATACAGTACTTTTAAAGCAAAAAAATTTTTCGCAATTTTTAGCATTTCTAAATATGTATTTTTCATATTATTATAATAAGTGTTTTTTCATTCTACCTTTTCATAATAAAGTGTTCTTCCGTCCAACCTTAAGAAGTTAGATAGTTCAAGTAAAGTGTTCTTCAGAAGTTGGATAATAAAAGGTTTAGATTTTACAAATGATCATAAGCTCTCTAAATTATGCAAAAACAAATTTGAAAACATAGGGTGACATGTGCCTGTCAACATGGTCTAAACCAGTTATGAAGATTATAAAATAAATCCAGAAGAAAAAATGTAACAAATTTAAATTTTGCAATGACTTAGTATATAATTTATAAAAAAAAAGGTAGATAGAGATGAATAAGGATTTAATGCAGAGGCAACATACTTACAGATTTTTATTGGAAAAAAAAAGCATCAAAATCAATTTTGGGTATTTTGAGATTAAATAGATCATTTTCTCCACTTTTATTGGTCTAATTATGGCATATCTCAGATTAGTTACTCTACTCCAAGTAAAACATAAGATATTTTAAAATATAAAAAATACAACACTGTATATGTAATACATATATAAATGAACAAAAGAAAGTACACCATCAATTAGGAAAAGAGAAATATTGGGCAAGACAAAGGGTCTATTATAAATAAATTTATTTAATTGCATTTTATTACGATCTTAACACATAAATGCTTAATAAGCATAAAATAAAAAATCATTTAAAATCTATAATTTAAAATATTTAAAAATGTAATTTAAAATATTTAACACATAAATGCTTAATAAGCATAAAATAAAAAATTATTTAAAATCAAAAAAAAAAAAAATTTTTTTATATATTTAATAACTTTTATTATGCCCATATATAAAAAATTTTATATATGGGCATAATAATAATGTGCACCTTACTTGCATTTCCAATAATGCAAAACATTAAATCATTAGTTATAAATATCTTAGAGCTTACCAATACAGTTTCCTTCATAAGCTATTTCAATGTGTTCATTTAGTTTGCATGCTTTCTTGTGTGCCTCACACTTATTTTTGTAAGTAACCCCTTTGCTGCAACAAACAGGCTTTTCAACATTTTCACATTTTGTTGGGCATACACATTTAGTTCGGTTCAATGCATCCTTTTTAAGATCATTATCAATAACAACGCACATTGTACCGTTGTAGCATCTTTTTGCCAAGCATGGTTTTAAAATATCTAATAAACAAAAAAGCAAAAGATTTAAATAATATTTAATTTTTGCTTTATACATTTAGATTACATGCAAATTAGGTTTCTGTAAAGTGTAAATATAGGTTCCTGTAAAGTGTAAATAAATTAAAAACAATAATCCAAAAATAAAAATAATATAAATTTTTAATAAATTGCATGTTTGTTGAATAATAAAAAACATTTTATAACAATAAATAAAGCACTAAAAAACTGCATATGTGTTGATAATAAACACTAGAAAGGGTACTTTTGTTATATATATATATATATATATATATATATATATATATATATTATATATATATATATATACACTTACTAAAGCGTGTTTTAATAAGCATTTGCTCACTTTTTCTGCTTACCTTAAGCCATACTGTTTTTTTCGAAAAAGAAGAAAAAACGAAGAATGATGAATAAAACGATTGCTTCCCCATCCCAAACCCTCAGTCGATGTAGCAGCACTCCACTGCGAGTCAGGATATTTGTCAGTCGATGTATGTACTGAAGCCCCCAGCAGCAGGCTATTTCAGTATGACGTTAGATTGCTTACCTTAGTACGCAATACTATTTGTATATATATATATATATATATATATATATATATATATATATATATATATATATATATATATATATATATATATATATATATATATATATATATATATATATATATATATATATATATATATATATATATATAATATATATATATAAAGCCTTCCCAGGAAAGGCGTGCGGTTTTTTGTTTCGTACGACCACGAAGACGTTTTTCAAGTTAGAGAACGTGATCACGGCCGTTTGCGTAAGTTATGTTATATGCGTTACTGAAAAATTGTTTTAAATTTAATAACTAAATAAGAAATTAAAGTAAACTTAAAAAGAAAACAATAATAATAGTTTAAATAATTTATGTGTTGTTTTTATTTTTGTTTTTTTTTAGTGGTTATTACTATCGGCAACAAAATTCATTCAAGTCAAAGTAAAAAAAAAAAAAAAAAACGTTTTAGGCGTTAAAAAGGATGACTTTTTTTCTTTTAAAGAGGAAAGAGAAAATATGTATCGTCATCTGTTTGTAAAATATATTTGCATAACTATAATGTAACAAGTTTATATCAAGAATTAAATTATACGATCACGATTTGAAAACTCTGTTAAAATATTAGGTCTTTAAAATTTTAGTTCATGCAAAGCTGTGTACTTTGTTTATAAGGAGCAAATCATTAAAAGTTTGCTAACAAGAAAGTTACAAAAAACAAAACAAAAACAATAAACTTACCACTACAAAAGTAATAACACTTTAGCCACTAACTGCATTATAAAAGTAATAAAACTGTAATAGAGCATTTCCATTTCTGTGCGTGATTTTTTATTTTTCTTTGTTTTAGCAATTAAAAGCTGGAACTTTATGCAATATGCATACTATTTTGATTTTCTTAAAGAACAATTATAACTAAAGTATTTTTAATATATTTTAGGCTATCTGAATAAATTAAATATACACATTTTTACAATTTTATTTTTTTGAGTAATAATATCGCTACATTTTGAAAAATATACAATAATTTTCAAAACGCCATACTCTAGCTAGAAATAATTGATGACTGCTGTTTCTCATTGAAAATATATTAAATATGAGTCGCAGAAGTATAATATTTCACTTAAAATACTCACTAGCAATTTTTTTCATAAAAATAACTACATGAAATTGACAAATTTGCAACATCTGTGCGTGACTTCCGTGCGTGATCATTCATAAACTGCATTTAAATGATTGCTGTGACTCTATGATTCATAGTGCAATCCTGTAACTTTCTGGAAATTTTTACTAATGTTTAAAATATTATTAAAAAAAAAAAGTATACCGGTGAAACTTATATTGTCTGAGGAATTAAAGTTTATTTATCTAGTAACTAAAATAGAAGTTTTTCTGTTCCGTGCATGATTCCATTTCAAACTTTATTTATTCTTTGTTAACATTACTAATTCTTACTATTTTTTGTTTACAAAATATTTATATTGATTAGAATTAAATGAGAGTATATTGGAGATCGCTAGTTTTATTTTTATGAAAATAAAAGTAAAAACATATACGAGTTTCCGTGCGTGATTTTTTGGAAATGCCCAATAGTGTTAATACATTTATAAAGCACTTATTACTTTTAAAGTTCATTCTTTGTTCAATTAATTTTAAAATCAACCAATAAAATTTTTTTATCGGTTTATTTTAAAATTAACGCGCGTTTTTACGGTCCATTAGTAATGTTTTTCATAATGCTAAACTTTTAATACAATACGTTTTCGTAAAGTGGTTTGTCGCGTTTTTATAAGTTACTTTAGTTTTAACATTATTGAACATCCACTTTATTCGTCTAGATATTTTTCTACTTCAGTTAAAATTTGGGAATACTAATGTTGCTTGAACATAGAATGAATTTTAAAAGTTATAAGTGCGTTATAAAAGTAATAACACTATTATAGTGTTATTACTTTTGTCATGCAGTTAGTGACTAGAGTGTTATTACTTTTGTAATTGTAAGTTTATTATTTTATTTTTTATTTTTTCGCTAACAAATTTAAATTCATTCTTCCCTTAAAAACAAAGAACACGGCTTTGTTTAAACTAAAATTTTGAATACTAGATATTTTTCCAGATTTTGCATTTTGCATTCGCTTTATTCAACCCTTGTTGTTACATTAAAATTATACAAATAAATTTTACAAACACATTGCAATTTGCATTTTTGCTATCCTTTTAAAAAAAAATTAAGAAAAGGAAAAATCATTCTTTTTATTGCAGACTTCAAACTGTTTTTTTTTGCTTTGCCTTATCTTATTTTGTTGCTGAATGTAACTTTGAAGAAACAAAAACAAAAACAGTACACAAATTATTTAAATTATTAATTTGTTTTTATTTTTTTCTACTTCAATTTCTTTTTATTTTGTTAGTTTTGTTTTTTTGTTTTTGAAACTTTTTCAGCATTATTACAAAACTTGCAAACCGCTGTGTTCGCATTTTCTAAAATATTAAAATCGCGCGTGGTCATACGAGACGAAAAACTGCACGCCTTTCCTGGGAAGGCTTGATATATATATATATATACACACACACATATATATATATTTATATACATAAATATAATTATATATATTATATATATATATATATATATATATATATATTATATATATATATATATATATATATATATATATATATATATATATATATATCATCAGATGGGTTAATATGGCTAGTTTAGCATATTTATCAGTTTGCTTAAGTTTTAAAGATACAGTGTCCCGTTCTAAATACTTTTTATAGACCAATGCAAACTATCATTTTAATATGTTACAAAAAAATTAAAATTAAAATACTTTTGTTGTTAAATGTTTTTTGCATGTCATTAAATTTGTCTTTTGAGATTTTAAAAATACTATTTCAAAGCAAATATTTGAGGGGCAAAAATGGCCAAAATTTTAACCAGACCTCTAGGAGCTACTTAGGTAAGTGCATTTTTAAGCTGCTGGTATTCTGATTTAAAGAGTCTCTGAGTCCATTAACATTTTAAAAATAATCTATGTAATAAGGCCAATAATATGTGGAAAACTTATTGAACTGCTGCTCCTGCTGATGAAGAGCTTGTCATTGCTCAAAATTGAGCGATGACAAGCAATTTATCAGCAGGAAAAAAAGTTTTCAGATCTGGGTGCGTTAAGACAATTCATTAAAAGTTTGAATCCTTGTCAAACAAAAGTGAACTTCTCTGAGCAAGATTAGGCTTACAAATTTTTGAAAAAGAACCATTAACTAATTTTACATAGATTTGGTCAGAACAGTTTAAGGAGTGATGCTGTTAGTGAAGAGCAGCCACGGCTGTTTCACTCAATATAAAAACGAGCGTGACGTCATGAGTTTATCAAAAAAAAAAAGTATTTCCGCATAAAAAGTATAAAAATTCACAAACTTTAAATTAATAGTAACTTTTTTATATAAATGCTTTCATCTTGCATTTAAAAAAATATAAAAGATCTATCTTTCCTTGTTAAATAAATATTTACATTAATTGGTATAAAAATAAATATTGCCAAAATATTTTTAATAATTTAGAACCACTTTTCTAATTTTCGCATATTTTCCGCAAAACATGAGTTGGGCCAACTAAGATTTCATAACATAGCTCAGTGCTTGATAGTTGAAATTTGGAATGCTTAACCCTAAATGCCCATTCTATCAGATTCCTGCGTCATCCTAGAGATTTTTTTACAAAAAGACTGTTTTTAAAGCATTTATATTTTTTAATTAATCGTTTTTAAATGCAAAACATAAATTTTTTGATGGATGACGTAAGTTAATGAAATTTCAACCTTTTATGCAAATGAAAATAAAAAAATTATTTTACTTGCCTTCAGCTATGTTATGAAATATGTTTTCAAAAATGTCATGTTTTACAACTAATCTTGTTAGTTTTAGGCGTACATTTGTGTTGACGTTTTTTTTGCGATGACGTAACCTTTATGCGTTACGTCCCAAACTATTTATTAACGAATATTCTCCAAACAACTGTTTCGGCGAGTCAATTTTTGAAGTATAAAGTAAACAAAGTTACACGGAATTTTTCTCTTTGGATTATCAAACTAATATCAGATAAGTTGTTAAATCCACTTTTATCTTGTGCATATATTTGTTAATTAATATTATTTTATTTGTTTTTATTATATTGATTAATAAGTCAATATTATTTTGATAACTATGTATTCAACTGAGAGGGAAATTCTAAAACAACATATTGGATGGAAAAATGGTTGGGAAGATAGGTGTAACTTTCCTTTTGTTAAGCGATTAATTAGGACAGATAAGATCAGTAACAATGTCATTTCCATTTTAATGACAGTCTTTAAAATAAGAAGTGATTTATTTAGTTTTATGAGTTTTCTTTTGCCAATTGATTTTGATATGCCTAGTAATGACGAGTTTGATAAAATGTGCCTAAAGTTAACACGACAAAAAAAGAAATATTAAAAAAATTTTAAAGCTATAAAAAACGAAGAATTTTTTAAAATGCAACTGTCGCAAGCTCCACCCAAAAAAAAAAAATCAGCAGATGCAGATGACTTTTTCACTTTAAATAACAGTCAGGAGCTACTGAATCAAATTGATCAATTAACTTCTGAAAATAAAACAAATATGGAGCAAATAGAAAAATTTAAAATGCAAGTATTTAAGTTGGAAGCTGAAATTACAGATTTAAATTCTAAAAATAGGGCTCTCAACACACATTGTAACTCATTAAGTTCTCAATTAGAGACTATGAGTATTAGGCTAAAACAGGAGGAGCAGTTCCAACTTTAAAAAAAAAAAAAATTAAAACAGCACAGCGTAAATTTGCATCTGCTCGTGCCAAAAATGTAAGATTGCTAAAAAAAATTATTATTGAAAAAAGAATTACAAAAATTAGTGATTTAAGCCAGAACAGTTGCCAAATTTGCAAATGTTTTGCTAGTTGCAATAAGGATTTAGTTGTGGTTGATTCTTATTTAGACTACGACAACATTGGTTCCTCTGAATTATTTTGTGGGTTTAAATTAAGTAATCCACAGAATATATCAGTTAAAAAGCCAATAGTTAGTAAAAAATATACTTACATTAAGTTGGGAAATGGTAAACCTTATTCTAAGTTAGGTAGGCATGCTGCAGCTAAACGATCTAAACTTGCTTTTATATTCCTTCGATTATTAGCTTGTTCAGATTTAGAAAGTGATTTGTCTATGTTGTTTTGTGATTCTATGTCTTGTGAAAAGTCAGTATTTTGTTGTGTTGCAAATAAGTTGGGTTTAGTTAAGCAGTTAAGTGTTTCTGATGCTGTAGAGCTACAGAGCCAATTAAGGATGCCCACGGCTGAATTCCGTAGACTAAGACGTATTCTGTGTAATCTTGGTGCAAGGATTCTCCCATCTGAGCCCAAGATGAGACAAGAACAAGAAATGCGGACAATGCATGTCAATAAAGAACATGTCACTGTGAAGTCCATGTTACTTTATCCATCTGCGAATGAAGCACCTTGTTTAGTATCTGTACTGATGGTCAAGAATTTGACAACTTATATTGAAGAGGTTTTTACTAATCTTTATGTACGCGACCACCTTAATTCGGATGTCGGTTTTGGCGAAGAAGTATGGCTCCTTTTTGCTGGTGATAAGGGTGGGAAATATATGAAATTCCATTTTGAAGTTGTCAATTCTAAATCATCAGGGTCTGTATACGATGTTCACTTGTTTTGTATGTATCAGGGTTCAGACTGTCGTGAGAATATAGCCTTAGTTCTCGGGCATTTTGCCAACGACATTAAAAGAATTCAGTCGTCAGATTTTAAGCTAAAAGGCAAAATAGTCAGGTTGTTCTTAGGTGAAGATTTTCATTTTATCGATGATGTTCTGGGACACCAGGGTTCAGCTGCTAGCTTTACTAGTTCTACAGACCTAGTTAAGTTGAATTCTCTAAGAAACCATGCTTCTATGCCTCACACACCTGCTAATTGTAACATCTTAAGGAGGACAATACAATCTCTGGAAAGTGCTTACAATGAGAACTTGTGTGAAAATAGACAAGGTGGAAACCTAAGAACTTTAGGTAAGTTTCATAATTCAATTATTGCTCCTGTGATTTTCCCCATAATAACTTTAGATAATGTAGTGCCACCTGTTTTGCATATTATGTTAGGAGTTGTGTTAAAACTGTATAAGTTATTGTTGAAGGAGTGTAAGACTTTAGATTGTCAAGCTGTTTCGTCTTTGTCGCATAATGAGAATGTGAGAACGAATGAATTGTGGGCTGCTAAAAGCGTTGAATGTTCTAAAACAGCAGAAGCTTTACGTTTATTAGGAAATCAATTTGTAGACGTTGCAAATCTACAGGCGCGTTGGTTAGCTTTTAATAAAAATATTTCTGAATTATCTCTAAACTCCTCCAATAAAAAAATAACCTTTAAACAGCAAGAAATGTGTGATAGTATTAGGTGTTTAATTACAAAATACGATTGTAACATTGATTGGGTGCAGTGTGGTACGTGCCAAAAATTGTTTCATCAATTTTGTGAAATTATTGGTGATTCGGAAAAGAGTGTATTGTGTGACATTGAGAAGTATGAGTGTTTAGCATGTCAGGGTGAAGATATAGAATGTCTTGACCTTTATATTTCTGAAAAAATTTCTTTTATACGTGCACAACGCGAAGTTTTAGACACTGAATATATTAAATTGCAGGTGGAGTGTGAAGACCTAGAAAAAATATCCAAAAGTAGCATGGGGACTCATGAGAGGTCTCTTAATAAGGCCCTTGAAGATATGAAGGTTGAGCGACAAGCGTACCACGGTAATGTGTTCGTAGGTAATCATTGCAAAATAGTCTTAAGAAACCACTATAAACTTTGTAGTGTTATTGATGATGAAGCTATTAAAAATAGATTTGTACGTGTGTTTAGTGTTTTTAATAAGTTGCAACCTATTCTATTTAAGCGAAAATTTCTTTCAGATGCCGAAATTACTGAGCTTCATCAATATATAAATTTATTTGCTATCGAATTTCATGATTGCTTTCCAAAAGAAAATCACGCGAAAAATGCATGAACTCATTTTTAATGTGCCACTATTTGTAAAATTGCATAAAACTATTGGGTTGCTGAGTGAAGAGGAGGGAGAGTGTTTGCATAATAGCGTAAATAAGGAATTAAGACAGTTGCATTCAGTAAGAAATCAGGAGCAAAAGCTGCATCTTGTTTTAAAACGCTTTGAATTGCACAGCAAAGCTGATAGGAAGCTTCAAGCCTCTAAGGTGAGAAAGTGTGTTGTGTGTTCTGAGCGTGGCGAAAATTCATTTTATAGACAAGGTCTTTGTCTTGTTTGTGGTCATCAAATTTAGTTAAAATATTTAAAAAATTAAAAACAACAACAACAACAAAAAAATTAAAAAGTAAGATAAATTATATGAGATCTTTAATTTGTATATAAGATAATTTTATTTTGTTCTAATATCTGTGTGATGTTAGTTTAAAATATTATTTTTTAATATATTGATTTTATATATTAGGTAGGTGCCCATTCTGTTCCTAGCTTCAGAAGTTATTTATACCTATGCAATACCTTCGCTCAGGTTAAAGAATGGAATACTAGTCTTGCATCAAATGTATGTAAAAATCTAGCTTTTATATATTAACTTGTGATCAGAGCAACTAGTATGTTGGTTGGGTATGATCTGTTATGTTTGTGTATTTAATTTAAAAGATGTATTGTTCTTCATTATATGTAACATTTTTTTATAGATATATTACATATCCATTCGATGTTTATCACAAGAAGTTAGTTCTACCTTTGCAGTACCTCTGCTTTACATACCTCCTCGCTGGTTAAAGAATGGAATATAAATCTCATATCAAGTTGGTGTAAAAATTTAGTTCAATAAATTAAGAATTTATAAACGTTCTCAAAATTTTGAGTGGAGCAATTGTTTTTCTGGTTTAGCATGAGTATGAATCTGATATCAATTGTATGTACAAAGATAGTTTACTTCTTAAAGAACCGATCAGTAAACCAACTGATTATAAAACAGTTTTTAATGGGAATAAAAACAAATTTTCAAAAGATTTCAATTAGCTATTTGTATATTCAAACACTTTATTTACTGAGAGAAGAGACTATAGATTCAAGTGCTATAAAATAATTCTACTACCAAAAGCGAGGTTAATTCAAAAACTGAAACTCAAATTTGGTCATGAATTATTTTATTAGACTTGGTGAGTCTTTATTTATTAACAACTTAACACCATATTATTAGAACTGTATGCACAGAAAAAAATAAATGCTTTAGCTTTAAATGTTTTGACTAAATATTCCAAAATCGAAATCTGGCTTTTTATTGCAATGCAATGAACTTATTGGCTTAGGATAATAAGTTTCTAAAACAAGAACTTCTAGGTTTAAAAATGTACTCTTTTAACAGCTAATCCCCCTTTTAACTACATTTTTCATAACTTTGCGAAAAGTGCGGTTTGCTTTCAGACCTCATTAAAGTCTGTTTTAGCTATCCTTAAACAATTAAGTAAGGTTTTTTTGTTTTTATAATAGTCAAACAATGGGTATATTTGAGATTAACTATCAGAAATAAATTTTTCTGATTTTTTTTTGATAAAAAGTAACATCAAATTACTTGAATTCAGCCAACGTCATCATTTGTCGCGTTTTTTTTAAACTTAAAGAAATTTTTTTACTAATGCATTAAATGTCATAAGATGAAACATTTTATTGGTGTTATTATTCTTTTTACAAAACAAAATTATCTTGATTATTTTAAAAGTTATAGAAGTTTTAGTAACACCCTTTTAGTCAATATTTTCAAAAAATAACAAGAAGCCGTTAAGCTCGGTTTGAAACAGCCGTGCAGCTTGCTGTTTATTTTTTCTTAAAAGATAAGACTAATCTCAGCAAAAATCCTAAGGATTTTTGCTGAGATTAGTCTTATCATAGTTCATTACATTAGATAGACAATGTCCTTGATCAGGTTGTGCAGATTGTTGAAAAAATAAACAGTAAGCTGTTCTTCAGAGCCAGGATTCCTGGCTCCAAGAAAATTAAAAAAAGATTTATAGAGGCCACAAGGCATTCAGATGCCATTATAAAGATTAATTTGCCTTTGCAATATGTTATGAATTTTTGTATTTTATTACATTCGTAATTGTATTTTAAACTTTATTTTAAAAATCTATTTTTTGAATTTGAAACATACTTCCTTTAATTTTATAAACATGTGTTACAATGTTTTGTTGTTTAAATTAGGTTTTTTTGTTAAGTGCCCTAACTATACCATATTTTGAATTTTCAAAAATGATTTTTATTTATAAATTTAAGTTAAAGTTTTAAAGCCATATTGCTGATTTTCACATATAATGTGCATCTTTTATGAGTAATACTTAAATAAAGTTCACAAATTTAGAGCTCTTAATAATTTTTTCTAATTATATTTGATAATCTATTTTGTGATTTGTCACTTACTTTAACTTCATAAACATGTATTGTAATGTTTTGTTGTTTAAATTATGTCTTTTTGTTGGCCATATTACGCCATTTTTGGATTTTTCAAAAATCATTTCATTAATAAGTTGTGTTTAAAGTTTTAAAGCTACTGGCTGATTTTCACATATAATGTGCATCTTGTAGGAGTAAATCTTAAATAAAATCTACAAATCAATAGCTTTTGTATTTAGCAAATTATTGAAAAAAAATAAAAATAAAAATATGTTCATATTTCCCTATCTGACAGTATATATATATATATATATATATATATATATATATATATATATATATATATATATATATATATATATATATATATATATATATATATTATAGAAAAAAATAATGACCCAAATTTAGTTAGGATTTTTAACATACCTAATTTAGAAAAATTTGACTCAGTCATAAAACTCTAGTGTGTAAAGTAAATAGGGAGGGTGGCAGGCTTGGTCGGGAAGCGGGTGCGATCGCACTCGATAACTGACCACGGAAATAATATTTGGTTGCGAAAAGCCGGCCAGATTTTTTAGTCGTTTTGAGAACATTTAAGTTTATGTATGTTTCCTTGTTTGTCCACAAAATAATAAGTTCATTTTATTGAAAATTTTAAAATATTTTGTTTTACGGACTTAATGGAAACATTCATCAATTTGAATGTTCTCAAACATCTTAGTGCGGGAAAAATAAAAAAAGAATATTAACGAAAACAAAAATCCCGCCAAATCTACGAACAACTAATTCTATTGGTTTAAAAAATAAAAATCGAAACTAGAGTATTCTAAAAATACTAACCGAATGTCCTGAGTATTCTGTTGAAATATTTTAAAAAACTGTATTATTTGAACTTTGTTACGTTTACGTTGAGATTTCTAGCATAAATTATTTTAAGAATATACTATCAAACGAACTATTATTTTAATTCTTGGAGCCACATTTAAAAATTTTCTTTCCCCTAACATTGTGAGTCCCAGGGCTATAGCCCTACTACCCCCACCCCACCTCCTCAATCCAGCACTGGAAATAAGACATAAGTATATAAAAAAAAAATTATATATACTCTTTGATAAATTGAAGAACATTTGTTTCTTTATAGATGTTACTGTATATAAAAAATGTCGCTTAATTTTTTTAAAAAAATTATAAAAAAGCGACGTTTCAAAAATAACTGCTTTAATAAATTTATTTTGCTTAAAGTTTTTTCGCATTAAAAGCTATTTTTCTTTTTTTAACTGTCTTTCATCGGTCCAGTTAATCTTGTTGCGCTTTTTTGTTTATTTTTGAAATGTCCTCAAAAGGACTAAAAAATCTGGCCGGTTTTTCGCAACTAAATTTTATTTCCGTGGTCAATTATCAAGTGCGATCGCACCCGCTTCCCGACCAAGCCTGGAGGGTGGTCATTAAAAAATAAGGTGAAGTGAGAATCTTTTGAAAATATGAATATAGATAGATGGGAAAAAATTCATAATTTATGAAGTGGTAAGGGTGTTTCTTTGGCACATTACAGAAGTTGTGCATGAAAGGGGATAGTGGTGTGAGACTGGTTGGGATGGGGGTTTGAAATTTACACTAAAAAATTTGGCCAAAGAAGAAATAAATCTTAGATTATATATATATATATATATATATATATATATATATATATATATATATATATATATATATATATATATATATATATATATATATATATATATATATATAATCTAAGATTTATTTCTCCTTTGGCCAAATTTTTTAGTGTAAATTTCAAACCCCCATCCCAACCAGTCTCACACCACTATCCCCTTTCATGCACAACTTCTGTAATGTGCCAAAGAAACACCCTTACCACTTCATAAATTGTGAATTTTTTCCCATCTATCTATATTCATATTTTCAAAAGATTCTCACTTCACCTTATTTTTTAATGACCACCCTCCAGGCTTGGTCGGGAAGCGGGTGCGATCGCACTTGATAATTGACCACGGAAATAAAATTTAGTTGCGAAAAACCGGTTTGGGTGTAGGTTTTTTTGGATTTTTTTAAACTCTTATGGTATATTTGTTTACTAATTTTGTGTAAACGGAGTGTTTAGCCAAAGTGGTATAAAAATATTTGTCTTTTTGATTAGGAAAATGGCTAAACAGTTATATTTTTTTTAAAAAAATTTCAAGATTTTTGCCTCTAAAAAATTATTTTTTTTATATTAAACACGAAAATGATTACCTTTTTTTATTTTGCAAAGCAGTGTTTTATATAATAAATATATTTCTTTCATATAATAAAAATATTTATTTAGATAATTCTGATTCATTCCATTAAATAATACATTTATTATTATTCAAAAAAAAATTATGAATTAATGAAAAATTTAATGAACATAAGTTAAAGAAGTTGAAAAATAATTTTGTAATTTTAAAACCAGTGACAGATCCAGGGGAAATAAGAGGTATGAACCTACCACCCCGCACCAGAATCCATAAATTTATAAAATATCTTTAAATTTTTAAAATTTTTTTTAGTAGGCAAAAATGTGATACAAAATAAACTAAATTTTTAACAAGCCCCGATTCCCCCTCACACCCACACCAAAAATTCCCGGATCTGACTTATTTTGCGATGCAGTGTTACTTCATTCATATAATAAATTCTTAGAACAGTTCAATATTAAAAAAGATACAATTCATGGCCTTTACTTATACAAATTTACTTCTTTGTCTTTACTTATAAGAATTATTATTAAAAATTATTTTAAAAAAAAAAATTGTTTTTCTAATTAATGCTGCTTTTTCAAATTTTTTTTTTTTTTGAATAATTGAACAACTGCTAAACTAAGACATTACTAAAAATATGGGAAATGGAAGTATTAAAACAAGTATTTAATAAATATCACCAAAAATAAATTTTAAAACCATTTCAGTGTTTAAAATGCAAAAAGAGTAGTTTTTAAGGCAAAAACGCAAAAAAAAACAAAAAAACCAAGAAACGAAGTCCTTTTTTTTTTTTGGCAAAAAAACAAGAACCAAAAAAACGACTTACATCTCTCTCTCTCTCTCTCTCTATATATATATATATATGTATATATATATATATATATATATATATATATATATATATATATATAATATATATATATATATATATACCCATATAGTGTAGTCGAAAGAGTGTTTTAATGTAAAAAAAGTCTCTTACGACTACAATTTTAATTACCTCGTCTCTTAAGCTGTTTTTGATTGTCATCGAAATGTCAAAGCAATTAATTTATGCGGAAGTACATTAAATTTAATTGTTTTTTAAAAAATTTTTAAAAAACCGCAATTATAACGACTAGAAAGTTTTTTTTAATTAGTGGTGTTTTTGTTATTGATTTAATAAAAAACATTTTTAAAACATGCGTAAATGTTGCTACATCGACTATCTTATAGCCTGACTCGCAACGGAGTGCTGCTACATCGAGTGCTGCTACATCGACTGACTGCTACATCGACTGAGGGTTTGGTTTGGCCAGGCAGTCTATCAATTAAAAAAAAAAATTTAATTTTTAAAACTTTTTCTGGTCTGGTTTATTAACGCGCTCTTTAAAACTACAGTTTATGGGAAACTTTTTTTGATGCCATGCAAGAGACATGCAAGAGTATATATATATATATATATATATATATATATATATATATATATATATATATATATATATATATATATATATATATATATATATATATATATATATATATATATATATATATATATATATATATATATATATATATATATATATATATATATATATATATATATATATATATATATATATATATATATATATATATATATATATATATATATATATATATATATATATATATATATATATATAAATTATTAGAAATTCACTTGGCAAAAATTTTTTTTTTTTTTCACTTAGCAAAAAAAATTTTGCTTAGTGATTTTCTACTAATTTGTAATTGCTCTGTTCTTTTAAGCACATTGAGCACTCTTTTTGTAGAATACATTTTAAATTGTTTAAATCATATATATATATATATATATATATATATATATATATATATATATATATATATATATATATATATATATATATATATATATATATATATATATATATATATATATATATATATATATATGTTTGGATTTATACCTCCTTCTTTTAAATATTCCATATATACTATGACATTTTGATTTGGTTTTTTAAAGAATTTTTTCAGTTTCTTTACTTTTAATTTACATTAAAAAATACTTTGAACATTTATTGCTTACATAATTGAGCCAGGTTATCAATTTGATGTATTTCACTAAGCGTCATTATTTCATCAAATTTTTCTTCCATTTCGTTGATGTTTGGTAGAAATTGAAAACCATTATTAATATAGTTGACATGTTGATAATCATTTTCAAGAATTTCTGAAAGATCGTCATGTTCTTCATCTCCTTCAGAACTAACTACAAAGCTTTGCTAAAAATTAAACAGTGCTTAACATTATCATGAGTTTAACATTAAATATGATTAATGCTAATTAATGTATAATAAATTGTCAATAGATACAAAGGGGGACATAAAAAAGACCAAGGTGAGGCCAATATACAGAAATATACAGAACTATAGGCCCACAAAAGTTTAACATACAAAACAACAGAATAACTAGAGGAATTAAGAGATACTGAAAACATTTAAGCAATTTTTTCTTTAACAGTCAATTTTTTTTACAATTTTGCCTATAATGGTCAGTTTAATTATTGAAAATCTATTTCTTTATTATTAAACATTATTTACTGCAACAACTATTGTAATACTGTTAGTATTCCTATATTGATGAATGGCAACCCTTTTACTTAGTCCTCTTCTTTATTTTATCTCGGATAATTGTTCACTGCTGACCTCTCATGGATAATATATATAAAATCAATTGCTTAATTAGCATTAGCTAAGGTTACTTCTCGTTATCATGCTCGCCCACATAAAATTCAAAATCTACTGATTATTAAAAAATGCAAGGTTTATTTTACTTCAAATGATTAAAATACAAAATCAAGTTTATTTAATTTTAAAGTACAAATTGTTGAACATTTAACCTTTTGAATTGAGTATTTAAATTAAAATTTTTAAATTTATGTTTTAATTGGTTGTGGATAAATGTTAAATTTTTTACCCTTATTTCAACATTTTTTATTTTAAAAAATGTCATTCTAGTTACAATATGCTGTAAACATTTATATAATTCAGTATCATGAATTCAATATGGATCAACTCAATATGAACCAATAATTTATTGGCAAATTTTTTTCATTCAAAAAATCTTTTAGAATTTAAGAAGGTTATTTATTAAGAATTTAAGAAGGTTATTTATAAAAATAAATAAGTTTAAATCTTTATTAATTTATTATCAACTTATGAGTAGTTTAAACAAAATGAACAAATATAATAAAGTAAAACAAAAATATACTATTTTAAAATTATATCAAATAAGAATATAGCATTTAAAATATAATAACTTATTAAAATATATTTTTTGTGATAAATTACTATATATCTGCTTGCAACATAAATATTTTATTTTATATATTATAAAATAGAATATACTATTTGTTTCATAGTCTATGCAAAGCTTATTCACTAACACAGCATTTTCATTATGGAATAATTCATAATTCATAATGTAATAATTCATAATTCACAGATATTAATTTCTACATAACAGCTAAATTTATTTTTGTATTTGGTATTAACCAATTTCATTAGTATTTATTTTCTGTATGCTATTAATCTAAATAAAAATCTATTAAGAATAGAAAAAACCATGTTCTCTATTTTAATTTTTTTTTAACTTAATAAAGACTTATTCACAAGACTCAAACAGAAAAAATGATCATGTATATAATTTTCAACTTTAATGTTTTTTAAAAAAATTAGTTTTCAGGCCCAGTTTTTTTCTAAAGAACCTTTTTTTATTTATTTAAGAAAATTTTAGATACAAAGGACTTTTTTATTGTGCCCCCCCCCCTACTTTAAAACCCATGTCATTTAAAAACCAAAATTATCAAATTATCAATATATCAAAATTAGAGAACTATAGACATATTTTTTTATAAAATAAAACTAAGAACAATGATGTAATTATTTTAAATTAAAAATGTAAACAGATTAGGTAAGTATTTTAGGTGTTATTTTCTTCAAAAACAAAATATTAAAAGCCGAACTATTAAAATATCAAAATATTAAAAGCTAATTATGTTTAAAGCGCTAGATCTGATTGTAATAAATGACCTTAATGCCTAGGCTTCCCCAGACCCCCAATTGGGGGGGGGGGGCAGCATTTTTAAGGGGCACTTTTCAAAAGAAAAAAAAAAATTGTATTTTTTATAATAAAAATATTTAAATATATAGCTACTGTTACTATTAAAAAAAACCTGGCCTTTTAATCACTATATTACCTAAATTATGCAAGCGTAAAAAAAGCAACAGCATTTTTTATGCAAAAAAAAAAAAGGAGTTAACACTCCCGAGGTTATTATATTATATTACACAAGCTTTATAAATTTATTATTTCTCTTTTGCAATTTTGAATTATATCATTAAAAAAAAACAAAATTTATATTTATCTTTCGTTAGTTTTTCACAATATAAATATTGATATGAAAAAGGTGAAAAGTGGTGCCACTAAGAGAAGAGGAAATCACAAAATACCCCAAACTAACACATTTTTTGAAACCAGCAGTTTAGCCTGGAAGTGTTTCGACACCAACAGAAATTACAAATAATTCTGATTGTCATTATTTGAATACTAGAGTCAGATAGGTTGATATGTGAGTCTACATCAAATGGCATAACAATTCCGCCTATTTTTCTCCGTGATGATCCTTTTGAGTTGCCTGATGATGTTTCTGACGCACAGAGATGAATTACAATCGCTCACGGAATATATTAAAGCATGCACTTTCTTATTATCAATCATTATTTAGTATGATATTTTATTTCAAATCAACATATCAAGTAAGCTTATTCAGTCTTCTGCAACCTCTTTCTACATATTAGCTAGTGAAATAAAGGCAACAAATGCATTTCTTTATGAGTATCGCAAAAATGGATTTTCTGACGCACGTATTAAAGCATCAGAAATTGCAAAAGTATCGGGCATTGAAAAGTTTTTTCCAATAATACGTTTACGAAAAAAAAATGTCGATTTATTTATACGAGTGTGTTGATCACACTCGGCAAATGAACATCAGTATAAAGCAGATTTTTTTGCCATTAATTGATGTCAATTGCATTAGTAAAAGAGCGATTTGAACAAATCAGTATTTTCACAAATCTTAATGACTTTCTTTACCAATTTGAGAGTCTTATCAAAGTCTGTAATGAAAATTCTTTGTCTATATATTGCAAAAGTTTGAAAATGAAGCTTGGTGATATAGATTTTGAGGATTTAGAAATGGAGTTAACGATTTGTCATAATTAACAACGAGGAAAAATATGCCTCAAAGAAGAGCTACAAGAAACTTATCACAATTTAGTTGTTGCGTTACGAACCATTCTTACTGTATCAGTTACTATTGCAAGTACAGAACGTAGCTTTAGCAAGTTAAAACTAATTAAAACTTTTCATAGGTTAGTATAATCAATCTTGCTTCATTATACATAAATACATGTAGCTATATTTCTTTGTATCTTTAAATAGGTCAACAATGATCGATGAACGTTTTCTTCTTTAGCAACGCTGTCAATTCAAATCGAGGTTGTAAGGAAATTAAGTTATGAAGGCATAATAAATGAGTTTGCAAACATGAAAACACGTAGTAAACCCTTTTTTTGATGCTTTGCGACGTACTTGTACTATCTGTGTAAGACATTAACACTATTTAAAAAAACTCTTTACTAGTAAACTCTATATCAATTTAACAATTATAAAATAGATTTAATTGAATTTAAACGTTAATTTGATTGTTTTTAGCCTTACGAACGGTGACGTTAAAATATGTCAGGTACCCTGCTTTTTGGGGTAATCTTTTAATTTTATCCACTTTTTTAGTAAAAATAAATAAAAAATTAGGGCCCAAAAAGCTAGTTTTTTTTTTTGGGGGGGGGCCAGACCCACTTGCCACGGCACTGCTTAATGCAGATCTTTATTACCACAATTATGTTGGCTGGAGCGAGGATTCAGAATACTAAACCCATCAGAACATCAAATACCTGTTCTACATGCTTTGATATAATTGCCATAATCATAATCAAAAAATATCAGCATTAATAAAAACAGATTCAATTATAAATAAACTGAAACATGTATCTAAAAGACCATTAAAAATAGATTCACTTATAAATAAACTGAAACATCTAAAAGACCATTAAAAACAGATTCAATTATAAATAAACTGAAACATCTAAAAGACCATTAAAAACAGATTCAATTATAAATAAACTGAAACATCTAAAAGACCATTAAAAACAGATTCAATTATAAATAAACTGAAACATGTATCTAAAAGAAAAAAATGTAAACTTCAATGATCCCAATAAGAAAATTGAATTAATTAGACTTGAGCCAACAATGACAACAAACGAGCTAGTAAGTGCGGCCGTGACACAGTGGTTAGGTTGCGGCCTAATGGATCGACAAAGAAATAAAAGTTATGATAAAAAGAAGAGATTATTTAGCTAAAAAAAAGGGGGAAACATTTAGAGTTTATAGATGAAAAAGAAAAAGAACTTAATGATATTTATAATTTAATGATATTAAAAAACAGATAATTTAATGATATTAAAAAACAGATCAGAAGCTTTAAAAAGAAGTTTGAAATAAACAAAGGAAAAGAGGCATTCCAAAGGAAAAACTCCAAAGATGGTTGGAAGTATATTAAGAAAATGTGTTTCAATACTAAAGATAAAAATCAAACCCTTGATAAAAATACAATCATTTTAAACAATCTAAATAACCATTTAGCTTCAGTAGTTAAATGCAATCATAGGACTTCACTTGTCTAGCCATACAGTTGTGACCAAATCGACAGCTTTAGTTTTAAGTTAGTGAAAACAGAAACCGTATGGAATGTACTTAACCAATTAAAAAACAACTCACCAGCTGGACATGATGGACTCTCAGCCTATTTAATCAAACGATTGACCGATTCTCTAGCAACAAATCTAACCATCATTCTAAACAAACCTATAGATGAGGGTGTATTTCCTGAAATCTGGAAAAAAGCTAATATTACAACAATATATATATATATATATATATATTTTATATATAGCGTATAAAGGACTTATACGAAATCAATAAGAATATGCCAGCATATTATACCTTGTCAATCTAAACCGCAATTAAAGATGCTTGACGTAATACAAAAGCAGTGTGTCCGAATTATCTGTCATAAACTTAGGAACGCTCATTCGGCTTCCCTTTTAGACAAGCTAAAGGTGTACCCCTTGGAGCAGAGAAGAATTGTTCATGCGACAAAAATAGTCAAGTCGGCGTTGTAGGAAGTATGTCATCCATCGATGGCTAACATGTTTAAAACGAATGGTAAATCAAACTTATCGTTAAAAAAGTGGCAAACCGACAAGGAAGTAAAGGCTTCAATATTATAGGGGCTAACATAATTAACAAAGTTGACTCCCAAAATACCCATAGTATTATGCCATTGGCATATACTACTCAAGCAGTGGAAGAGGAACCGGAAATAAAAGAACACTAAAAAACAAATATATATATATATATATATATATATATATATATATATATATATATATATATATATATATATATATATATATATATATATATATATATATATATATATATATATATATATATATATATATATATATTATATAGTGATTGTAACTATAAAGGCAAAATTATTCAACTGTTATTGAGTTTAAATAATAATAATTAATAATAATAAAAGCGTTGTGTGGAACTGTAAAATAATAAACTTTCTGTCATTCTGGCAAATAATGAAGTTGCGGATAACATTGCTTTAGGGGCCATCCATATATTATGTACGCAAAAATCTCTAGGCTTGAGGGTTGAAATCCTGGATTAGTCGGATATTTCTTTTAGCGCAGTCATTAACACATTCAATCGATTTTAAAAACCTTTTAAATAGATTAGATGTTTCACTGGCGTCTCCTTTGAGCCACTTTTCCGCCTCTCCAAAAGAAATACCTGCTACCATAAACAAGATCCAACTTTGGGAAACTAACAGCTCAAATAGCTCAGTTGAGCTGTTGATAACTGATAGTTTTGGTTTCCCCGTATGAAACTGCGTGGGTATATCACACTTGACTAACTTTTCCAACATCTTTTTCTTTACTTCCTCGTCAACATCATTGTCAGCTTGAACCAGTATCACTAACTGCTCTGTTAAGAATGAAGCATGCCGCAGCATGCTGACAAGAAGAGCCTGCCCAAGTTTTGGATAGTAGTCCCATATTTCAAACTTGAAGGCAGTTAGGTTATTTGAAGGCGACTTGTCAACCATATATGATTTTAAGAACCGAGGATCCATAGCATATAGAAACAAAGAATGTTGCAGTCTTTACCATCTTCTTCTCTTCCTCATTCATCACCTGGGCTACCTTCTCATTCATCCTCAGTGTCAGCAGGTGTAGAGCATCTGCCATGAATCTTTTTAATAAATTATTTTTATTAGTTATATAGAAAAAAATTGCAAATGTACTCTCTTGTAAAAATACAAATTATTGATAATATACTTTAATCATATCTGGCTTCGTGGCAGGCCCCAGGTTGATAAAAACGAAACCCCGGTACATCTTCTCCTTAATTGAATACAACAAGTTTGCAGAGCTTCTTGTATTCGCCTCTTTTAAACGTCTTTGTGGTCAGTGCCATTTTGCAAAACTCTAAGGCCTCCCTTGCTATGTTGTACAAGGATGATCCAACTTGTAGCTCATTCCAATCAAACATAATTACCTCCTCCATCTTGTCGACCTCCTCCTTGATGCTTGGCCAGGCTTTCTGAAGTCTTAAATATAGTGCTTTCCTGCGCCCTTTTGTTTTTTCACCAGTAAAAGCCTCCATGAAATGTGAGATGTGTATCTCAAACATATGTCGTCTGCATAGAGACCAGAGAAACGGAATGCTGAAGATGTTTGTGAGGATGGTAATGGCTCCATCAAATACTCCAGTGTTGAAAGCAGTAGTGTCACAGCATATGGCAAAGATTTAATCAACAGTATTGTAATATTCTAGGAGATTTAAGATTACATCTACATGAGCAACTTCCTTGAAACTTTGAGCTTGAACTACTCCAATAAGGATGTCATATGTACCGTCAATATTTGGTGATGTAACACTAACAGAAATCCTTTCAGCAGTAATAGTAATATTTAGATTCTTCTCCATCTCTTTTATTTTTTTGTTCTCAAAGTGCAAGTCTTTTTGCCTTCAATGTTTCCATTATATCTTGCCTTATCAGGTCTTAATATTCAAAATAGCTTTATTATTAGTTTAATTAAAATTTTATTAATCCTATTTTTTATTTCAATTAGTTATTTTTACCTAGATCTTTAATCATCTTGAATCTCTTTCGATGAACAGAACTTTTGGAAATAAGCACATTCTCAAGATTCTTGTCTGCTTTATTGCATATTGCTGCAATGCATTTATGCATATTGCTGCAATGCATTTATGCATATTGCTGCAATGCATTTATGCATATTGCTGCAATGCATTTATGCATATTGCTGCAATGCATTTATGCATATTGCTGCAATGCATTTATGCATATTGCTGCAATGCATTTATGCATATTGCTGCAATGCATTTATGCATATTGCTGCAATGCATTTATGCATATTGCTGCAATGCATTTATGCATATTGCTGCAATGCATTTATGCATATTGCTGCAATGCATTTATGCATATTGCTGCAATGCATTTATGCATATTGCTGCAATGCATTTATGCATATTGCTGCAATGCATTTATGCATATTGCTGCAATGCATTTATGCATATTGCTGCAATGATCGCTGTTTGAGGTCGGATTCCAACCCTATACCGAGCAGATATCACAGAAGTACAATCCACTAGATTCTTAGGACTAATATTTATCATTATCTAAATATTAAATAGAAGTGGTATTTCTAATCTAATTGAATGCAGTTAAATTTATTTACTCAAATTTTATAAAAATAACTTTAGATTTTATATTAATCTTTTATTTACCTTGGCTTTTACTGAAGAACCAAAGTTTTAAAGTAATTCATCGACATTATCTTCATCTGTGAAAACTGCAATACCTGACTCGTATGCAGATAAATTGATGTCAGAACCATACGAAACCCTATTCTTTTTATCTTTTCCCACTGTTGTAACCTTCATGTTCTTCATTCTCTGCGAACGATCCTGTTTATTTTTAATAGATGCTTCAAATTCTTTGAAGTTATATACATTTTTCAATCCTCTTTCTGGTTTAAAAAAAACTGAATGTCTTCCGCCTTAGCATCCTGGGTACGAAGGCGATCTGATTGGATTTTTTCCTCAAACCTTGCTATAGATATGTTGAAGAGTTTGGTGCTCTCCTGAATGAACTCTCTCTGGATCTTAGTATATTTACCAGTTCTGGAATCCCAGTTTAGTTCTCTCAAATGGATGAGCTTGCAATACTTAGCATGGAATTTCAAAATTTTAACCCTTAATAATATAAAAAATCATTATATAAAGCTTCATAATTACCTAAGTATGGTTACTTTATATAAATTATATTAATAATATTAATGTTTGTTGATTTACTTATATTTTATTTATAATAAATTAAAAATTGTACTATTTCTTATCTGAAAGCAGCTCCAGAAAGGATAAACTCTCCGAAACTAGCTTTGTTCCACACATCCATTACAAGAGCATATCTGTAGTTGGGATTTCTACCTAATCCACCCTTGCAGATAAGATCTTTGCCTGTAAAAGTTTGAGAGCAAGCTAAAATTGGCTTATTAGATTTGAATTTCAAAGACCTTGGAGATTTGATAAACTGTATGTCTAAGAACATTTCTAATGCTGGGAAACTGCTTTATTGGTAACTGGTTGATAGGATACTTGAGAAAAAATAGTAGCCTTCTGGGATTGGTCTGCATCTTTCTTTTTTTTCCTTTATTTGTATATTTTGTGCAAGAACGGTTCATTTTAAAAATTACTATGAAATCTTAAATTAAATAACATACATCATGAATTCCACAAAAATCGTAACCTCAACTTGATTTTATGTAACCTTAACTTGATTTTATGTAACCTTAACTTGATTTTATGTAACCTTAACTTGATTTTATGTAACCTTAACTTGATTTTATGTAACCTTAACTTGATTTTATGTAACCTTAACTTGGTTTTATAAACTAATTTTTTACAGTAAATTTATGGTGTAATTAGCTTTAATATGTATCTAATCACAAGAAAATATTAAATAAATGAATATATAAGTTCGCTAATTAATGTTTATGGTAATTAGTGAAACCGAGGTATGTTTACAAATTGTCTGGGCATTTTTTGTGGAAAATGCAACTACAATATATCTTTAATTATTTAATGTTATAGAATACATCAACAGGTGAGAATGGTATCATTTTAAAGAAGAAATGTTGTACAGTAAATATGTAAAATTGGTTTTAAGAAACTATTAGGTAAATTTAAAAATTTTATTGAATTTAAATCGATATTGTACTTCATTGATTTTCTGTGATTTCGTCACGAAATAATTACAAAATTTTATTTTATTATTGTTTCTGGCAAACATCAAAGTAAATAACTACATATTATCTTAATATTTAAAATTTGGAATAAATTGTATGAACATTGGATATATTGTTTATGTGAATGTTTAATGTGCGTGACGGAATCACACAATATCGTGACGGAATCACACACTTTTAACTTCAATTTTACATGCTTAATTTGTAGGGAGTTTCCTAATATATCTACTATTAGGATTGTTCTTTACAACTATGCTGCATCAATTTTCTATTGTAGATATAATTTATTAATTATTAATTAAAACATTATGCCACCAAAGAGTGCTACCGAAAGATTATAAATGTTATAAATCTTGTTCTTTGACTACACTTTTTACTGCAATCGAAAATGAACTTCCTTAAAAGTCGTTATCGTCATTTGGAAAAGCAAGAAGGAGAGTCGAAAACGCTCTTTCCAAAAGTCCTCGAAAAAACGCAGCCGTATTCGAAAATCGGCCAGTGATATTTTGAATATTGAAGTAAAGGGTCCTTCATCAGTGACAACAGCAGATTACTAATGCGTTACTAACTTTTATTATAATGATAGTACATTATGAGTCATGCCCGAAAAGGCAGACGTAGTTACAGTTTATTCAAATGACGGCAAAATTAAAATGCGAAAACGCTATCTTGTAATGACGGTTGCTGAAGCATACCAGACCTTTAAATCTGAATTTCCAAATTACGTTATCGGCGTAATTTGGAAAAGAACGTACTTTTAACTAGTGATATGCTACAAAACGTATGTGGGTGCAAATACCAAAGCAACACTATTTTGTTTCTGGACTGTTTACATCGTCAGTATCCACAAATATTTCTAACATATTCAGATGAATTTGTATCAAATTGTGTATGTAATTAACAGCAAGAAGCTTGCATGTTTAACAAATGCGGTATGTGCAAAGATTTTCGTCTTTTTATTGAAAATTTCAACAGTAAACTTGAGAATACAGATGATGATCAGTGGAATCAGGACAATGATAGTTATTTAGTAAAAGAGTTGCAGAAAGGTAGTGTTCAAGATGCAGTTGATTTGATCTAATCTCAGCTTATTGCCTTTCTACAACATGTTTACATAAAACGTCAACAAGCGATATCTTACGAATCACAGAAAACCGACGCACAGTTGCCTGACAGTACATCTTGTATCTTGCAAATGGATTTCGCAGAAAATTATACTGCGACTTTTCAGTATAAGATCCAGTTAGTACACTGGAAACAAAAACAAATAACTGTGTACACGATTATGATTTGGCATCGCTCTGAAATAATTTCAAAAATATTTGTCTCAGACTGTCGTGATCATGAAAAACACTCCGTCACCGCATATACTGCAAACATTCTCGAGTTTATCAAACTGTCTTTACCCACAGTTGATACTGTGCACATATGGATCGATGAACCCAGTAGTCAGTACAAAAGTAAATTTGTATTAATTCTGTCTATAAAATTGAAGGAAGTTTCTGATCTACAGCTACAGTGTAATTACTTTGCAGCCAGTCATGGCAAAGGGCCAAATGAAGGATTTTATTTCTACGCCACCGACTGTGGATGCTGGTTCTACGCCACCGACTGTGGATGCTGTCGGTATTATTCCTAAAGCTTCGATTTCAAGACAATATTTCCGGTAATTTACTAAGTAGTAATATAGTAAAATATAGTTACATTTTTTGGTAATTTCATCGCCTTAACTTAAAGTTGCACTAACAAGTACTCATAGATATAAAAAACACAAATTTATATCTGGAAAGAACTTTGTAGATCGAGTGTTCCAAGGCAGATTTTATAATTATTAAATAATTATTTAATATAGAGGTAGTTTTTGATTTGTAATAAACATTGTACGTGTAATAGATATGAATAAGGCATATAAAGATTCCCCATTTTTTTATTTTTGTTGGTGTATCTTTAACTTTAAGATTACATTTCTCCTATCCATAACACTATGTAACTATAATTAGTGTGTTATATTATTAGCCGGGGAGATGACTGCTACAGAAGTTGCTGCAGTTCTTGAGAAAGAAAGTGAACCAATAGATAACCCTATCGTTAGCAGTCGTGGTTTAAAGCGTACAAGACGAACTCCATTAAGATTTAATTAATCGTATATTTATAATAAAATAGTTAGTTAGTTGAATGAATGCTAACTATCTAATTTGATTTAGAATGGTTAACTGTTCTGTAGCCAAGTTATTGACTCACCTTTTGAAATATTACTGTGAGTAGACAGTAGGTGTTTATTAGTATGGCTAATAGGTGATTCCGTTACACCATTTATGTGATTCCGTCACACATACTTTAGTATAAATATACTATTATCTACTAAATAACTTATAATTGTTTCTAATTATTTGGAAACGGTATGTATTTTAACACACACATACACTTATGAAGTTAAATAAATTTAAATAGGAGAGCAAAATGTGTTACTATAATAATATACCATAAAATGTTTGTCCATAAATTGGTGATTCCGTCACGCATATTATTATATTAATACTATATGGTTATTATGTATTTATAGTTTTTTGGTATTAGAAGTATTTCAGGCCAAAGTTCAATCTTACTCTAAATATGCATGTTTTTGATCACAATTCCATTACATGTACTAATGAAATTATGCTCAAAAACATGCATATTTAGAGTAAGGCTGATCAATAGTATAAAACGTAACATGCCAAGTAGCCGATGGTCAATTAAAAAGATAAATTTAATTATTAAGTTTTGGATTACTGTTTTTTAACCAACTACAAGACTTTCGTACATTGGTTGTTTTTTCCTTTGTTGGTGTTTCAGGATTTTTATTAAAAAAATGTGACATGTATTCCTGTATACAGGAATACTTAAAAGTAACTTTTGACTTTCTTACAAAAAAACGTTTTCTTAAGCTTAAGTATATTTTTGAATCTGCTTATTCAACATTTTGAATAAACATGTTTCAAAAATATGCTTATAAAAACAAATGTATCAGACTAATAATAATTTTATTTAACCAGGCGTTAACTTTATTAAAAACAAAATAAACGATAAAAATTAATTTCTTTACATATTAATTTAATATTGATGTATTGGACATTTATTTTCGAAAAAATTAATTTTTTTGAATTGTACAGCTATCACTTTCTGGCAAAGAATTAATATTTTTCTTTTCTTTTGATTTTTAGCCCCCAGGATACCTCTCAACGTTTTCCCATTCTTTTAAGTCCAACTTCAAAGAATGGGAAAACGTTAAGAGGTATCCTGGGGGGCGGGGAGTTTGTTTTGGTACACCCTAAGGAGCACCTTAATAAAAACAACAACAAAAATAATTCTACTTTTAAAAATTTAAGTTTATATAATAAACAAAAATAACAAGTTTACAATGCAAACATTTGTAATTATAAAGGTGTTAATGAATTACATAAAAGTCAAAGGGCAAAAATGGTTCTACTGAATAAAATTTATTTTTCCTCATCCAGTCAATCATATTTGTTTGCTTTTCCATCAATATTTCTTTTTGCAATGGTGGAAGTATTGAAAAGAACTTCTTTGTACCCGTTAAAATGGCTGTCATTCAGCTCTTGCCAGTTCCCAAAACAGGCTGCATTAATTTGTTTACACCATATTTTTTCTTCAATATAGTGATCAGCTCAAAAGCAATTTTAGTGCTTGCATTTTGTTTAATGTATTAATGGAGTGTGACTTTTTGTTTAAGTTTTGGTTCATTATATTCATAATTAAAGTTCTCTATTGCTTTAATTCTGACTAAACTTTATCAACATTGTAAACGACGTTAGTAACGTGGAAGAAAGTCTTCTTTATATTGCTTTTGTTACTTGTAGAATTCTTGTAGAATTGTTTGAAATTTTTAGAGTATTTGAGTTCCTAAACTTAATATGTACAGTTTTTTATAAATGTTGTCGCAGTTTTTTTAAATTACTGTGTCTTTTTCTTTTTTCTTTCGATAAAGTAGACGAATTTATCAACAAATTTTGTTCTTTATCAAAGACTGGCTGCTGGCAAAAATAAAATTCCCAGAAGTTTGAAAATTCCATTTGAATTTCTGCATTGCATGTTGTTTGAGTTTGCATAAAGTACATAATAACTTTTATGTCTATCAAAATAAAATAATATTGTAACACGTACTAGTACGTGTTACAATATTATTTTATTTTGAGAGACGCATCAATCACTGAACAGTCATAAAATTCTGTGTATTTTGAAGTTATTGTTCAGAAGAAAATGTAAAAAATTTTTTGCCCCAATCCTTTTAAATTAACTTTACAAAATTTGTAAAATTCAATGTCTCTTTAATAGTATGCCACGTGCACTAATGTTATGGCAGATGTTTGATTTGATGCTAATCAAAAAGGTAGCTTAGAAACATATCCTTTTTGTATCAGTAGCTGATAAAATACTTTCGCTCTTTTCTTAAGAACCTTCTTTTTCTATAATAACGAAGTATCTCTCATTAGAACATCTTATTATTCTACTGTTTTTATTTTGAATTTTTCCAACACATTTTCTAACATTATTATTCTTTTCCTGATTCAAATGTTTTTTTTTTTATCTCCTCCTCTATTCTATAATTATTTTACCTTTGAACTGTTTATTTGCAATATTTTGTATCCAAATATCTTGGATATTTCTTTTAAAAAAATTCTGAACTAAAATTTTCTGAAAGCCAGTAATATAATTTAATGATAACTTATAGGACTGCGTATGACATATAATTGTAACTTGTAACTTATAAGTATTATGACTGTATCATTACAACATGTCAAAAACTACATATCATAGCTTTAATATGGTATCTTAGCAACATTTTATCTTTATAGTTACCTCTAGTTACGTTATGAGCTAACGCTAACTAGTCATTGACCTAATTTATTTTTCACTTCAACTCCCCAAGTTCTGCTAGGTACAGTCGAGGAAGCTTCTCAATTTTTAAAAAATTTGTGAAGTTCTCTCTCAACACTTAAGCTCTAAAGCACGATTCTTGACAAATAAGAAGCTGTTGTAAGGAGAAACAAGTTGAGCGCAGTTCTACAAAAGGCAAGGTATGTATCAAACTCAAGACTTTTAGTTTACAAAGCGAGCGCTCTACTGCGACATCACTGGCGCATGTATTACGTGATTGAGATAACAACCCAAGTGGTCAAATTAGCATATTGTAGAAAATGTTGCTAACAAATTGTTAGCCAATATTTCTTGGGACAATATAACATGGTAATGTTAATTTGTAAATTTAATAAATCGAATAAATTAAATGCAAAACAAAAAAAAAGTTAAAAATCCGCAATATGAAAATTAAGTTGGTATATTTACACGGCTTTGTTTATAATAGCCAGTCTCATTTACTCTGTATATTAAAAAGTATTTTTTAATACTTCCATCATAGTCATTATATCAACATTTTCTTTAAGTTTACTTTTATTATTTTCATAAACAAATACTTTTTCATAAATAACCACTTAGTATGAAAAATGTGTAGTGAGTTGTGGTAAACCCTAAGTTTACCACAAGACATCAACTGGACCACAAGACAAACATGAAAATTTTTATTATGTAAAGCACTTTTTTTTTCATTTAATAAGTATTAATGCGTTTGTTAATTATGCATCAAGTGTTATTATTATTAGTTCTATATTTGCTTGAGTTAGCTCCCTGTGTTTTAAAGTTATTAATGGTTTTCATTATATATATACAGAGCCGTAACCACAATTTTCATATTACGGGGCCCATATTAAATATTAAAGACCTTTTTTTTTTTACCTATTTTAGAGGCCCAGAGATAGGGAGAGGCCCAAACATAGCAGGGGAAAATTCTTTAAAAATATATGTTTTTCCCTAATAATTATAGTTTAATAATTTTTGGGGGGATCTCGACCCCCTGCCCCCCCCCCCCCCGGTGGTTACGGCTCTGATATATATTTTAACTATTTTTGAATTTTCAGTTATATCTTTGTTAAGTAAATATTTTTCCAAAAGTTAAAAACTAAAGTGTTTATTTTGTGACGAGTTTGCTTTTTTAAAGATGTTTTTGTTAACGGTGTAAACGTTTTTGAATACACTTTTTAGTTACTTTAGTAAGGTTTTGGAATCCTGAACTCATCTTGTGATGACAATTACAAAAATTATTTCGGATTACCTTATTTCTAATAAGTAAATAAAAATTAAGTTTTTATAAAGTTTACAGATAAACAGAATATTCTGTTTATCTTTTTAATTGTAAAATATTATTTATGTATTGATTATTTATATATGTGTTTTAAATGTAATATATTACATATTACATTCAAGTCCCTTGTTAAATTTACTGGTTTGATAGAAAAAATGTAATTTTACAACACATTGTTATCGATATGTTCTTTTTTACTATATATAAAAATCTCTCTCAATCTCTCTCTTTCTTTCTTTATTTCTCTCTCTCTCTCTCTCTCTCTCTCTCTCTCTCTATATATATATATATATATATATATATATATATATATATATATATATATATATATATATATATATATATATATATATATATATATATATATATATATATATATACAAACACAAAAATAAATGAAAATTTACTTCTAAATAAATAATTTTATTTTTCTATAACATTTACTCACCAAAATTATAGAATAAACAATACACATCCATATGAAAAGTTCCATGACTTTAATAATGATGAAAAAAAAGTTATTTTACTCTAATGTTTTAATTGACACAAAAGTAAAAATAACATTGGGTTTTGACGGAAGCAGCAAGGAGCGAATTTTATTGATGTTGTAGGGAGTCTTCTTGATGACATTTGTTATTGAATAAAAGCTTAGGAATAGCGGGAAGAATTGGTAAATATTTTGTTTTAAAATAAATGAAGATTTACTTTTAAATAAATAACTTGAATTTTATAGATTCAAAACCAGACATAACAAGCGATTGACAAACGATCAAAAAAAAATTTTTAATCATATAATAATTAAATATAAAGTATGTTTGTTGAAATCAAATAAAGTTAATATTATTTAAAGTACTTAATAAATTATTAAGATGAACAAAAAATATAACATTGCTATGAAACGATTTAAAAAAATAGAAGTACAAGCTATAAAAAATTTTTCAACCGTATCTTACATTAATGCGTACGTGTGGGTGTCTGTCTCTCTGTTTGTATGTATGTATGTATGTATGTATGTATGTATGTATGTATGTATGTATGTATGTATGTATGTATGTATGTATGTATGTATGTATGTATGTATGTATGTATGTATGTATGTATGTATGTATGTATGTATGTATGTATGTATGTATGTATGTATGTATGTATGTATGTATGTATGTATGTATGTATGTATGTATGTATGTATGTATGTATGTATGTATGTATGTATGTATGTATGTATGTAAGTATGTATGTATGTATGTATGTATGTACAAAAGACCGGGGCGGGTGTGATCATGCCATAGTATTTCTGCGTTAAAATAATTTTTTTGTTTGTGTAAGTTTTTCCTTCGCATGAGAGCGTCAATATTCTTTTACATTCGTTGACCAGATTTCTTAGTTTTGTCTTGAGGCGCTTCTAGGCATGACATACTGACTCCACCTTTTCTAGAATGATATCACCGTATTTCTTTTATGGATTACTTTTAACACGACGTGATCGTTAACGCACTTTCGTGAGTTTATTGCAGTGACAATTTTATTTATAGTATTAAACGTTTCTGCCATGTACCATCTATTGACACATAACATGATTGATATAGGTAAGTAAGCTCAAAAAATAGTATTTCCTTTATTTAACTGGTCAAATAAAGGAAATACTGTTTTTTGCATACTTTGTCTGGCAACTTTTTCATTGATTCTATGTAAAGATTCTGGAATGGAGTTATAAGTTTTACGACTACTGAGCAACATTTACTAATAATTCATACCCATGCTGACTTCTCTAACCGCAGTCACGTATCAAAATTTTGTTTAAATTTTTTTTTCTTGAACTTTATTATCACCAAAACATTTAGTGGAGTTTATTTTCAGAAAAGTTAGATTCGGATTTTTTAATTATATTTACACGATTTTCACATCAAGCTCGCTATAGATAAAAACTCGTCTACTCATCATTTTAAATGAAACTAGTCAATTAAACTAACGTCATTTGAGCTACATTCTGGACAAAAGAAAAAATTATTAAAAAATAACTTTAGGAGTTTATGTTATCATTTTTGTTATCATGCAAACAACTTCAACGAAAGCTAGATTTTTAATTTTTGGTCCTTGCAGACTGTTAGATTGAAATTTGTTATCACTTTCAGAATGTTTGTCTTCACTTACAAAATATTTTACTTTTCTTTCCTTTTGATAGATTTAACTACTTCCCATTAATTAATTTAAGAACAATATACGAAACAAAAGAAGTAAAATTTTTATAAACAAAACAAGTTCGCTCTAGCAAGCACACTTTTATAATTATCATCCATTTTTATTAACAAAACAACTTCGCTCTAGCAAGCACACTTTTATAATTATCATACATTTTACATGCAGTTTAAAATTATCGTAAATTTACATAACAGTTAAATAAAAATAATTTTTATTCAAAGACCTTGTATAAAATAATTAAAACAATGATAGCTTATATTAATTTAAAACTGTAACTAAAGTGTTGCTAAGGATTAATTTGTATATGTACCTAACTGAATGAAAATATCAAAAAATGATATAAGATATAAGATAAACCTTTTTCAAAAACTAAAAGAAAATGAAGTTTTCTAATAATCAAGATTGCAAATTTTTTTTATTAATATTTTTTTTTTTTTAACCACTTTTTGAATGGGCTTTGAATCAAAAGCAACTTTAAGTAAAAAAACAAAGTAAACACGAAGTCGTAAAAGAATACTTATTCTCAGTCTTTATGTAAACAATCTCTTACTTCTTAATATCAATTTTGTTTTAAATATACAGTTTTGTAATTTAAATTTCCTTCTGTTTTAGTAAATATATTTAATAAATTTCTAACATTGTCGGATTGAATAACGGTTGTATATGGTTATAATTGTATTTTTTTAAATTAAATTAACTAACGTTTATATTTTATTTAACTTGTTTGTAAATTTAGTATTTATTCAAATTAACTAGAAATTAATTAATTAACGGTTGGAAATAAATTTATTCAATAAATATCGGAAAAATATGTGATAAAGTCTGTGATCAACTAAAAAAAACATTTTTAAAAAACCCCAATCGAGTTTGTTCCCTTAAATATCAAAACTTTACTTATATTACGTTGAAATGGTTTCTGAAAATCCATTATTTAATATAAGATTAAGAAGTTAAATATTAAAAAAAATACTTAAAAAAATAAAACGCCTTAATATAGCATGACTATTTAACAATAGAGGTGCAAATAAAAACTGTTTATATCAGAAAACAATTGACAACCAATAGAATTTGCTCTAATTTGTTTTTGAAAAATTAAACAGTAGAACAAAGAGATTGCATATTATGGAGTGACGGTTTAAAATTTAGCTTGCATTATTCAGATTGAAAAAGAAATTATGAGATGAGAAAAAACGAGTTTATGCATTTAAATGCGAAGTAATAAATTAAACAATTAAACATTTAAAATTGTTTTAAACATGAAAATAAAGGATGAATTTAAACATGATGATAATAAAGGATGATTTTGGCATGTTTTAAGGCATTTTCAGTTTAGAAATATAAAACCAACGGCATCGCGGATCATTAAGATATAATTTATATCATTCATTGAGACAAAAAAAAAACTAAATCAAACAAAACAATTCTGTTTCAAAGATATATAGCGCAATATATAATACAAAACTTGTCAAGTTTTGTTCGACAAAGGCAATCATGTACAAAACCATTTCTAAGCAAGCATTGGTTTCTTAAAAAAAAAAAAATTAAAGTTAAAAAGATAATTAAAATAGACCTACTCCAACTAAACTTTCTGCTGTGCCGTGAACATTTAACTGCGTCTACTCCATACGAAGCAGTTACGGAAACAATAGAGCAAGATGCAGTCGTGGATTTATAGTATTTTGCACTGTTGTGTTATCATAATGATCATCCGCATGAATTTTTAACTTATTAGGTAAAAAATTTGAAACAAAAATAAAAACTCAAAAATTTTAAATTTGTCGTT
>NC_061157.1:22159664-22202164 GCF_022113875.1 Hydra vulgaris | reverse complement strand
TCCCAAGGCTGCTCCCAGAATCATCACTCGTTATCTTAACCAAAGCGGGTACTTCAGTTTCGTTCCCAAAAACTAACCCCTATTGACTCCTGTTCAACAAAAAAATAGGGTATAATGGTGTGAAGAACACCTAAAAACAAGATAAAGTCAGTGGGTATTTAGTGAGAGAGAGTCGTTTCGAGTTATTTTGAACTCGAGAGTCGTTTCGAGTTATTTCGAACTCGAGAAGGTTGATGAGCAAAGAAACGACCGAGAATTAGAAAACCAAAAGTTCAAACAGAGTCTCATGGTTTGGGGGACGATTAGCTCCATAGGTAAAACATCATTGCTTATAATCAAGGGCACTGTGAATAGTGAAAAATACAAAGAAATACTTTCTGAAGCTGAGCCAACTCTAAAAAATTGTTTCCCAAAGAGCTTTACATTTCAACAGGGTGGGGCAACGTGCCACACTTCAAAATTACTTTCTGAGTGGTTTACAGAACATAAATGGAAAGTTTCTTCTTGGCCCCCTAATTCACCTGATTTAACCCTTATTGAAAATATGTAGAGGCTAATGAAAAAATTAGTGAAAAAAAAACACCCAAAATTTAGATGATTTAGAGGTTGCAATTCAAGAAATTTGGAACAGACTTTCCTTAGATTATTTGAAGTCATTAATTGACAGTATGCACCGTCGTGTTCAAAAATGCATAGATGTCCGGAAAAACAGGAGAAAAAATAACAGAAGAAATACTTGCCACTCTAGAAAGACACAACATACCACTTCATGATTGTCGTTCACAAGGTTATGACAATCGTTCAAATATGTGTGGTAAAACAAATGAGTTAAGGCCCGCATTTAAAAAAAAAAAACAATCTGCCTTATTTTCACCATGTGGAGCATAGAAGGCTTTTACTGCTTGTTCTCTTAGAGTCCTGCTCCTTGGGATGTGTTGACTTGGGATGTGTTATATATATATATATATATATATATATATATATATATATATATATATATATATATATATATATATATATATATATATATATATAAAATATATATATATATATATATATATATATATATATATATATATATATATATATATATATATATATATTATAAATGAAATATAATTTATAAATGAAAGCTCTTCAATTATAGTCTTTTTGTTTATATTAATATATATATACATACATACATACATACATATATATATATATATATATATATATATATATATATATATATATATATATATATATATATATATATATATATATATATATATATATATATATATATATATAAATATATATATATATATATATATAAATATATATATATATATATGTTTATATATATATATATATATATATATATATATATATATATATATATATATATATAATATATATATATATATAAATATATATATTATAAATGAAATATAATTTATAAATGAAAGATCTTCAATTATAGTCTTTTTGTTTATATTCATATATATATACATACATACATACACACACACATATATATATATATATATATATATATATATATATATATATATATATAAATATAAATATATATATATATATATATGTATATATATATATATATATATATATGTTTATATATATATATATATATATATATATATATATATATATATATATATATATATATATATATATATATATATACATATATATATATGTTTATATATATATATATATATATATATATATATATATATATATATATATATATATATATATATATATATATATATTATAAATGAAATATAATTTATAAATGAAAGATCTTCAATTATAGTCTTTTTGTTTATATTCATATATATATATATATATATATATATATATATATATATATATATATATATGATTTAAAGGATAACATCTTGTGTGAGAGTATATTTATATATTATTTTAAAACATCAAAAATACGATTTCTCTCAACACTTATAATTTTTTTATTATTATAGAAATTTTCGCTGGATTTTAGATACCAGCTGAAGAAGCTGGTATCTAAAATCCAGCGAAAATTTCTATAATAATAAAAAAATTATAAGTGTTGAGAGAAATCGTATTTTTGATGTTTTAAAATAATATATATATATATATATATATATATATATATATATATATATATATATATATATATATATATATATATATATATATATATATATATGTATGTATGTATGTATGTATATATATATGAATATAAACAAAAAGACTATAATTGAAGATCTTTCATTTATAAATTATATTTCATTTATAATATATATATATATATATATATATATATATATATATATATATATATATATATATATATATATATATATATATATATATATATATATGTATGTATGTATGTATGTATGTATGTATGTATGTATGTATGTATGTATGTATGTATGTATGTATGTATGTATGTATGTATGTATGTATGTATGTATGTATGTATGTATGTATGTATATGAATATAAACAAAAAGACTATAATGGAAGATCTTTCATTTATTAAAGATCAGACAAATCTTCTTTTTTTTTTATAATCTGTTCAAAATAATTAGATATCGTAAAATTTATAATATAAATTTTTTAACTGAAATAGATAATTCAATCAGTTTTATGACAGACCAGGGCAAAAAAATTATAAAAGATGGTAACACTTACATTGTGAATAATTTTTTAGAAATCTATTATTCTTGAAAATAGCAATAAAATAAAAACAGACATATATTATAAAGAAACCAATACTCATGATTACTTAAGTTGTAAAAGTCATCATTCATATCACATAAAAAAGAATATCCCTTTTAATCTTGCCAAAAGAATAATTGTTTTCACATTTGCTTACAAAAAGGAAAAACAACTATTAGCAGAACTAAAAACATGGCTAAAAGAATATGAATATCCTGATTATATAATAGAAAAAGCTTTTCACAATGCAAAATTCCAAGGACGAGCTCCCCAAAACCAATCTAAAAAAACATTTACCTTAATTACAACTTTTTATAGCAACTTGAATTGTCAA
This sequence comes from Hydra vulgaris, assembly GCF_022113875.1. Taxonomy (NCBI): domain Eukaryota; kingdom Metazoa; phylum Cnidaria; class Hydrozoa; order Anthoathecata; family Hydridae; genus Hydra; species Hydra vulgaris. The sequence continues at coordinate 22,199,113 of NC_061157.1, read as the reverse complement.
CCTTTTATAACTGAAACTAATCTTTTACTTAATCTATCTTTAAATGAAAGAGTAAAGGAAGCTTTTTCAAATATCTAGCCAGTAGTTGTATTTAAACAACCACCCAATCTGTTAAGAAAACTGACCTCTGGGAAATTCCTGTTAATTGATGAAGAAATAGGAATATTTAAATGTAATTAAAGATAATTGTTGTAAAGTATGCAAATTCTCCCCTCAAGAAATAAAAGCATTTACAACATCAAATGCATATACAATTTTTCAGTTTTTTGGAACTCAAAAATGATAAGAATTCAATTTCCTATGAAAAATATCTCCACTAACAAAAACATTTTTAATCTGTTTCAAATAAAATAAAAAATTGATTATAATAGTTATAAAGATTAAAAAATGGATAATTTAATTATATTTAATAATTATATTTATATTAATATTATTAAAAATATTGTTCTACTGTTTAAAAATAGGAAAATATTGTTTTGAGAACAAAAATAGCACTACTGATGATTTGAAAGGCCTCAAGCGTTAAATTTAAATTTAGTGTATCTTCATTAAAATTACTTAATAAAAGAAATAAATATTTCATATGCAGTGTTTTATTTATAATATATGTATATATATATATATATATATATATATATATATATATATATATATATATATATATATATATATATATATATATATATGTATATATATATATATACATATATATATATATATATATATATATATATATATATATATATATATATATATATATATATATATATATATATATATATATATATATATATATATATATATATATATATATACAGGCGCGGATGCAGCATTTTTTGATGCTTGAGATACCTAACTTCCAGACATGGAGCAAACTCCAAAAATTTATCTGTTTATATTTATATCAAATAAGGACGCTTTGCAAAAAATTGCAATGATTGGAGCCTGGGAACAAAAAATCCCTAAAATTTTAGCTACACCTGCCCCAAACGTGAGAGCAACAAATTGATAAAATAATTTTTATACTATTCTTAACTAGATCTATATTCATCGACAAATTTTAAAATTAACACAAAAATCTTTTAGCGTTCAAAAACTATGACCATAAAAGGTTTGAACCCCCCTCAATATATATATATATATATATATATATATATATATATATATATATATATATATATATATATATATATATATATATATATATATATATATATATATATATATATATAAATTTGAAAAAGAGAAAGAAAATCGTAAAACAAAGCTTATTTTCAGTTTAAAATCCAAAAAGGATATGTACTAAAATAGTAGAAATACATCTTTAATTTTAATTAAAAATAGTGTTTACATTATTAAATTAGTAAAAACACTAGATTTTACTTCAACGAATTGATAATCCATCAATAGGTTCATTAGGAAGCCTGATGAACCTTCCTGATGAACCTACTGATGGAGAAACAATTTGTTGAAGAACATTTTAGATAAGTGTTTTTACTAATTTATTATTGCTCTGTTATTTAAGAACATTGAGAATTATATTTGTAGAATACACTAACATAATTTGAATGTTTCTTGACCAATGTTTGATGAGCAGTTTTGACATTTTGTTCACTGAAGGGACCTAAGGGAGATCTTTTGCGAATTATGAAATCCATGATATGGTAGAGGATGGTGTGAGTTTTGGGTGTTACACTTGTACCAGTTATCATTTACTAACACTATATGAAATTTTCAATTATTTCAGCAAAATCTGGCTGAAAGTTAAATTCAAAGCAGGCTCATATGTATTTTTTACAAACAAAATTGAAACTTTTGAATGCTTCAATTATGTGAAGCATGTTGGACCCAAGTCTGTATCCGCTAGTTGAGGACAACCATATTTTTAAGAAACTTCTTGCGTTCATTTCCCACTAATGATTAACTTTCGGTACCATTGCTAAACAACTTTGCACAAGCAACAAATCGCCAGATTGTTGAAAAGACTCGAGGCTAGATTTGATTGAGCCCAGTGTTTGCAAGTTTCCAGATTAGGTAAGACACTTGGATTTGACGTCACATTGTGTACAAGGATGCATACTTGAATTAGTTTGAAGACCACAAATTATATTTGAAACTTTTAAATCGCAAGTCAAAAATAAGTTAAACTCCATTTGCATTAATCAGTGACCAGATTTGTCAATGTTGGAGTCAACCATGTTTAGACAAAACCTGAGAAAATCTTTACCACCATCAATTCCGAGTTTAACAAGTTTGTGAGATTAAATAAAATGATTCACAAGTCTTGATAAATCATTGCAATGAGCAACAACTCAAGCTGTACCAGAATCTCCTTTTCCGTTGGTAACTTTTAAGTCACTGCAGGTGAAGAAACCACTCAAGTATTGACTTACTCATAAGAAATTCTTGGAAAGATTTAGCTCTAACATCTTTCTGCTTGATATTTAGTTTACAGTTCTGATAAGTTTCTTCAATCCGTTGTTTGGTAATACCGTATTTAATTGCACATTTACAAGAGCTAGAGAGGTTAATTTTGGAGCGCTTGATAGTGGCTGGACACTACTTTGACTGAAACTAAAACATACATATTTTATCTTTATATTAAATTTTGTTCGGAAAGTTTGTTTAAAACTATCAAAATATTCATTCTTAAAGTGGTTAGAGATTTGTAAAAAATTCCGGAAATTTATCTTATCACTTTTTTTTGAATATATATGTAAAAATTATTTAAGTATATAAATTTACCTGGGGTAATAGTAAGAGGAGACCCGGCCAAATGTTTTAGCAAGTCAAATAGTTCTTTCAGGGGATAAATTTTTATTAGAAATAACTTAAGATGCAATTTGTTTGGTTGCTCTGGCATCTTTTGCTGCTAAAGGTTTTCCCTGAACTTTATTTAAGAGCATTGGTAGGGCAAACCTTTTCCGTAGTTTGCTCTTCAAGAGGATGTTTTTCTGGCAGCTTTGAACGACTAATTTAACAGATATTTAGACAATAAAACATCGTGACTCTTGTTTCAGGTCTCACTTGTATTGAACTGAAATTAAACAAAAGACTTATTTCCCCTTTTGTTTCCTGCGCAAATTTTTTCAACACAATTTTGCAGAGTCCTTGTGGTCCCGAGAATCACTGATATTGATCTTTGTCTTGTACAGTTGGCATATTCGATCTGCTCAGAAAGCAGTAGCAGCCTTAAACATTTAAGAGCAAGCACACAAATTTTAGATTTTCGTCGTGAATCTTTGGTTGATTTGGCTTTGTGGCAATTCAGTAAATCCAACTTTACTAAATCAAGCTATTCTTTTTACAAAATTCAACTTTAATTTATATTGGAAAAAAATTATAAACATAAAAAAAAAATATCATGTAAATAGTTGCTTAAATTACAAGGAAATACTTCTTAGAGAATTATTTCCTTTAAAGTAAATAATTATTTAAATTAATGACACTTGTCATATTTATTGAAAATTTAGATGAGATTTTATTTGACAACACATCCCAATAAGAAAAATGACGTCGGAACAACGTTGAAACACCGAAAAAACGTCATTTGACTAACATTATTACAACGATGTAAAATGACGTGGTGACAACGTTACATTTTAGCTAAATGACGTCGGAAAGACGTTAGAGCAACGTTAAATTTGAAGAAAAAAGACGTTATAAAGACGTTAGGCTAACGTTGTATTTTAGCTAAAATGAAGTTGAGCCAACGTTGTAAGAAAAACGCCCTTCAACGTTTTTCTATCATTTTTAATGTTATTTCTACACTGCAAAAAACAATAAAGGACAATTTTAACACTGTATAACTTTGCGCTGTCAAGCTATATTTCTTCTTATTTATTTAGGTCATACACGATTATTATACTAGTCCGGGCAAATAATTGAATACGGAAATTAAAAAACTGAAAATAAATAAACATTGCATCACTTCTATTCCAAAATTTTAAAATTATATACAATAACTTAGAATGAAACTAGTTTGATTTTTACTTTCTTTGCAAATTTCAATCATATCTCAAATAATTCGCGTATTCTTTGTTTGACACTAAAAGACAAATATATATGAAGAAACATAAAGTTACAAACAAATCCAATTAAAAGCATTTTTAAGAACTAAATAAAAAACATTCGAAATAAACAAATAGAAATACCACAAATACCAGAAATTGCGCTAACTTTCTATTTGATGCTAACCTGAGTTTTTCTGCTTTCGAAAGATTATCGACTGCAAATCGTTTAGCAACATTATCTGAAATAGAATAAACAATACCTCAATAAAATGCAAAACTAATGAAATTGCCTCCAAAATAACTTTAATTGAATAAATAAACAAAATTAATTTAAAACACACAATCATGAAATAATGGAAAAAAAATATGTCTAGTTTTACCCTCAAAAGATATAAAATATCTTTGAGTTCAGATTTCTGGAAAGTTATTTTTTTACAAGTGTTATTTTGGCCATATATTTTTTATAACATGAATTGCATGGCAAATAAAGAAACTGAAATGGTACATTTTCACTAAGCAAAGAATCAAATATTGTTTTTATAAATAGCTCTCTTTAAGACTAATGATTACTTTGTTAGGTGTTTTTTCTTCCAATCCGAACTACTTATATTTCACTTGACCATTTGAGCAAGTGGCATCTTCTTACCAAAGCCAATAATTTTTGAAATAAAAAGGCAGACATATCAAGAAGCAATCATTCAGAAAACTATAAAAAAATGAATAAGGTTATGTAAATTGTATGTTATGAATGTTGGACCATAATAATCCACAGCCTTAATAATCCAGTCATATAAACCAATTTAATAGCATCATCAATGCATAACCAATGCATTGATTCTGCTAATTTAATTTGTATCTTCAGTGCATAGAGACCAGTATACAAAAAAAAAATTAACTGTATAACCTTTTATTTTTTAAAACTCCGCCTGTGATCTAGACTTTCTGTTTTTAACAAAATCAGATGTTTTTTTACCATCTGATTTTGTTAAAAGTCATGAGACTTTTCAGAAATATGATTAATTTGAACATATGACAAATCACATAACTCTGGCTCCGTTTTTTCAAAACATCAATAATTGATGGACAATACCAAAACAAACTATATAATATAAACTAGATGATATATTATATAAACTAGATGTCAAACTTGCGGTCCTTTATTGAACAAAAAATGATGTCGCTTTTTTTGCTTAAAAATATAATTTGCCATTTGTAAAAAGTGTTAAAGCTGAAGCAAATGTGTGGAATAAAAGTTCAAAATGCGAGTCAAAATTAACCAATAAATTAAAGATAATTCAAAAACATGTTATAATAAATATAAAGTACTTATCAAGGTTTGTTTAAGGTTTATTTCTATTTTAAATTTTAATCCCTTTTAAATCGAAAATAAATTTAGAAATCATAAATTATTACTTTACAAGTACTCTAATTTCCTCTTAACACTTTTACATATTTAGATTACATATATAGATTTAAAATATATTACATATATAAAAATATATTTACATCATATATAAAAAAATAGTTAAATAATATTTGTTTACAAATTTAATCTGTCATTTGTAAAAAGGACAAAAGCAGCTTCACTTTTTGGATTGAAGTAAGACAACTAGTTTATATAAAATATCATTGGTTAATACACATGTGATCATTATGGAGCATACTTTTAATATCAATGGCTAGATGTGAAAACCAAGATAAATGTAATTACAATAATTTTTCAGTATTCACATGATTAGGTGTTTTAGTAACATTTATTTCCTATGCCCATGTTGCTGCATTCAGACAAGCAAATTATATAATGAAAAATGTGCAACTAAATGTTTAACTGGCCATTGAACAAGGTCAAAAATTAAAAATCAGGACAAATAGCAAAGGGTTTACTAAATGAGCACTTTTTATAGAGAGTTTAGTAAAATATAACATCGAATCACTTTCAAAAATATAAAAACTATTGGAATAGGCTTAAAGAAAAAATCACTGATTAAACTTCAATAATTATCATTTTCTAATAAACTGTTTATCAAACAATTAGCATTTCACAATATACTTGATCTTGATATCATCATACATTTATATTTGTTTATCTGTATGCACAAATATATAAACTTTTTATTCATATATTGTTAATAATAATTTTAATACTTTTGGCATGGATACTTTATAGTATTATAAATACAAAAATTTTATAAAAATTTTGACAATTTTCATAATTCAAATTAGCATTTTTTAACTTTTAAGAAATGAACTTTTATAATAAAAATACTTCAAAATGTTCTATTGATACCCTTTTTATAGCCATTTGTATTAGTTTGCTAATGTGTTATATAAATATTCACATGCAATATGTATACTCATTTAAAGTAATATTAAAATAATAATCAACAAAATCTTTGCATTTATTCATAATGCCTGCAATGTTCTGAATATACATAAAACAAATAAAAATATAAATGAAGAAATACAAAAGTTACCTCTGAATTAAGTCCTTAACATATTTTGGTAACTTTTCGCCAACACGTGAGAGTTAGCCTAAAAAAGAAAAAAATATAAAAAAGGCACATTGAAGTGTTTTACACATAAGATCTTGTTTAAATATTTTTTACTGCATTCACCAAGGTCAAGCCTTAAAGACCCAAGCTTATTTGATAAACAGTTAGAACTGAATAAGTATTTTGCCATGATTCAATCAGAGTAATCATGGCAAACTCATAAATATAAAACATTTTTATTCACTAAATTTTGTAACGGAAATAAAATTAAAAAACATTAACAAAAAACAAATTATTCAATATTGTTTTTTCACAATTTTGTTAGACTGCAACCAATCTAAAATGTTTAAAAATATTTATAGGCTGAATAAATAGGATGACATAATTTGTAACATCAAATGATTTAGATTCATTTTAATAAAGTGATTGTAAATTTTTTGCTGTTTCAAAAGCTGGGTGTTAAAATATATTGTCCAGGTTTTGTTCTCTAAATGTTAAACATATTGAAATCAAACTCACAAACTGTTGAGCAAAACCTATGTTACCAATTCTTAGTGTAAACTCGTTCAAATATTCTATTGCTAAGTTTAAGTTTAAGATTAAATAATGTGATTATGTATATTTAAGTCGTAACATATCAATTTTTAAAACTATATCATATCACATATCATATACAAAAACTACACACAAATATATTTGACATGTACTTTATTGAAATACTTCGGAGTTATTGAGTTGAGAGGGGGTTATAACCACAATTGAAATAAAAAGGAGCCTCCTCAACTGCAGCACCCTTTATGGCCAAAATCAGCTCTTTCTTTCAACTCTGAAATTAGGGAAACATGAGATTGTGATTCATTTTGAAAATTAAATACTGACTGAGTGTATATCATCTAACACTTTGTGTGTATTGATTTAAATAAATATTTTGTTTATTATGACTAAGATCTAGTGTAAAATTTAGATGTTCTGTTGCTGTTTCTGTAGGATATGTTTTTCGCTTGCTTCATAGAGTTCTATCCTTACCATGTTCCTGGTAGTAACCCAGAGGTGAATAACAATAAAAAAAAATAAAATAAAAATAACTTAATACAAATACATAAAAAATTGTTTACCCTTTTTCGTGACTTGAGACTCAAACTTATGAGAGTCAGTGTTAGTTATATTATTGTAGGAATAGCATGATATGATTATACAAATATACAAATTCGTAAAAGAAACACATTACACAAGTTATAAGAAGCTTATTAGGTAATTTCTAGTCTAGTTCCACAACAAACTAAAAAACTTTTCATTCAAATAAATAAAATATATATTATGATTAAGACATTGTTTTAATATAACTTAATTGTCTTAAATTTATACTTAATATATTATATATATTAGGTAAAAACCTTGTTTTAATACAACTTACAACTGTCTTAGACAACTGAATTGAATGTCTTAAAAAAAAAAGGCTCTGTATTTTTATTGGCATTTAATTAAACTGTTAAATAGTTTAATAACGGGTATTTAAAAAACCTATCATTGCATTATCTATTTGTAAATAAAATATTATGTACAAATATTATATATGTTAGAAATTTTTATTATATAAGTAATGTTAAATATACAAAGTATACAAAAACATAACAAAAATGTCAACAGTTTTTGAAAATCAAATAAAGTTTTAGTAACTTTTATTTATCATTAATATGATAAAAGTTTAATATCTAATTCGAATGTAGAATGTAAAGAAATAATGTATTAATTATTAGTATGTACGTCGTTTTAATGTCGTTTAAACGTCGTTTTAATGTTAACATTCAAGACTTTAGATAATAACGTTTTTCCGACGTTGTTCCAACGTTTGATTGCAAACGTTAGAACAACACCGTTATGTCGACGTTGGAACATCGTTGGAATTTAGTTAACTTGCGTCGCGACCAAAATACAACCAAATTACAACTACGGTTTGACGTCTTTTTCTTACTGGGATTCATATAAAAGAATTTTACTTTTATCTTCAAAGGACTATCCTTTTACTTTTATCTTCAAAGGACTTATCCCTTTTATATGATTTTTCTTTGACTGGCCCTCCAAACTTTTTATTTGTTAATTATTTTAGTTATCTCATCTGAATTTTTATATTTTTTTTATGTAGGTATCTTTATAAAAGCTTTTCTACCATTTTTTAACATTTCCATGCGTTTCGACAGTAGCTTACTCCTTAGAAAATGCTGATATGTTCACGCATTGCAAAAGCCAACTTAAACCACACTTTAAATAGCAAATCAATATTTTGGTCTATAAATTAAAATGGAATATGTAGCAATAAAATATTTATTGTTGGGATTACATAGTAGAACACTCATGCAGTGATAGATCGGAGGGGGATGGGGCGTGCATCCCCACTACTACTACCACCACCACCACCAGAATCTGAACATCCTAAAATATCTTAGAAATTAAGGATGTTTTTTATTTTTTTTTTTGGATCCTAGATCCGTCGCTGCTCTCATGCGTCCATGGTTTTGAAAATAGTGACCGAATATCACAGTAATCGGTAACGTTTTGAGGACTAAGTAGCAAAAAACTAACAAAATATAAACTGCCATAAATTTTTAACCAGAAATCAATCCAACTGAAATTTTATCCAGAGTTTGGTGTAGCCGTATGTAACCTTTTCACTATATTTTATCAAATTATATGTAGTGGTAATTATTCTGTAGGTGTTTTTATTTTCGCATATAAAGTCTAATTTTCACTTAACTTGAACATTAAAATTAAATTATTTTCTACGGGCAAAATTAAGGGGCAACTACCCTCAAACTTCAAAACAACACATATAAAGTAACTTTTTCTTTAGTCATATAGTAAATATTATACTGACATTAAAAATACCAAAAAATACATAAAATGGTAGCTTGTTGCTATGGCAACTCAAAAAAATAGCTAAAAAACCCACAAAAACTGTGTTTACGCCGTAAAAAAAATAAGAATTATGAGTAAAGGAGTGTCAATGAAATTTTGTAGAACTGTTCTAAATATGTAAATTTGTGATATGAGCGAAGCAGATTTTTAAATAAAATTTTTTTTTTGATAAAAAGCTACAGTCAAATTAGATTATTAAAAAAAAGGTCAAAATACAAAGAAAAAAACTAAAAAGCTCAAAATCTTAAGTCATATGAGAAATTCTACTCCGCTCATATCATAAACATTGGTAAAATGAACGATCCCTGAAAATTTCATCATGATAGCATGTATACTTTTTAAGATTTTTTTCCCGGCGTGTTTAAAAATTAAATTCTCAGAAAACACAAAACAAAAAATAAAATCATAAATTATTGTTCATTTCATAAAAATATCTTTAAAAAAATAGCTTTTTAAAAGAATATTTCAAAAACTACCAGATTCATAATATTCCTTGGACTTTTCTATTGACTTTTGATGATCATTTGATAATCGTTGACGTCGTAACATCTTTCGTTTCATCTTAAAACTTTCACTCGATTTAAATAATGATAGTTTTATTCGTTTTTTGTTTATGAGTCTGCAACCAGCTAAAGTAAAATGCCCTGGTTTCATATTTAGTTTTTCATAAATTAAAATGACAGACTTCATACCGATGTTATAATTTGCAACAGCATCGTACACTCCAAACTCTAAACTGGCTAAACCAACATAATTACTTTTTGGTAATCTATCCCATATTAAATTATTAAAACTCTCGTTGCAATTCTGGGTTTTGCCATGAAGACACTTTACTAATTCAGAATCTTTACTTAAATCAGCATATATTGGCTTGATTTTGTGAATAATATCCACAGAAATTCCTGGTCCAGGTTTGTATATGGAAGTAGACTTTGCTTTATCAATGTTAAACTTACACCAACTATCACCTCCAGTCGGGCAGTAAATATGATAGTTATTTTCCTTAGAAGAAGCTACATGGAAAAGGCTAGCTAATACTGCTTGTTTCATTTTATTCAGATCATTTGTATTGCTCCGGATAGCTACACCAAAAAATTTTTGCAAGCGATCAATAACTGCATTGGTTAGTCGACCACGACCACCTAGACCCTTAACATTTTTTTTTAACTTGCGTAAGCGAGTACCAACTCGTTTTTGGTAATGTCCTACACACTCCAACTTTTTTACCTCCATATTTGGGTATATATCTTTGATAGAAAGATGGGATTTACTATCCCCATCACCAAGAAATTGAGTATATCTTAACTTATGTTTTTCAATGGAGCGTTTAAAAACTCTCACTGCGCCAACTGATTCCATACCACCAGCTGTACCTTGATAATTGTACAGGCAAATATGTTTGTTTTTCCAATTAGCATATGCATCAGGATTTGATTTTTTTAATTGTTCTTTCATACAGCAAGCTTTACATGATTTATTCATAGGTTCAACATCAATTATTTTTCCACTATCTATTAAAATTGCGGTAAAAACTCCATTCATTGACTGATATCCTCTTTTCTGCCATGATCCATCGCATGATACACCAACATCAACAATGTCCTCACTAGTTGCATTTTCTTTCATTTCAGTTGCAGCATCTGACATTGTTTCGTTTGCAACACTTTTCACGATGTTTTTTATTTTAGTTGTAATTTTTGAATAGTTTTTGGGTGTCATGGGTTTTGGCATATTCATGAGCTGAGTAAACTTTTCAATGCCAGAATGACCATGGCCTAAGACTCTCATTGCATATATTGTCCTGTTGTTAATATCAAACCCTTTATCACAAGCAACTGATGTATAAAATTCATGTTTATAGTCACAAGATAGTGTAGTACACTTTAAATATAACAACGTTGCTAGACCTTTCTTTTTTTTCTGATGATCACCTAAGTACAGTGCACACTTTTCACATTGAGGACACATTAACAATGAAATAACTTGAGATAAAATTTCAGTGTCTATAATTCTGTAACCAGTAATTCTTTTAATGTTTTTACTTGGTACATTTGTAACAACTTTTACTTTTTTAGCTGATGCGCCCAAAATATTTCTTTCAATAGAGTCACATTCACTTACATTACATGCATTTTTATTTTTCTTCACCATAAATCCTCTTCTTTTTTTATAGTAATTTGTTCTCTGCTTTACTCTATCATTAATATTTTTGTTCAAAATAACACCCAAATCAGTAGGTTTTGTCATATTTTTTAATTTCTGCTGTTATATAAATTAGCTTTGATAACTTGATAAAATCGTATTAAAGTAGCAATTGTAAATGGCATATAATAAGGAACAGAATAATTATTAGCAAAGAAGATATAAATCAAAGCATATATTTGAAACAGTACTCCAGGATATGTTCACAAACAAAATATTCACCCCCATAGCAACGTGTTGCTATGCAAATATTTTTTACTTGAGTTCAAAAAAATATAAATTAAACAAAAATTTATAAAAAAATGTTTGATTTTTTTTGCAGATTCAAAATCTGCATAAAATTTTGGTCTAAAATTATTAAAAAAAAAAAAAATCAAATTTTTAAAAAAATGTGAGGGTAGTTGCCCCTTAAAAGATTTCAAATTTTGCATCACATGGTACCTTGATTTTTTTAATTCCGTACGAAGGAAATCTCAAGTGAATGTGTATAAAAGCCGCATCTTTATTGATTCACATGTTACAAATTCATCCATATCTTAAAGTTGTCCAACGGAAATCAAACACTAATAATGAGGACGACGAAAGAGTAGATCTATAATAGCCACAGATACCCCGGAAAAAGAGGCATTTGCAGATGTAAAAAAAAGCAAGAATTTTTAAAGAAGCTTACAAAAAAAAAATTAAGAAAAAGAATCTACAGAGGAAAACCTCATAAAAAGCAATTCTTTAAAAATCTTTGTCAGATGAATCAATACACCTGCAAATTTTAACAATATTACATATAACCTGAGTACATATAGCCTTGATGACAATGGATTTAATGACAGCAATGCTGATAATTTTATGGAAAAAATTTATTAAAAACTTTAATAAAGAACACTACTCTTTAGAAAAACTTAAAACAGTTTCTAAAAGAATCTTACTTCAATTAGTTTTTAATTTAATAAACTTTAAATATTTTTTTTAAAAGGTAATTTTAAAATGAAAAAACGCTTCCATAAGCACTAAATATATTTTGTTATATGTATCAAATATATTTGTATTAGTATACAAAACGTTCTTTATTTTTAAATTTTTAATATAATTGTCATTTTTTTATTTGACAAAGTTATGTACTCTTTAACATTTTTTATATATTTTATTCATATTTGTTTATAAACACGGACAATTTGTAAACGGGGCTCGGTGATAAAACAGTCATTGTCTTCTTCTTACTCCGGCCAATTTTTATAAATGTAATATGTCTTTATTGTAAATATATGATACTGGAAAAAAGTATATATATACCATCCCAGTGGGCATCCGACGTCAATCCGACGTCGGATTTACGTCGGATTTTCATCAGCGACGTCAACAAACGTTGTTTTAATGTCAGTAAAACGACGTCGGAGCAATATCAATGTCTCGACATCCCCCGAAGTCGTTTTGATGTCTTTTAACGTTATTCCGACGTCATGAGAAAGACGTCGTGATATGAATGCCGTTGTAACGTCAATAAAAAGACGTCGGACAACGTCGTAAGACATCGCTGATGAAAATTATATACAAACCCAATAAAAATGTGTACCAAATTTGTTTCTTAATAACGGTGTGGCGGGATAGCTCAGGTGGTTAGAGTGTCAAAGGAAAAGTTAAACCCCGGACTGTTAAACGACAAGAGTTCAAATCCCGCCACCGCCAACTCAGCGCTTGAGTAGTACTTTGGTACGCAAAAATGTTGGTCAATAACGGACGCTACTTTGGATTAGTCTTAATGACTATTTGTGGCTGTTCCTATGCTAAGTCAACAATATCTTCGGATATAAGAACATTGTATAGAAAAATATAGCATGAAAACTCAAATTAAAAAAAAAAAAAAATAATGGAAGCTAGATTAAATAATGGTTGATAAAACATCATAAGGTTTTGTATGATGCAATAGCAAAGTTTTTTAACTGTTAGCATTTTTAAGTATAAATTTTTTATAAAATATAACCGTTCGTTTTAATATTTATGCAATATTAAAACAAAATTATTTCTTATCAAAGTAATAATTCCCAAATAGCTATAAGTATATATTACTAAATAAACATGGTAATCAATAAGACCCCGTGTTGTAGTGGTAAGCGCTTAGGATTTAGAATTGGAGATCGATAATACCGGGGTTCGATTCCTGCCTAAGGCAATATCTTTTTAGTTTACAAAAAACACGTTGGATTAACATCGGAATGCCGACGTCGCACGATGTCAGTTTATCCGACGTCAAATAACATTTCCATTTCCAACGTAAACCCAACGTCGATCCGACGTCGAGATCTGACGCCGCTCGACGTTTGTTCGACGTCGAAATGCCCACTGGAATGGTGTGTCGTTTTAAGGACATTACATATTTTAAGTGCAATTTGGATGAATGCTAATTGCAATAATTTAATAATGAAAAACTAGTTTTATTGAAATCGTGTATTTATTAATTTGATGTCTATAATCTCCCCTATACATGTCCAAGTCAACGGGGTCATACAAGGTTCAAAAACTTGACTAGCATTTTTAAAATAGTTTTTGAACATTGAAAATCAAAAAATATAAAAAAAATTAAAATTGCAGAGTTGATTGGTTGCAAGGTTTTATTGGAAAACAACTAGAGTTGTTTCTACAGAAACCTGAACCAACTAGCTTTGCTTGATAAACTGGCTTTAATCAACACATTATAGGAGAATTTTTATTAAAATTAAGCGATAGAAATTTGATCCTCACTGTATATTAGCGCTCAAAGCGGAGAAAAAAAAGTAACGGGATTAAAAAAGTATTCGGGAAATAAAAAATACCATCCCGCCTAATCATTGTTATATGAAGAGATTTATAAAAAGGTAACGGTATGGTATCCCGCTTCATTTCGAGCAATGCTGTATATATAACACATTAGCGCCTCATATATCATTAAACTTTGCTCTATATATAAGTTTCTCATTACAGAATCCAGAATTTATTAAAAACGGAAAGAGAACACTAGGCAACAACAAACATTGTTTATATACCAGGTTTACAAATTTGCTCATATTTATAATAATAAAAAAAAAACTGAGACCTCTTTTAATTAACGCAATTTAGATCTACTATAAACAACTGTATAAATGGGAGTCTGTCTGACCGTGAGTCAACAACTCGACGCATAGTCTTTGATTTAAATACAATAAAAAAAATTAAAACAGTTGTTAAGATATTTATAACAAATGTTTTACATAATTATTTTACTTAAATATAACTATTTACTTAAATATCAGTTAAATATATGCAGATATTTTTATTGTCAAAATGGCTATATAAAACAATATTTTAAACGTCTGAATAAATACATTTAGGTATAACTGGTTTTTGGCAAAAGATATTGAACACAAAAGACCATAAAACATAATGCCTAAAGCATTTTTTTCTTCTAAACTTTATTTATTTAGGTAGAAACATTTTCCAAAAATAATAAATCCCAACCCCCCCCCCCCCCCCACCCATCTCTTTAATTAAGAATCCGAGAGTAAATATAAAAAAAAATTGCCACATTAAGCCATTTATAAATGGTTTCAGTTATTGGACTGTAGGGAACGGCTCCACAAAAACTGTTGAGCCATATCTCTTCGTGATACTTGCCTGGATATAAATTGATTTCATTAACGCGTAAAACCAATAAACGTGGTGGCGGCGTGATTATTTACGTAAAGGAATGCTTGAAATTGTTAACCAGGCTCGACACGAGCGTCTCTGACAGCAATAAAGAGGTTTTATCAATTGAATTAATTATTGATAAAGCTAAAAATATTATAATTAGTTGTTGTTATCGCCCACCATCTGGTGTAACTGAAAGTTTTATTTCAGATTTACATTATGATATAATTAAAAAAACCAATCATGAAAAGAAATTTAACTACTTAATATTGATTTAAATTTATGTTGATTTAAATTTATGTTGCGTTAAAACCCAACATTAAAAGTTTTTATAATGACATTTTTGAAAATGGTGCGGTTCCACTAATCACCAAACCGACAAGAATAACTCAATCAACATCTTCCCTGATTGATAATATAATAACAACTGATTTATTTAACGAATCTCTTAAAAAAGGCATAATTGAAAGTGACATTTCTGATCACTTCCCTGTTTTTTTTTCCATTAATACTAAAATGGAAACGTCACCAAATACAAATCAAATTTTTGTTAAACGTATTTTTAATAAAAAGAATTTGGAAACATTTAAAGAGCAATTGTCTCTTCTTCATTGGGGGCACAATTCCAATTTAGATGATGCTAACCTGGCTCACTACAAATTTTTTTAAACTTTTTTTGTTATATGTAATGTTAATTTTCCAAAAATCAAAATAAATTGTAAATTAAAAAGTATAAAATCCCCATGGATTACTAAAGGGTTAAGAAAATCATCCAAAATAAAACATAAATTGTACATTAAATTCCTAAAACTAAAAACAGATAAAAGTAAAGCTATATATAAAAGTTACGCCAAACAATTCGAACGTTAAAGAAAAAATCTTAAAAAAAATTATTACAATGATTTACTAGAGAAATATAAATTAAATTCTAAGCGCACATGGGAAGTTATAAAGGAAATCACAAGCAGTTTTAAAATGAACACACTCACATTACCTAAAATCATCAAATCAAATGATAAATTTTTGTATGATAAAGAAGAGATAGCTAACGAGCTGAATAAATATTTTGTTTCTGTTGGACCAAATTTATCCCAAAAAATTCCTCAAGCAATTAATCCAATAAGTAATCTATTTATCCCTAATACATCACAATTTAATTTGTTTGAACTAACTTTTAAAGAGTTTGAATGCTCTTTTAAAATGCTAAAACCCAACAAATCAGCAGGTGCGGATGATATCAATGTAAATATTGTTATTAAATCATATGGAATCATAAAAGATGTACTTTTTAAGATTTTTTCTTGTTCTATTAGGCAAGGAATTTTTCCTAACCAACTAAAAATAGCAAAGGTGATTCCGATATTTAAGGGAGGTGATTTAACTAATGTTAGCAACTATCGTCCCTTTTCTATTCTTTCTGCATTTTCAAAAGTCTTGGAGAGAATTTTATACAATATATATATAAATAATCGAAAGCAATTTGTATACGATGATGTAGTTTCAACAGTAAACTTGCTTGATATAACCTGTGGAGTTCCTCAGGGATCAATATTAGGGCCTCTTTTTTTTCTTATTTACATCAACGATCTCCATAAAGCCTCAAATTTAATGAGGCTTTATGGAGATCGATTATGTTTGCAGATGACACGAACTTATTTTTATTTCATATTGTTATTACATTGTTATTTCAGAATATCAATAATGAACTAGTAAGAGTTTCTGATTGGTTTAAGACAAATAAACTGTCTCTTAATATTGATAAAACGAAATGGACTTTTTTCCATCCAAATCACAAAAAAAATCTTATACCAAATGAGATGCCACTGCTTTTTATTGATAATATACTTCTAAAAAAAGTAACAGTTACAAACTTTCTTGGTATTTATATTGATGAAAATTTGTCATGGAAAAGTCACATAAAAAATTTGAGTAGTAAAATATCAAAAAGCATAGGAGTTTTGAGAAAAGCAAGGAATTTTTTAAATAAACATACATTACTTAAACTATACTATTCGCTCATTCATTATGACATAAACTATGCGAACATTGCGTGGGGTAGTACTAATAAAAGTAAACTGGAACCTCTTTATCGTCAACAGAAATATGTTGCACGCCTTATTAATTTTAAGGATCGATTTACTCATGCCAAGCCTCTATTAATTGAAATAAAAGTTTTAAATTTATATGAGTTTAATATTTTTAACGTTATATGCTTTATGTTTAAATGTAAAAACAATATTTCTCCTGTACTTTTTCATAAAATTTGTATAACAAAAAAGAAAAAACTAAGTACATTTTACGAAATGATAATGACATTCGTCAATCAGCTTATCAAACTAATTCTGGAAAATACTGTATTTCATTTCGAGGAGCATTACTTTGGAATAAAATAGCTTTAAAGAATTTTGACTTTTCTCAAGAAGTTAGCTATTACTCTTTCAAATAAAAACTTTAAAAAGTAATTTTTTTTATTAGATTATATATCTATTTTCTTTTAATTTTTTGTTTCTTTTTTAACTTTATATTTAACACTGCATTAATAAAATTTATAACTTAACAATTTGTAAATAGTTGTTTAACACTTTTGTTAAAGGTACCTTAAAACTGTATTACAAAACCTTTAACAAAAAGGTTAACAATTTTGTTAAAGGTATCTTAAAACTGTATAATGCATTTATGTATTTATAACTGAACCCTTTTTCCTTTTCTTTTTTTCTTTAAATTTGTTAATGTTTTCAATTCTTAATTATTTGTTATCTTCAAGTATGTTAAATATATATTCCTATTGAAAGTTTATTTATTTTGAGAATATTTTATTAATACGAAATATTAACACGTAAATTTTTTAGCGGTTCTCGACGACAAGACCTTACGGTCTTCTAAAGGGTGTTTTTTTTTTAGAGGTACAGAACTTCAAGTTGGCATTACTGTTCAAGATGGCGACCGATTTAACAGGTGACAAGTGATTTATTCTCAGTTTGGTTTGGCAATTCATCATGAATAGACTCACGCCTGAACAACGCTTGCAAGTAGTTCAATTTTATTTCGAAAACAATGGTTCTGTGCGGAATACGTATTGCGCACTACGTCCATTTTATCCTCGACAAAATCGTCCATCAGAGCATTAATTCGATTAGCCATGGAACGTTTTCGCACCACGTTTAATCAAAAAAATAGACAAGAGTATAGCACATTAACATTGACTGTAAGCCATCTTTGTTCAAAGCTGTCAAATGTTTGCCGCGTTTACATATGTACAACCAAATTTTCCCACTGTTTTACAAATCGTTTTTCCATAGTAGGGCATATTTTAACAATTTTTCTTCTAAATCGCCAATTACTGGCACATGGCCAATTACTGGTACCGTTACCTTACATAAATAATTATTATAATTATAGTAAAAAAACAATTACTTTAACTATAGTATAAATTCAGAGAGAAAATTTCAACAAAAATCACAGTTTTTTAGATATCTTTTAAATAACTCCACTACCAGTACTAAGAAAACAGCAAGTACTAAGTATTTTAATCAATGATTCAAGTATTACAATTAGAAGTACACTTGGTGAACTAAAAATTTAAAGGACAATAAAAATGTGTTATTAAAGTTCTGTCCTAAAATGTCTTTTTTATCATTTTTACATTTTTCAAGTTGATTTTTATAATAACTAAAAAATAAATTTTTTTAGTTAAGTGTTGATTAACATACTCCAAACCATAATAAAACCACTGCCCAAATGCCATTTTCAAAAAATTACATAAAAAATTTAGTACAGGTGCATCCATGTACATACATACATACATACATACATACATACATACATACATACATACATACATACATACATACATACATACATACATACATACATACATACATACATACATACATACATACATACATACATACATACATACGCACATAAATACATACCATAAATTAATACAAACATACATACACATATAAATAAATAAATAAATATATATAAATATATATACATATAAATATATACATATATATAAATATATATATATATATATATATATATATATATATATATATATAAATATATATACATATAAATATATATATATATATAAATATATATACATATAAATATATATATATACATATATATATATATATATATATATATATATATATATATATATATATATATATATATATATAAATATATATATATACATATATATATATAATAAATAAATATATATACATATATATATATATATATATATATATATATATATATATATATATATATATATATATATTATAATAAATATATATACATATAAATATATATATATATAAATATATATATATATATATATATATATATATATATATATATATATATATATATATATATATATATATATATATATATATATATATATATATATATATATATATATATATATATATATATATATATATATATATATATTAGGTTGGGACATAAAACAAATCACAAAAAATATACCATAATAATTTATGGTAAAATTTTGTATAGATTTGTATAGATGCATACATACATACATACGCACATAAATACATACCATAAATTCATACAAACATACATACACATATATATAAATAAATAAATATATATAAATATATATACATATAAATATATATATATATAAATATATAAATATATATATATATATATATATATATATATATATATATATATATATATATATACATATATGTATATATATATATATATATATATATGTATATATATATATATATATATATATATATATATATATATATATATATATATATATATATATATATATATATATATATATATATATATATATATATATATTAGGTTGGGACATAAAACAAATCACAAAAAATATACCATAATAATTTATGGCAAAATTTTGTATAGATTTGCACAACCCTTCCCCAACCTCCAAATTTGTACATCATTTTGTATAAATTATGCATTATTTTTGTATAAATATAAAATTTTATACATTATTAATATATAAATTCGGGGAGACTTGTTAAAATTTTTTTTTTGCTATGTACTTTAAATGTAAAACATTTTTATAATTGTCAATTTTTTGTTTAAAGAAAGGCAGTTTTAAGTTTTTCATCCATGATTTTTTATCTGTTGTTTGAAATTTTAAACAATGATAAGCAACAACTATTAAATTTGCTTCGTTGTTTTCATTTTTGAAAGTTTTAATGAAATTTTGACAAAGTTTAATAGCGCGTTCTGCATTGCAATTTACAACAAGAAGACCAGTGACAGATTTTATCTTATATTATATAAATCTTATAAAACCTGGAAATAAGTTACAATTTGATAAACTGGCTATTCGCTATTCTTGATATACAATTTGATAAACTGGCTATTCGCTAATCTCAAAAAAATCTTTTTTTTAACAAATCAAAGAAAAACCATGTTTCAGGTATAAATATTTTTTGGCATTTTTTTTTTACATTGTCAACTAAAATTTCAGAATTTAGTTTTCTCATCATATAACTAGCTGTTTGATCTAATTTATGCAACTGATCTAATTTATGCAACTGATCTAATTTATGCAACTGATCTAAAGGTACATTCTTCTTATATCTACAACAAGAACAGCTAGGCACATAATCACAAATCTCTCATTTAAATACCAACTATGCTTTAACTGTACGTTAAAGACTGAATGTTGATCATTTTATTAACAGCTTTAAGATCTATATAAGGTGCTATTGCATGGATTGAAGTAATAAACTACAAAACTAAATTAGTACTGAATTTTTTTCTTATTTCTCTTTGTTTTTTTGCAAAATTTTATCTTTGAGCAACGTTTTTTGTTTTTCATTAAGTATTTTTTGTAATTCATTAAATACATCCTCCATCATTCTTTAAAAATTTTCTCTGTTTAAACCACATTCTATCGCCCAAATGGTTTTTGCATTTTTTTAAAATACTTCATATTATAAGATTTTCGACTATTATAAGTCAAAAATCTTGTCTCTAAATGGCAAATCAAAAGTAGAAGAATTCATTAAAACATCATTAAAACATTTTTAATGATGTTTTAATGAATTTTTTAACTTAACACATTTAAATCTTGATAATTTTTATCATGAAAATTTACTTTTTTATTAAGTCAAAATAAAATTAGACTGAATTTAAAAATATACTATAATATAGTACACACCTGTGTGATATGTACCTTATATATTTTGTATTTTTAGTGAAAAAAAATAAAAATCTAAATGTCAAAGAAGTAGGTCATTAAAACAAGATGTGACACTAATGTGTGGCTAATTGGTCATTAATTACCAGTTCTAGATAAACTAAGTTGTTCAAGCTGTTTGCCCACAGTTCGTCTTGTCCTACGTCGCTTCTTTTATGACTTGAACAAGATGGAAAACAAAATGGAACTTTCACAAAGCTGTTCGAATACTATTGATGAGGTTTTACAAATTTGGTTTATTGCCAATGTTCCAACAACAAAAAAAGGAATGTTATTGCTAAACTAAAAGTATTGTATAACTCTTATGTTAAAATAGGAAAGAACAAGCCTCGGATAACTGAAAAACAGTTAAAATTGGAAACTGATTGGATAAATAAGTTGAGTAAGCTATTTGATGTGGCCCATGCAGATTGTGACAGAATTACTAACAGGATATAACGTTTCTAAAAGACCAAAGAGAAAAAAAGAAAATGGTAATGGGTTCGAAAGATTTAGAATTTAAAGAATGTGAAAAAAAAACGAGGTATCAGCATTTCCAAGAAGAACATCTCAAAAAAAGGCAACTGAAGTGAAAAAATATATCAAAACTGGATCGGTTGAAAAAATTTCCATCACCTGTTTCTTCATATTCAGATTCAGAATATGAAGAAACTGGTGATGAGGAGCTCCTATTTAGCAAGTATCACCAGCAAAAGTCTAAAAAGATCGTTATATTAGAAAACCACCCTACTGAAACTCTAACTAAACAAAATAAAAAATTAGCACCCAAATCACGTAGTGTTATTAATAGTTCATTATTTATTGCTAGTCTTGATCGTACAAAAAATACATCGGTACAAGCAATGCACATTGTTGGGCCAATTCTCAAAGCTGTTGGGATGGACATAAAAGATGACTCTATCTACAAGCTCAATATACAGAGCTCATAAAACAATTAGAAAATCTATAGTTCAAAACATTCAAGAAACATTTGTGCTAAATATCCCCCTAGTTGCCCATTTTGACAGTAAAATTCAACCAGACACATATGGAAACCTGGCTGACAGGATGCCAATTGTTATATCAGGTTTAAATAATGAAAAACTATTGACCATTCCTAAACTTTCCATGGGTACTGGTGAGCTTATGGGAAACTCAGTTGTTAAAGCATTGGAAAAATGGAAAGATGTTCAAGATTGGCTGGCAGGTGTTTGTTTTGACACAACAAGTTCCAACACTGGTGTTCACACTAGTGCAATTACTATCATTCAGCAGGCAAATGATAAACGTTTACTTTTTTTAGCCTGCAGGCATCATATCCTTGAAATTATTTTGGCTGCAGTATTTGACCAGTTTTTCCAGTCTTCAGGGTGGAATATTGGAATATTACAGATTGGAATATTTTGTCGGTTCAAGGAACGCTGGAAACTTATTGACACTACCTAATATAATACAATTGAGACTTCTGAAATTAAAGTCAAATCTGAACTTACAGTTGGTGAATGTGTATGGCTAAACCAAAAGAAGAAAAATATATCAGAATTTCTTAGGAATCAACTCTCCCATAAAAATAAATCATGAAAAGATTACCTGGAGCTTATCCAACTGACCCTTATCACATTGGGTGAAAATTATGACGCGGCTCATTTCAGTTCTCCAGATGCCTATCATCGTGCTAGGTGGATGGCAAAAAGAATATACTGTCTTAAAATCTATTTGTTCCGTAGACAATTCAAACTTACAGCATACGAACTGCAAGGTCTTCGACGTATCTGTCTTTTCATTATTACGATTATGCAAAAATCTGGCTTAAAGCTCCAAACAGTTTTGATGCTCCATACAATGACCTTTGTCTACTCCAAACTCTCGAGTCTTATCTTGCTGTAGACAAAAAAGTAGCAGATATTACAATTAAAAAAATGAGAGGACATATGTGGTATTTGAGCGAAGATTTGATTGGACTTAAATTATTTTCTGACTTGGTTCCAAATAGTGAGAAAGAGGCTATGATTGTTGCTCTGAAGAAACCACCAATCAAAACTGATCTCAGAAGAGTTGATTCAAAATTGACAACTTTCAGGAAAAGACTTTGTCAGATTTTGTTACTCAAAGATCAATGAATCTGTTCACTGCGCTTAAAATTTAACCTATTTTTCTTACTTATAATCCAGCTGCATGGGTTTTCTGTCCTGTCTATTTCACTGCCAAGCAAAAAATAGCAAGCATGAGAGTCAACAATGACTGTGCTGAGCGTGCTGTTAAGTTAGCAACAGACTTCAATAATGTACTAACACTTAATGAAGCGGAATGACAGTTAATATTTCAGATTGTTGAATACCACAGAAAGCTCATGACCATTCCTTTAAAGAAAAACTTTAAAGCAGAATAGCAAGTGATCATTTATTACTGTTGAAAAACTTTAATAACACATTGTATAACACACTTATTAAATATGTTGTAACATTTATATTCAATCAAACATATGGGATATAAATGTTTACTTTTTTCTCAACATTTATTTTACAATTTTGAATCTTTTGAGCAGTCACTAAAACACATTATTTAAGCTTACAATTTTTAACTTATTTTCCTGACCACAAACCACATCAAATTAGAGGGTAGCCCAATTAAAATTCAAAAATTATTTTTTTTATATAAAATTTTGAAATGGTCTAACATATATATATATATATATATATATATATATATATATATATATATATATATATATATATATATATATTGTATGATATTTTGTATTTGCAATAAAATACAAAAAAACTTTAGGCAGCCGTTTTTAGGTTTTTGTTTTTGTTTTGTTTTGACGACGGAGCACATTCCACTGTAACTTTATATTTTAACGGTTTTTTTTGTTTCTTGTTTTGTATTACATGGCTGATGATTGCCTTTAGGCATGAAACTATTAGTACCAAAAAAAGTTGTTTTCTTTATTTTTATAAATTAATATATATATATATATATATATATATATATATATATATATATATATATATATATATATATATATATATATATATATATATATATATATATATATATATATATATATATATGTATATATATATATATATACACTCTAAATTAAAAAGTGTTAAATTACACCAAAACGGTGTGCAGCATGAAATACACCAAAACGGTGTTAATTAACACCGTTTTGGTGTTTTTCATGCTGTACATCGTTTTGGTGTTAATTAACACCGTTTTGGTGTATTTCATGCTGCACACCGTTTTAGTGTTAATTTACACCGTTTTGGTGTTAATTAACACCGTTTTGGTGTTAATTTACACCGTTTTGGTGTTAATTTACACCGTTTTGGTGTTAATTTACACCGTTTTGGTGTTAATTTACACCGTTTTGGTGTTAATTTACACCGTTTTGGTGTTAATTTACACCGTTTTGGTGTTAATTTACACCGTTTTGGTGTTAATTTACACCATTTTGGTGTTAATTTACACCGTTTTGGTGTTAATTTACACCGTTTTGGTGTTAATTTACACCGTTTTGGTGTTAATTTACACCGTTTTGGTGTATTCTATGCTGCACACCAACATATATACACAACATATATGTTTTATGTATAAAACATATATACACAAATAATTATTTATAAAAATACAAAAAATTCATATTTATATTCTATTCATAAAAAAGCTGTGTTAAGATACGATAAAAGTTTTACATTATTATTTTATAATATCTATAAGATTTAAATAAACAATTACAATAAAGATTTTAATAATTGATTTGCCTTTATTGATAAAGGGAGACTTTTTTTTAAAAGAGCAACTGACAACATTTCCCAAAATGTTTTTGAACCTGAAGGATACTCCAGGTTAAAGGCATAAAAAAAGCATAATTTAGCGTGTATAATGTCAACAAGAAAATTTTTCTGGGCGACCACAACACCTTCAATACATAGAATGTGTTCTTCTCCTTCGAGGTAGACTGTGGGCTGCATGTCGGCAACCTCAAGTTTTTGCTTCACAATAACAGAGCGAGGATTTAAATAATGATTGATAGCCATCAAAAGTTTGTCATCATCATATTCCTAATATCATTAAAAAAGTATTAATAAACATTTTTTTTAAATCCATAAATAAACAATTTCATAATTTTTAATTTAATTAATAGTTCCTGTAATAAAAAACCCTAAAAACAAGCTAAACTTTTATGTTTGCAGCAAAAAAATAAATTCAAACTATATTATGACATACTTGTGGTGTCTTTAGAGCTTTTCTCAGAAGATGTCTGTTTGAAGCTAAAAAAGCTCGGCAAGTTGGAACTTTAAGACCAACATCCAATTCAACCTCTTGATGCCAGAGTTCCTCGCTATGAATGATAGCCGGAAAGCGTTTTATAATATCAGCAACTTTAGGGAAACTAATGGAAATCCACTCTTTACGTTGACGAAAAGTATATCTCATACGTTTTTTGAGAAAATCAACATCTTGCTGGCATTTCCTCATCTCAGCCTGCATGGCTAGCTCATGAAATTGATAGCTGAAATCATCTTCACCATCATTATCCAGATTATGTGTTACAGTTGTAACCGAAGGTGTTTGTATTTTACGCCTAAACACAGAGATATACACACATAAATTTTGATATATAAATATCTATCTATATGCATCTATTTATCTATCTCTATCTATCTATCTATATATATCTATATATCTATCTATCTATCTATCTATATCTATATATCTATATATCTATATCTATATATATATATATATATATATATATATATATATATATATATATATATATATATATATATATATATATATATATATATATATATATATATATATATATATATATATATATATATATTATATATTATATATATATATATAATATATATATATATAATATATATAATATATATTTTTTGGCATGCAGACACTGTAAGAGATTCAGGTTGGCAGTTGTATGCTATTGTAAAGCAAAGATAGGTCGGCTTTTGCGTCGGCATTGCCTAATGCAGTCCCTAACCCAAACAGTAAATGAGTGGACTACCCCTTATGAGTGGACTAATCCTTTATGATGCTCTCCCTAAGTCAGTCAATGTGTGTACTAATTACCTTTCATACAAGTTGCTGACCGAAAAAAATGACATTTTTTACAAAATAAAAATATATTTACAGTGCCAATAAAAACCGGGTACACAAAAATGTCCCTGTAATTATGTAGCAATAACAATTTTGGTATAATTATGATTTATTTATTACTTACTTGCACTGAAAAGCTTTTTTCGTTGGCACTAAGTTTCTTCTAAAATTCTTAAACTTGTTCGTTAGACACTTAATCCACATTGAGCCATCTCCATTTATGTCTATGAGGGTTGGATACTGTAGAAGCATTTTATTCACTATTGCCCTCAGATCCTCGGGATAAGGATACCTTTTTAAAGAAAAATTAATTTAAAATTACTGTTAACAAATAAGCCAAAACGATTTTAGCAACCCTCGGAATTAGAAAAACTAAAGTCTTAAACTGTTTTAGGTCAGCATAAGGTCGGCAAATAAATTTCTTCACAAAGGTTTCACCATTAAAAATAGAAACAGGTCGGCAAAAAATTACTGATCTCAAACACATTTATGTCGGCAATTAGATCTGCATTGCTGAATGCTGACCCTAATAATGAGGGTTATTTTAGGTAAAATTATGTTTTGCATTTTGATTTAAAATAATGTCAAAGTAATAAAAATTGGAATAAATATTAATATACTAACAATGTGGTTTTGCAAATTGACAAAAAAAGCTGATCTACAATCTGCAATCTTGTGGAGGATGTGAAATTGACTAGGTTAGGTTGATTTTCAATAAATTGAGCAGATAAATCAGGAAGCTCCAAGGTTAGCCTCTTACGATAAACACTCAAACTTGATGTTTTTTTAGATGATTGGGTTAAAGAAATATGCTTTGAAGTCAATGGTGGTGAATTTAATGATATGTTGCTTGTATTTTCAGCCTCCATTACACTAAAAATCACAAAAACAATGCAATTAAAATTAACATAAAATAAATAAACAGTGAAACTAGATTAACATAAAAGTCAAATATTGTATGCAACAATTATTCATCATCATCATTGTCATCGTTTAAGCGTCCTTGTTTCCGTGCTTGCACGGGTTGGACGTTTCTCACAATGCCATTTCTCAAGCATACACGATCTTAAACATCTTTTCCTTAAATGAAGCTTTTTCAAATCATCTGAAATACACTCTTTCCAAGTTTTTCTGTTTCTACCTCTACCTTTTTCTCCTGAAACTTCTAACAATCTACATGCTGATAACCAGTCAGTGAAAACTATTTTTATTAAGTGATATGCATGTAGATTAAAAGGCCTAGTGTAATTTGCATTATTATAATGCAATTTTACACTACACCTTTTAATCTAGATTAAACACATGTAGATATCTACATATAATAATATAATAATGATTATATTATTATATTCAAATATTATTATTGTTATTATAATATGTTATTATAAGTTAATGTTATTAATATTATAATAAATTAAGTAGTAGTTGCTAATAAAAAACTCTTTAATTTTATTTAAACTCAAAATAAAAAAGATTATTATCACGTTGTTAATATTAAATTAAGCCTTAATTTGATAATAACAACGTGATAATAATCTTTCTTACTTTGAGTTTAAGTAAAATTAAAGAGTTTTTTATTAGCAACTACCTAAATAAGCTTTAGTATATTATAAATTATTGTGAATTAGTATACTACTTCACTATAACTCAAACTATTTCCATTTCTCCTCATAAAACAATCTTTCCAAATTCTTTATTAACCACCTTTTCACGTATTATAATCTTTATATCCGCGTACTACAGCTGTATCGTTACCACTTTTTTACATTTAAAACTTTTAAATTTTTTACATTTTAACCCTTTCGTTACCGATACCCCGCATAGCGGGTAATAAAATATGTCGTTAAAATACCAGTACCCCGCATAGCGGTGGATAAAAAAGTTTTGTTTTCTGTCAACCCCGGGTTTTTGAGCAACTTTAAAACTTAGCTTAATAGAAAATAGAATAATAATCCAATTATACAGCGAAGAAAGCTTTGTTAGATTAGCTGATATTTAATTTTGAATAAGTAATATTTTTATATTCACCAAAGTTAAACAAAATACTTGTTCCTGATGGTACTATACACAGGCCTACTTGGTGTCATTTCCCAGTAACCAAACAGCCATCACACGATGCAACAGATAGACGTCCATCTAAATTATGCAGAGTATGCTATGCACGACGAACTTTTAATAACAATGAAAAACATGTGCATGTATGCCAAACTGTGCATGTA
Organism: Hydra vulgaris; assembly: GCF_022113875.1. Lineage (NCBI taxonomy): Eukaryota > Metazoa > Cnidaria > Hydrozoa > Anthoathecata > Hydridae > Hydra > Hydra vulgaris. The sequence continues at coordinate 22,170,276 of NC_061157.1, read as the reverse complement.
TGCCAAACTTGCCCCTGTGAGCCAGGGTTACATATTTATAGCTGCTTTGAAATCTATCACATAGTGCTAGATTTGGTGTAAAAATTAGTATATACCCATGTTTATTTATTTGACATATCTTACTGTTGTTACTTTTTGATTTTATTATTTTTATTTGTTCTTTTTTGAAGAAAGCATCATAATTTAAATTTTTGACCAAAAGACTCACTAACCTAATAAAATTAATAACTTACGATAAAATGTTTATGACTTGAACCTTTACAGAATTACTTATTATATATGTCTGATTGTTAACTCTAAATTTGAAAAAATTTTGATCAAAATAAGATACATTTTTATTTTGTTCAATTTACAAATAAAATATTATTTAGTTTTCAAAATCCACCATTATTAATCACAAGACCTAATGATTTTTTTTTTCTTAGTTTTTGTTTTATTTTATGAAAGATAAAATCCTATATATTAAAAAGAAGCCAATTTTTGGAGAAATTGAACCTTATTAAACCCATAATATATATTTGATGGTAGTTGGGTTAAAACATCCTTTTTTGTCACGGTAATATAAGGTTTCCGAGCCCGGTAATGAAAGGGTTAAATGGTTTAAACATTCACGAGCACTTTTTTTTTTTAGCGTTTTGCTAACTTTAACCCCCCCACCCCCACCTCTTATGTCACAAAGGTGTTTGTGACCTAAGTGACCGCGGGTATATATTTCGGCAACCCCCCTTTCCTTTGATCGTATGTCACATTTCAAATTTTAAACTTTTTGAAACGGTATAGTGAATAAAAAAAAGATGTTATTTTACACCGTTTTTGTAAGAAAAAAACCTTCAGAGTGTATAATTACACCAAAACGGTGTATATTTACACCTTTTGCTTAAATCGTTTTCAATAAACACCGTTTGAGGCTATGTTATCACCAAAACGGTGTAATTTTACACCTTTTTGGTGTAATTACAAAACGGTGTAATTTTACACTTTTTTGGTGTAAATCGAAAACGGTGTAATTTTACACCGTTTAATTAAAACGGTGTAAAAATAGAAAAACTTTACATTATTCAAGTTTTAAACCTTTTTGAAACGGTGTAGTTAATAAAAAAAGGTGTTATTTTACACCGTTTTAATAAGAATACATCTTCAGAGTGTATAATTACACCAAAACGGTGTAAATTTACACCTTTTGCTAAAATAATTTTTAAAAAACACCGTTTGAGGTTATATTTACACCAAAACGGTGTAATTTAACACTTTTTAATTTAGAGTGTGTATATATATATATATATATATATATATATATATATATATATATATATATGTATATATATATATATATATATATATATATATATATATATATATATATATATATATGTATATATATATATATATATATATATAATATATATATATATATATATATATATGTATATATACCATCAGGTGGGGCATTATGGCCAGTTTAGTATATATATCAGTTTTTTGCTAAAATCTGGTAAAGAAAAAAATACATGCACACATACATACATACCAGTGGTGTACACTAGATTTTTAGATGTTTGAGTTTTGACACTTACAGGCATTGTGCAAACTCCAAACTTTTGTATGTTTATGCTTATGTCAAATAAAAATGTTTTGCAAAAAGTTGCGGCGATTGGAGCTTAGAGACAAAAAAAAAAACAATTTTTGGGCCCACACAGCCCTTAAAGCGGGAGCATCAAGTTAATAAAATAATTTCTTTAGTATTTTTATCTAAGTTTATATTCATCAATAAATTTCAAATTTCATGCAATAATCTCTTATTTTTCGAAAATTATGACCATATAAAGTTTTAACCTCCCCCTCAATTTGAGGGGTTTTTTATCCCCAAGCTTTAATCACCACAACTCTGTGCAAAACATTCTCATTTGACATTAGCATGAACATACAAAAGTTTGGAGTTTGCACAATGCCTGTAAGTGTCAAAACTCAAACATCTAAAAATCCAGTGTACACCACTGTAAATATACATATACATATATATATATATATATATATATATATATATATATATATATATATATATATATATATATATATATATATATATATATATATATATATATATATATATGTATATATATATATATATATATATATATATATATATATATATATATATATATATATATATATATATATATACATATATATATATATATATATATATATATATATATATATATATATATATATATATATATATACATATATATATATATATTTATTTATTTATTTTAAAATTAGTACAAATAATTCCGTATAAATACAAGTGTGCATTAAAATAGCCTATGTCCTATCATGTTTATTGAAGAATAACAAAAACACTTTTATGTACATCTTGTAGTGTAAATGTAATTTATACTAATGAAGAAGAGCTACATCAGGCTCTCCTATGTTGACCCAGTTAAGCTGCGAAAAGCAGTTGATCAAGAGATTTACAATAAAAATTTTTTAAAGAAATGTACAAATGGTGAATCAACTGCTTGCTGTGAAAGAGCGTTCCATTGTTTTGTTACTCTATTTGTAAAAAAGTTTTCTCGTTCAATGCAACCTTTGACTGGTTGAGGCATTAATCGCTGATTGTGTCCACGGAGATTGTAACTTGTTTTTGAATTTATTAGAGTTAGAGATAAATGAAAGTTAACTTCGTCAATCTGTTGAGTAAATTTAAACTGCTGGATTAGGTCACCTCGTTTCCTGCGATCCTCAAGCGATGTTAGTTTCAGCTTTTGTAATCTTTCCTCATATGGTAAATGTTTTATCTCAGATATTGTTTTTGTAACACGTCTTTGCACTTCTCCATCATCACAATATCTTTTTTTAGGTGAGGAGACCAAACCTGTACTGCAAAATCTAGATGTGGACAAATGTATGCAAGGTACAGTGTTTTCCACAAAACTAGTCTGCGGCTACAAAAAGCTTTTCGGAAACAATTGAACATTTGATTCGCAATTGAGACTGCTGTTTCAACTTGAGTTTTGACCTTTTTTATTATATTGTTATTGATTTATTGACTATTGTTTCCTCCAGTGTACAACAAGTTCCATCTAGCTGTGCCATTGTGTACGAATGTGTTGACTTGTTAGTGCGTCCAACATGCATAACTCTGCATTTATTGATGTTAAAAGGCATTAACCACTTGTGCGACCAGTCAACTATTTTATCTATGTCAGCTTGAAGAAGGTTGGCATTTTGCAGAGATTTGATGACTCCGATAATTTTACCATCATCGGCATAAGGTTTTGTGTGGTGTACAATGGTGTCAGGCAAATCATTAATAAATAAGACGAATAGTAGTGGACCAAGGACCGAGCCCTGTAACACACCACTAGTCATGGGGACCCACTCAGATGTTATTCCGTCTAATACTACTCTCTGTTGCCGACTAGTTAACCAATTTTTAACCCATTTAAGCAGGGTTTCACTAATTCCATAGGCTCGTAGTTTGGGTAACAGGCGCCTGTGTGGAACTTTGTCAAATGCTTTGGCAAAGTCTGTATAAATTACATCTGCAGAAAACCCTAGGTGCATGCTTTGTGTAAGTATGTCATGTGCTTCGAGGAGATTTGTGACACACCCTCATTTAGGAACAAATCCATGTTGAGCTTTGGATAAAAGATTATGTTTTGTGCAAAACTTCATTATACAATCATGTATGAGACTTTCCATGACTTTGCAAACTATCGATGTTAGTGATATTGGTCTGTAATTTGATGGTTGAAGTTTACTTCCTTTTTTTAAAAAATTGGTGTAATATTAGATTTTTTCCACAAATCTGGAAAATCACCCGTGGATATAGATTTCTTGTAGATTATTGTGATTGGGATTGCAAAAGATGTTGCACAGTTTTTAAGAACGCGTGGATATATTTTGTCATAACCCATGGCCTTATTTTCAGATAACCCTTTTAGTTTTTTTTCTACTTCACGCTCATGAATGCTATCTTCATCAAACTGACATATGGTTTGTGTGCGTAGATTAAAATATGGCATAGAACCTTCTTGTTCGACTGCAAACACTGTCTGGAAATAATTATTTAGTAATGCGCAAATTTCGTCTTTTTTTGTAGTGGTTGAGTTGTTCATTGTTTGTAGGCTGCGAATTTGTTCATGAACTCGTTGTTTGCTGCGAATATGTAAGTGTAGGCATTTTGGGTTAGACTTAGAAGCATAAACTAAATCATTTCATATGAAAGTATGGCTTCTTTAACAACTTTTTTAACATTTTTGCATGCAACTTTATGTGCATTTCATAAATTTTCATGAGTATGGCGGCCTGCAGCAATGTATTTGAGCCATAATGTATGTTTTTCCTTTACTGCTGCTTTTACCTCTAGTGTAACCCACGGTGCATTTTTTATTTTAGGTGGAACTAAAGTTGATGGTATGTGTTCTTTAATGTATTTTTTGTATATATTAACAAGTAAGGAAAAATTATCATTAGCTGTATGACCTTCAAACATGGTGTGCCAGTTGTTTGAAGCTATTTTTGTTGATATTGCATCATAGTTGGCTCGATTCCAGATAAGACGAGGACGTGAGAGTTTTGGTGCTGTTTCTTTTAAATGAACAGCCAATATACCAGCAATAACACAGTGTGATTGACCTGTTTTTGTAAACCCCAATGGGTCATCTTCTGAGACTTTTATAAACCTATCTGGGTCATCACTAATAATTAGGTCAAGTGTTGATGACGGTTCAACAAGATTGGAATGACGGTAGGTTGGAAAAGTTATTAGCTGTGTTAAGTTATTATCTTCTAAACAAGATTGGAATCTCAAATCTCTGGGGCATTCATCTACCACATGTCCAACGGTTGCGACTTTACCATTTATTTCAATAGACTCATACCATGTGTGGCTTAAATTAAAATCACCATATAATAACATACAGGAGCAGTTATAAGTTAACATGGCCTGTTTGGCCGCTGCAATTGATTCAATTGTTTGAGTAAGGACAATGTCATTAATGTCACAAGGTCTATATATACAACCTAGTAACAATGATTCACCATCAAATTTGATTGTACATCATACTTGCTCAATAGCTTTAGAATTAAGTTGCTTATTTCTAACTTCTGTCGCAATTATATCATTTCTTGTGTATATTGCAACACCTCCTCCTCTGCTTTCTCTGTCTGCTCAATGCAGTTCATATCCTTTTACAAATGTGTCAGATGTATTATTGTATCATGTTTCCGCAAGAAAAATTATATGAGGTTTTTCATGCATTGGTTTGGATGAAATTCTAGCTATAAGTTCCCCTCTTTTTAAATTGTTTAATGAACATGGGTTGTTTGCCCAGAAACATAGTTGTCCTGATATTAATGAAGACGAAGTTGATGGTTTTGAAGATAACTGTGAGAGGTTGGGTTTTGACTTTAATTTCAATCTTATTGGGCGGATTCTTTTATTATTACTTTTCAGGTGTATCTCAGGTATATATATGTATATATATGAATACATATATACATACATATATATATATATATATATATATATATATATATATATATATATAGACCATTTTAAAAATTAGGGTTATATGGCCACATTGATTTGGTTGATAAATAAATCAATAATTATTTTTTTTAATCAGTTGCAATATGCCATGTATATATAAACCAAAGGAAGTTTATGCACACAATAACCACCCCATAGTGCAAGTGGACAAGGCTATAAAGGCCATTGCTGCTGGTATTCCAGTTAAAAGGGTCTCTGAAACCTACAAAGTTTCTAGATCAACTCTTAGAAATTATCTATGTTGTAAGAACAAAATATGCAGACAAGTAAGAGCTTGTCATTACTCAAAATTACTCAAAATACTATTCAAAATTACTCAAAATACTAGTCATTACTCAAAATACTATTCATAGACAAGTAAGAGCTTGTCATTACTTAAAATTGAGTAATGACAAGCACTTCATCAGCAGGATAAAGACTATAGAATCTGGTTGCATTAAAACACTTCATCAAAAGTATCCTTCACAAGCAAATGTGAACTTCTCTGGGCAAGATTAGGCTTATGGATTTTTGAAAAGGCACCGCAACCTAATTTTATAAAGAATCGGTCAGAACATTTTAAAGAGACGTACAGCTGTAAGTGAAGAACAGTTTTTTTTTCAACAATCTGCACAATTTGATCAAGAACATTGTCCTACTAATGTAATGATACTAATATCAGCAAAAACCCTGGCTCCAAGAAAATTCTTTACAGAAAACCCACAAGACATCCAGATACCATTATAAAGTTTAAAATACTTTGCAATTCGTTAGGAATTTTTGTATTTTGATGTATTTGTATTTATATTTTGAACTTTATTTTCAAAATCTAGTTTTAGGATTTAAAACATTTAAAACTTCTTTTAATTTCATAAACAAGTATTGTAATGTTATGTTGTTTAAATTAGGTTTTTTTGTTAAATTGCCAAACTACACTATATTTTAATTTTTCAAAAATGATTTTCATTAATAAACTTTATTTAAAGTTTTAAAGCCACATTGTTGATTTTTTAATATAATGTGCATCTTGTATGAGTAATACTTTAATAAAGTTCACAAATTTATAGCTTTCAATAATTTTTTTGTATTTTATTTGATAATCTAGTTTTGTGATTTGCAACTTTTATTAATTCGTTAAATATTCCAATGTTTTGCTGCTTAAATTTGGTTTTTTGTTAAGTGGCCAAATCACCTCATTTTTGGATTTTTCAAAAATGATTTTCTTTAACAAGTTGTGGTTAAAGTTTTAAAGCTACATGGCTGATTTTCGCATATAATGTGCATCTTGTAGAAGTAATTCATGAATAATATTTACAATTAGCTCTAAAATCTATAATTAGCTACAAATAGCTCTTGTATTTAGCAACTCATTGGGGGGAAAAAACAGTCAAAATGTGGCCTTATTACCACAACGGTATATATTATTATATATAGGCTTACCATACATCCCATTTTGACCGGGATTGTCCCAGTTTTATGCCATTTGTCCCAGCATCCCAACAACTTTCGTTTTGTCCCATTTTCGGAAAAAATGATTTTTTTGTTTCATTTTGTCCCAAACAAAATTCATGATTTTGAATTTTGAAAAAAAAAGCAGACAACAAAAATCATATTATTTTGATACTAATAAAAATACTAACAATTACTTTTTAGGTCTGCGTTTTATTAGGAATTCAAAGTCTTACTTTGGAATCATCTTGAATAACGCTAACCATTGACTTTATTAGTGTATGTGTAGCTGGAGTTTAAATTAAAAGCTCTTGTTGTGAAATTTTTTTTTAGACATGAAAAAGTATTTTCATGTATATATATATATATATTTATATATATATATATATATATATATATATATATATATATATATATATATATATATATATATATATATATATATATATATATATATATATATATATATATATATATATATATATATATATATATATATATATATATATATATATATATATATATATATATATATATATATATATATATATATATATACTCTTGCATGTCTCTTGCGTAGCATCAAAAAATATTTCCCATAAACTGTAGTTTTAAAGAGCGCGTTAATAAACCAGACCAGAAAAAGTTTTAAAAATTAAATTTTTTTTTTTAATTGATAGACTGCCTGGCCAAACCAAACCCTCAGTCGATGTAGCAGCACTCTCTTGCGAGTCAGGCTATTTGTCAGTCGTTGTAGCAGCATTCCCTTGCGAGTCAGGCTATTTGTCAGTCGATGTAGCAGCATTCCCTTGCGAGTCAGGCTATTTGTCAGTTGATGTAGCAGCACTCCGTTGCGAGTCAGGCTATTTGTCAGTCGATGTAGCAGCACTCCGTTGCGAGTCAGGCTATTTGTCAGTCGATGTAGCAGCACTCCGTTGCGAGTCAGGCTATAAGATAGTCGATGTAGCAACATTTACGCATGTTTAAAAAATGTAACAGTATACCGGTATGAAGTGAGCGTCAAGATACAAATGTCTCGATAGGGAACATTTGTTGTGAACGAGCCTTTTTTTTTTTTTGTTTGTTTGCTATGACATCTGTGAAACATATTTAGTATACATTAAGTCATTGAACAGACAACATCATATTTTTTCATTGTGTTAAAAATGTCGAATTTTGTACCGGAAAGTGATGATTTGCGGAAAGCATTAATTTTTTGTTTTCATTTGAAGAAAAGTGCTGCAGAGTCGCATCGAATGCTTGTCGAGGCATATGGTGATCATGCTCTATCAGAAGCAACATGCAAAAGATGGTTTCAACGGTTCAGAAATAATGATTTTGATGTGAGAAATGAAGAACGTGGAAGACCACCAAAAAAGTTTGAAGACGCCGAATTGCAAACGATATTGGATGGAGATGACACTTTGAGTCAAAAGCAAATGGCAGAAATGTTAAATGTTGCACAACAAACAATTTCTGACCGTTTAGAAGCTATGGGAAAGATCCAAAAGTGTGGAAAATGGGTGCCACATGAATTGAATGAAAGACAGATGGAAAACCGAAAAAACACTTGTGAAATTTTGCTTCAAAGACACGAAAGAAAATCGGTTTTGCATTGGATTGTTACTGGCGATGAAAAATAGATTTATTTAAGAATCCTAAACGGAAAAAATCATGGGTTAATCCGGGACAACCATCAACATTGACTGCAAAACCAGATCGATTCGGCAAGAAGACAATGCTGTGTGTTTGGTGGGACCAGAAAGGTGTGGTGTTCCACGAGCTCCTAAAACCTGGTGAAACCGTCAATACTGATCGCTACCGACAACAAATGATCAATTTGAACCATGCATTGATTGAGAAACGACCAGAATAGGCCAGAAGACACGACAAGGTAATTTTGCTCCATGACAATGCACCTGCACACAAAGCAAAACCGGTTCAGGATACAATCAAAACACTTGGCTGGGAGCTGCTACCCCACCCGCCGTATTCACCAGACTTGGCTCCTTCCGACTACCATTTGTTTTCATCGATGGGACACGCATTGGCTGAGCAGCACTTTGATTCCAACGAGGAGGTCGAAAATTGGGTGTCTGGTTGGTTTGCTTTAAAAAACGAACAATTTTATTGGTGTGGTATCCACAAATTGCCAGAAAGGTGGTCAAAATGTGTAGAAAACAATGGCCAATACTTTGAATAAAATGTTTTATACTTTCCCATTAATAATTAGTGTTTTATTTTCACAAAAAACGCTCATTTCATACCGGTATACCTGGTATATATATATATATATATATATATATATATATATATATATATATATATATATATATATATATATATATATATATATAAATATATATATATATATATATATATATATATATATATATATATATATATATATATATACATATATATATATATACATATATATATATATATATATATATATATATATATATATATATATATATATATATACATATATATATATATATATGTATGTATGTATGTATGTATGTATGTATGTATGTATAAATGTATGTATGTATGTATGTATGTAGGTATGTATGTATGTATGTATCAGGCTTGGTCAGAAAGCAGGTGCGATCGCACTCGATAATTGACCACGGAAATAATATTTAGTTGCGAAAAACCGGCCAAATTTTATAGTCGTTTTGAGAACATTTCAAAAACAAACAAAAAAGCACAATAAGATTAACTGGACTTTTCTTTTTTTAACTGAGAGACAGTTAAAAAAAGAAAAATAGCTTTTAAATAATAGCGAAAAAACTTTATACAAAATAAATTTATTAGAGCAATTATTTTTGAAACGTCGCTCTTTTATAATTTTTTTTTATAAAATTAAGCGACATTTTTTATATAAAGTAACAACTATAAAGAAACAAATGTTTTTCGATTTATCAGAGTATATGTAATTTTTATTTATATACTTATGCCTTATTTCAAGTTGCGGATTGAGGAGGTGGGGTGGGGGTAGTAGGGCTATAGCCCCGGGACTCATAATGTTAGGGGAAATAGTCAAGAGGACCATTCGGTATTTTTTTAGTCATTTTTACGCTGTGGCACATAAACAAGGCCGCCAAAATAATGCAGCCCCCGGCCCTGAAAAGTTCAACAAGATTCAACCAATAAAACTAATGCAAAATGATTTATTTATAAATAAAAAAGTTTTTTCAATAACTGTTTTATACTTCGTGTAGTTTAAAAAGTTTAACACATTTGAAACAATTCTTCTTAGGAAGATGAACAAATGAAATAATTAAATCATTGAGTTACTCTATAAATTCAATTAGCTTGATAAAAATTAACTAAAAATGTTGAATTACTTTGTGAGGAGGAAGCGGAATTGCTTCACAATAACGCTGATGATGTTTAGTGAGTGGGCTTTATAATTTTAATTGGTATTTAAAACAGAAAAAAGTAACTTTAAGTATAACGGGTTTGTAAGAATGGCTGAAGCAAATATAATTGACGTTAGTAAACCAATTTCTAAGGACTTAAAGACTTTTCTTTCTTGGGGGAAAGAATCAGGTATCAGGTACACTGAAGAAATTGGATTAGTGGTTAAAATTATTTGTATTAACTTTGACGAAT
>NC_061157.1:22149664-22154664 GCF_022113875.1 Hydra vulgaris | reverse complement strand
GGAAAATGATTGGAGATATCATTTTTAATAACACTCTTTTTTAGAGATTCATTAAAAATATCGTTTTTATGATATTATCAATTAGCGAAGCTGGTTTTTTGGTAATTCTAGTTGGTTTATCTATTAATGGACACATTCCATTATTAAATAAATCGTTATAAAATTTATTTTATGGTGTCCTTGACGTGGTATTCAATGCAATTTAAGATGAAATCCCCAATTAAATAGTTTAGTTTGTTTTTAGTCAGTTTTTTTACAATTGTTGTAATTAAATAATTGCTAAAACATTCTATAAATAAAGAAATCACCAGTTCGTTGATTATTAAACTTTGCATATCCTATCTTCAATACGACGACACATTTTTTCCAGATTACTGGTCTGATATACAATCGTATATCAGACCAGTAATCTGGAAAGAGGTGTACCGGAACAGAAATTTTGATTTCCGGCCGGAACTGGATTTTCCAGAATTGTTAATAAAATTCCGGACGGAATAAGAATTATATCTATGTAACTTACCTTCAAGATTGAAAGTGAAAGCCTACACCTCATCATCATCATCATCATATATATATATATATATATATATATATATATATATATATATATATATATATATATATATATATATATATATAATATATATATATATATATATATATATATATATATATATATATATATATATATATATATATATATATATATATATATATATATATATATATATATATATATACAGGCCCGCCGCGACCCTTAATGACGCCCGGGGTAAATTATTTTTTAGCGCCCTGTCATATTGATCTAATTCAAAAAATTTTAGGTACTGTCCAAAAATTTTTTTTTTTTTTTTTTTATTAGCTAAATTCACTTTTAAAGTCTGAGGGAGTAAATACAGTCAAGGAGGCATCTATTTATTTTTAAAATAAATTTGAAATAAAAGTAAAAAAGAAGCACAAGTTGACAAGTTTCCTGATTGAAATGACACGCTGACAATTGCTTGGCGCGCTTCAAACCAGAAGGTTGTCATAATAATAAACTCAAATGAATAAATCCATTTCTCCAAACTTTTATGTCATCCAATAGATTAGCAGTTAAATCAAGTTCCTGAAGTTTCTGCAAAGAAAAAATAATTTCTCTAGGTTGCTTAACCAACGGCTTCAAAGTCTCAATCCGTGCACTCCATCGGGTTTGTGAGGTTTAATAAAGAGACAAAGCAGTTGTCTCGGTCAAGATTTGATATTGTATTGGGCTTCCACTAAAATTATTGTAGAGTAACTAAATCCGGCCAATATAGTTCTTCATTTCTACAGAAGATACAATGGAATGAACACCAGCTAAGTTAAGGTTATGAGCACTGCAGGATTTCTCTGAAGGGTGATCGCTTTTACTCCTTTATACACACCAGATAGATTTTGGCACCGTTGTTGTACCCTTAACCTCGACAGTTCTTCAGACTGATGTCATTTTGATAGTAGAAATCCATAATTATCTTTGCAATATCCACAACTTTCTTTTGTTTAAGATTTTCGACCTTAAGAAAGCGCTCCTTAACTACCTGCCTTTTATCAATATCATTGTAGACAAAGCGGAGAACAAATGCAATTTGCTCAGTATAAGAAACGCCAGGCGTTCCGTCGACAAGAATAAAATAGTAAATTACTATATGCGCATCTTTAATGATGGCATCGTGGACGATTCTTCCGCACTTTTTTATAAATTCATTTTGGGAACTCCAACCCAAAAAATGCACAATAATTTGTTTACCTTCATATTGACACCAGGAAACCTCTTTCTGATGTAACTAAAGGGTCTTGTTGTGCTTTGCGAGTAGCTCTAGAGTTGCAAAAAAATTACCGTTATCGTCATCATTGATAATTTTTGAAGTCTAAAACGACGATTTTAATACATACATGTAATAATACATGTTTACACATATAAACCATGACTTTCTGTTTAACTATAATAAAAATAAATTATAACATAAATAAAAATATGATAATTAACATTCACTAATATACCTCAAAAGCGTGATACTAAGAAGAGAATTACATCTAAGATGCACTTTATAATTTCACTTTATTATTTTTCTAAACTTGAATCAATCTAGTATTGGTTTCCCTTTTAGCGCAGTTTTTCCACTTAATGCAATAGCCTCGATGGATTGTTTTGGTGGCATTTTTTAACTCCATTGATGCCACCATTTCATATTTAATATATATATATATATATATATATATATATATATATATATATATATATATATATATATATATATATATATATATATATATGTTCTTTTTTAACCTAGTAGCCCTTAAAAGTAATTTCCCGCAACGGTTTTGGCTAGTGTCAGACTCCCAAATATGAATTCAGCTAATGCTGTATTGTTGAGTAAACAATTCATTTTTAAATTACGAGTTTAAAGAGTTTTTCATTAAAGCCCGGCGTATCTATTTTATAATTAAAAAAAAAAAGTTTTTATTTGTGCGCCCCTTTTGATCCTGCGCCCAGGTAAAAAGTACCCAGTGACCCTCCTCACGCGGCGGCCCTATATATATATATATATATATATATATATATATATATATATATATATATATATATATATATATATATATATATATATATATATATATATATATATATATAACCTATAATATATATAACGTATTTCATTAAATTGATTCTTGTTTCATATAAACCTAATATGTTGTTTTTATTTGTTTTCTTATAATCTTATTTATTAAAAGTTTTAACCAGCATAATATTTATGTTTAAAATTATTTTTTTCTTTACTATTTTTTCATTAAGGTTAAAACTGAAACATTTACTGTATTATGCATCCTATACTTTTAGATATTTTAAAATTTGATTAACTTTTAAAATAAGACTATTCTAAGGGGCAGGTAACATTTTTGGTAAAAAAAGAGTTAGTTTGTTGCCTAAAACTGGATAGTGACTATTTTCTAAATTTCTAGAAACCCTTACATTATTGATTACTGAAAATAAAATTACATTGTGTTTGTTAAGAAATTTGCCTTTTTTTCGTAGGTTTACTAGTAGTTCTACGTTGCCCTGTTGGACAATGGTTTTTTGATTTATTTTACACAGTCTGCGTCACATGAATGACATAATGATATAAACCGAACCGGAACCGGAATGATATAAATGTCACAAATTCAGGCCGGAACGGATTTCCGATACATCCCTACCAAATTGTAACATGAAAAAGTTTTTTGATAAGTTGTGAGCCGTTTACATTGCATCTCCTAAAAATAAAAAAAAAATGGAAATTATTGCAATGGCTTTAAGTATAAAATTGAATTCCATTCGAGCAGACGGGTGTAGTCTAGCGCACAATCTGTATTGGCTGTTTGGAATAACTATGCAACATTGTATCAACCCTTTAATGAATCTTCATCGAATCTAAAACGTAATGTTGAGATAGAGCTAAATACGCAGCCTTAAAAAAAAACTGAGTGACATCAATTTTGTTTTAAACATGGAACTAATGCCAGATGCTTTAATAGAATAGAACATCTTTCTAAAAAGATACAAGGTAGAAAAACTTCTTTACCCAAGGCACATTGGTTTATTACTTTAAAATACCATGTATTTCAATCAATAAGAAATAATTCCGGTAAATAATATTTAATATTATTCGCAAGCACAGCTTGCCGCAGAAAAAATTGAATTTAATAGCGTCAAACTGTAGATAGGTAAAGTTTCAAAAATAATTCAAAAAAAATTATTTAGTAATTTAAGTGAAAATCTTAGTTCTAGAATGTTTATAACTTGAGCTGCGCATAAATTGTTACAAGACAAAGAAAATGATCTAAACATAGAAAATTACGATAGTTTGATATAAAATTGGAGATGGTGCTTTTTTGCTAATTATCTAATGTCACCATCTTCATGCTTTGGAGACGGTAACATTAGATAATTAGCAAAAACTTCCTATATTTGTGAAGGTGCCATAGTCCAAGATTTACATGAGTATTTTTCCATTTGCGGCTGTAATAAAACTATTGTATATATAAATTAAGGATGTACCGAAGCTAAGATTTTGCCGAAGGCGAAGCTTCGGCCGAAGTCACCCTACCGAAGCCGAAGCTTCGGCCGGTGCCGAAGCTTTTTCACTTACATAGGTAAAATTTGCTATCTTGCAGATCTAGCTATCTAGGGATAATACTAATTGCTAAAAAAAATATTTTTTAACATTTTACTACAATTATTACATGTACTTCATTTTGTAAAATATATGTACTGCAATTATAAGTATTTTAGCGCACAAGGTATTTTACTATAACAAATCATCAAAGTTTTTTTTTAATTACGCAATGTCATAGGATTTTAGGTTATAGCAATGCCTTGTTTGAACAAATTTAATGTTACATGAAAAAAAGATGACTAGTTAACTAGTAATTACTTATTACAAATTAGTAGTTAAGTTAGTGTGTGAGTTATAAAACTAATTTGGCTTCTCGTCAACTTATTCAAGTCTAAACTTTAAAATTATATTATAAACAATGTTTAGTTTACATTAGTTTGTACTTTGGAGTATATTCATAATTATCATTTAGTAATTACTAATAATAAACAAGAGAAGTGGTTTATATTATACTTATTAGTTTATTACGTTTAAATTAATTATCAGTTGTTAAAAATTAGGCAAACTATAGTTTAAAAACGTAATCTGTTCTCCATGCTTAGACAACAGCCTGTTTCTTTTGGCTTAAAGTATGTTTTCCGTTGTGCTGAACAGAGGTTCACTCTTAAAGGATGAAGGAGGTGCGCACGAAATCTTCATTGAGAACCTTACCAAATCCAACTTGTTAATGTCTTTATCGGAGCAGGTGTAATTGTAAACGCCCCACCACTAATAAGGGCATTCATTTAATTAATACTTTATCAATAATTCAATAATTAGAAATAATACTTCTAACGTACGTTTCAAGCGCAAAAAGACTAAATACAGTTAAAAGTTACAGTGAAA